>CAMQGK010000287.1:85000-164723 GCA_947000775.1 Pterois miles | reverse complement strand
GTCAGGTCGGGTTAACACACTGGCTGGACTCAAATGCAGGCACAGACTCGGAGCAGTTACAATAATCGGCGTCTTTATTACAGGCGGGTGTCGGTACACAAAAAGGCAGTTCAAACAGGCTGACAAAAACCAAATCGGCGGGCTGAAGACAACGTAGTTAACACAGGCTTAGGTCGATGCACGAGGTAATCAAAAACACTGGAGATGGCGGGTACGCTTTTCCTACGGAAGACAAAAGACGAACTGGCACAGGAGGAAAAGGGAGCACACATTATATACTGGTGAGGGAGGTGGATAACTATGCACAGGTGGACACAATCAGGGCAGGGGATGACAATCAGACGCAGGTGACTGTGATGATAATCAGATCGGGAGGAGGTGCTCTGACGTGAAGGCAGGAGGCATGCAGGGCAGGGAGTGAAGTGAACTGCAACGAGAGGAGAGGTTAGAATGCAAACAAAACAGGAAGTGCGCCAAAATAAAAGCATGCAACAGGAAATGACCGGTTAACATTTATACTTCCTGATAGAACCCCCCCCCCTTTAGGGACGGCTCCAGAAGTCCCAGGACGCTCTGCTTGTTGTTTGTTGAAGTCCCTGATCAGCTGAGGATCCATGATGTTTTTGGCTGAAACCCACGATCGCTCCTCCGGTCCGTACCCCTCCCAGTCGACTAAGTACTGCTTACCGCGCCCCCGGCAACGGACGTCCAGCAGCTGTTTGACCGTGTAAGCGGGATCTCCATCAATGATCCGGGGGGGCGGCGGGGCTTTGGAGGCAGGGACCAGAGGGCTGTCGATCGCGGGCTTCAGCCGTCCGACATGAAAGGTGGGATGGATCCTCATTGATCTGGGCAGCTTCAACTGGACAGTGACAGGATTGATTATTTTTGATACAGGAAATGGACCCACATACCTGCCCAGGTTGATAGGTAGGGGCTGGCATCCGCCGACGATCTGCCATCCTCTTGTACCGTGCCGCGCTCCTGAGCAGCGTCTGTCTCGCCCCCCTCCAGATGCGCTGGCAGCGTCTTAACATGGCGTGAGCTGAGGGAATGGTCGACTCCCCCTCTAGGTCGGGGAACAGGGGCGGTTGGTAGCCATAAGCACACTGGAAGGGGGAGAGACCAGACGAGGAGCACGGCAAGGTATTATGAGCATACTCAACCCACAACAGATGTTTACACCAGGAGACCGGGTTTTGCGCCACTAGGCATCTCAACCCGGTCTCCAGCTCCTGGTTAATTCTTTGTCTGTCCGTTGGTCTCCGGGTGGTAACCGGAGGACAGACTGACAGAAGCTCCCAGTAATGAACAGAATTCTTTCCAGAAACTTGAGATAAATTGGGGCCCCCGGTCCGACACCACATCCCTAGGGAAGCCATGAATGCGAAACACATGGGTTAACATTGCCTCTGCCGTCTCTTTGGCAGAGGGCAGCTTCGGTAGGGCGATGAAATGGGCCAATTTAGAAAAACGGTCCACCACTGTGAGAACAGTGGTGTTGCCCTCAGAGACAGGTAACCCGGTAACAAAATCGAGGGAGATGTCGGACCAGGGGCGGTGAGGCACAGGTAGGGGTTGCAGTAAGCCTGCAGGTGGTCGGTGGGAGGGCTTGCTCTGGGCACACACATGACAGGCTGAAACGTACTCCTTGACGTTCCTCTCCATCGCCGGCCACCAGAACCTCTGTTTTACAACAAACAGGGTGCGGCGAGATCCCGGGTGGCAGGCGATGCGGGAGGCGTGGGCCCAGTGAATCACCTGGGAACGAAGAGCAACAGGAACAAAGAGTCTGTTATTAGGGCACCCCGCGAGTGTCGGAACCTGCGTCAGAGCCCTCTTTACAGTCTTCTCGATCCCCCACGTGACGGCCCCCACGACGCAGGAGGGAGGAATGATGTGGGAGGGCCCCTTAGGGGTGTCAACAGAGACGAACATTCTGGAGAGAGCGTCTGGCTTTCCGTTTTTCGATCCGGGTCGGTAGGAGAGAGTGAACACGTAACGGTTAAAGAAAAGGGCCCACCTGGCCTGCCTGGAGTTGAGTCGCTTAGTGGAACGGATATACTCGAGGTTTTTATGGTCGGTCCAGACGATAAACGGATGCTCTGCTCCCTCCAGCCAGTGGCGCCACTCCTCCAGTGCCGCTTTAACAGCCAGCAGCTCCCTGTTACCAATGTCATAGTTCCTCTCTGCGGGGGAAAGTTTCCTAGAGAGGTAGGCACACGGGTGAAGCTTATTGTCTTTTAGCGATCTTTGAGAAAGGGCCGCGCCGATGCCCGAATCGGAGGCGTCTACCTCAACAACGAATTGCCGGTTGGGATCGGGTAGGGTGAGGATGGGAGCAGAGCTGAATGCTTCCTTGAGTTTATTAAAGGCGAGGGCACAGGCAGGGGACCAAACAAAGCTGTTCTTAGGAGACGTCAGCGCATGTAGCGGGGCTGCGATGGTACTGAAGTTCCTAATAAATCGTCTATAGAAATTGGCAAACCCCAGGAATCTCTGTACCATCCTGCGATTAGTTGGGGTGGACCAATCCGCTGCTGCGCTGACTTTGGCTGGGTCCATGTGGATGCTGTCCGGGGAGACCACGAAGCCGAGGAAAGAGACTGTTGGAACATGGAACTCACATTTTTCAGCTTTAACAAAGAGCTGATGTTCCAACAGTCTCTTAAGAACTCGGCGGACGTGGCGGACGTGTGTTTGCTTGTCTGGAGAGAAGATAAGGATGTCGTCTAAAAAAACGAACACGAAATGATTTAACATGTCCCGGAGGATGTCGTTCACCAGGGCCTGGAAGACGGCAGGGGCATTAGTGAGCCCAAATGGCATCACTAGATATTCATAATGCCCGCTAGGGGTGTTAAATGCCGTCTTCCACTCGTCCCCCTCCCTTATCCTAACGAGGTGATAAGCGTTGCGCAAGTCGAGTTTGGAAAAAATTTTGGCTCCCTTTAATAACTCGAATGCGGAGGATATCAAAGGGAGGGGGGTACCTGTTTTTTACCGTGATTTCGTTAAGCCCACGGTAATCAATGCATGGTCTGAGTGTTTTGTCTTTCTTTTCTACAAAGAAGAAACCTGCACCAGCAGGCGAGGAGGACGAGCGGATTATCCCAGCCGCCAGGGAGGACTCGATATACTCTCTCATCGCCTCCCCTCTCGGGGGCGGAGAGAGAGTACAGCCTCCCCTTAGGTGGGGTGGTACCTGGGAGCAGGTCGATGCCACAATCGTATGGTCGATGGGGTGGCAGAGAGGTGGCGCTGGTCTTGTTGAAAACTTCATTGAGGTCATGGTAGCAGGGGGGCACCCCTGTCAACTCAGGAGCAATGGCATCCTCTGGTGGAGCCCGAGGCGAGGTACCAGGAGCAGGTCCCTGCTCCACCGCTAGAGGCGCCAGCAGTCTTCCCGTGGACTCCCCAGGGATGACAGATAAGCAACAGGTTAGGTTACAGCCCTCCCCCCAGAACACAATCTCTCCCGTTAGCCAGTTAATGTGCGGGTTATGTCTCTTAAGCCACGGGAGACCTAGAATTAAAGGGTGCAGGGCTGAATCAAAGATATGAAAACTGATAGACTCAGTGTGAATACCAGAAACAGTCAGTTGCACTGGTGAAGTGCGATGGGTTATTTTGCAGAGTAGTCTACCGTCTAAAGCACTTGCCTCGAGTGTCTCATTGAGGGGGGAGCGTTGAAGGCTAACCCTCTTAACCAGGTTTCCGTCCATGAAATCTTCATCGCTCCCCGAGTCCACCAGAGCAGGGAAAGACAGGGAGCCCCCCCGCGGTGGAGATCTGGACCTGCAGCAGAGGACGAGAGGAAGAGGGCAAAGCAGAAGTAGGACTCACCAGTGCCCTCTTCTTCACTGGTGAGTCTTCTCTTTTAGTGTACAGGAGGACAGAAAGTGGCCGGGTTGGCCACAGTATATGCAGAGGCCCTCCCGCAGGCGGCGTTGGCGCTCCTCCGGCGATAGCTTGGCTCTGCCGATCTGCATGGGCTCGTCCATCCCCCTAGGGGGAGGAGGAGAGCCCCCAGAGACGGCCTGAGAGGGGGAACACCAGCCAGCGCGCTGAGCGGGAGACTGCCTCATCTGGGGGGACGGTGGAACAGCTCCTCGGCGTCGGCCCTTCTCCTTTTCTTTCTCTCTTTCCCATAAGCGGTTGTCGATGCGGATGGCAAGAGCGATAACGGAGTCAGGATCAGCTGGCAGGTCCAGAGGGGCAAGCTGGTCCTTTATGGGGTCCGACAGGCCGTGCAGGAAGGTATCCATCAATGATGCGTCGTTCCACCCGCTGTCGGCGGCAAGAGTACGGAACTCGATGGCATAGTCTGAGACCCGTCTCTTGCCTTGCCGGAGTCCCACCAAGGCCCGAGCGGCTTCCCGACCTGGGGCAGAGTGATCAAAAATCTTGCGCAAAGAGTCAGTGAATAATTTGAGTGATGCACATACCAGGGAGCCCCGAGCCCATTCGGTGGTAGCCCACGCTTCAGCCCTGCCCGCCAGGTGGGTGATGATGAAGGCCACCTTGGAGCGCTCGGATGGAAACTGGGCTGCCTGCAGTTCGAAATGAAGGCTGCATTGCACCAGGAATGAGCGACAGTTGTCCGAATCCCCCGTAAACCGCTCCGGCTTGGCGAGATGTGGGGACGCCGGGAAAGACGCCACGGGAGCGGGCGTTGGAGTCGGAGCCGGTGTCGGAGGAGGAGTGGGGTCTGCACCGGGAGTCAGGTGGGTATTCATCATGGTGAGAAGAGTCTGCATCTGTGTTCCGAGCTGAGTGATTTGATCTCCGACATTAGAGCGAAATTGTTCTTGCTGCTCGTTAATCTGTTTTACCTCACAAAAAACAGCGGAAAGGCGGTCCTCCTGATGGTTTAACCGCTCACCTTGCGCCAGGATGGCGGATCGGACCTGTTCTGAGCCTGCTGAGTCCATGGCTGACCAGTTCGTACTGTCAGGTCGGGTTAACACACTGGCTGGACTCAAATGCAGGCACGGACTCGGAGCAGTTACAATAATCGGCGTCTTTATTACAGGCGGGTGTCGGTACACAAAAAGGCAGTTCAAACAGGCTGACAAAAACCAAATCGGCGGGCTGAAGACAACGTAGTTAACACAGGCTTAGGTCGATGCACGAGGTAATCAAAAACACTGGAGATGGCGGGTACGCTTTTCCTACGGAAGACAAAAGACGAACTGGCACAGGAGGAAAAGGGAGCACACATTATATACTGGTGAGGGAGGTGGATAACTATGCACAGGTGGACACAATCAGGGCAGGGGATGACAATCAGACGCAGGTGACTGTGATGATAATCAGATCGGGAGGAGGTGCTCTGACGTGAAGGCAGGAGGCATGCAGGGCAGGGAGTGAAGTGAACTGCAACGAGAGGAGAGGTTAGAATGCAAACAAAACAGGAAGTGCGCCAAAATAAAAGCATGCAACAGGAAATGACCGGTTAACATTTATACTTCCTGATAGAACCCCCCCCCCCTTAGGGACGGCTCCAGAAGTCCCAGGACGCTCTGCTTGTTGTTTGTTGAAGTCCCTGATCAGCTGAGGATCCATGATGTTTTTGGCTGAAACCCACGATCGCTCCTCCGGTCCGTACCCCTCCCAGTCGACTAAGTACTGCTTACCGCGCCCCCGGCAACGGACGTCCAGCAGCTGTTTGACCGTGTAAGCGGGATCTCCATCAATGATCCGGGGGGGCGGCGGGGCTTTGGAGGCAGGGACCAGAGGGCTGTCGATCGCGGGCTTCAGCCGTCCGACATGAAAGGTGGGATGGATCCTCATTGATCTGGGCAGCTTCAACTGGACAGTGACAGGATTGATTATTTTTGATACAGGAAATGGACCCACATACCTGCCCAGGTTGATAGGTAGGGGCTGGCATCCGCCGACGATCTGCCATCCTCTTGTACCGTGCCGCGCTCCTGAGCAGCGTCTGTCTCGCCCCCCTCCAGATGCGCTGGCAGCGTCTTAACATGGCGTGAGCTGAGGGAATGGTCGACTCCCCCTCTAGGTCGGGGAACAGGGGCGGTTGGTAGCCATAAGCACACTGGAAGGGGGAGAGACCAGACGAGGAGCACGGCAAGGTATTATGAGCATACTCAACCCACAACAGATGTTTACACCAGGAGACCGGGTTTTGCGCCACTAGGCATCTCAACCCGGTCTCCAGCTCCTGGTTAATTCTTTGTCTGTCCGTTGGTCTCCGGGTGGTAACCGGAGGACAGACTGACAGAAGCTCCCAGTAATGAACAGAATTCTTTCCAGAAACTTGAGATAAATTGGGGCCCCCGGTCCGACACCACATCCCTAGGGAAGCCATGAATGCGAAACACATGGGTTAACATTGCCTCTGCCGTCTCTTTGGCAGAGGGCAGCTTCGGTAGGGCGATGAAATGGGCCAATTTAGAAAAACGGTCCACCACTGTGAGAACAGTGGTGTTGCCCTCAGAGACAGGTAACCCGGTAACAAAATCGAGGGAGATGTCGGACCAGGGGCGGTGAGGCACAGGTAGGGGTTGCAGTAAGCCTGCAGGTGGTCGGTGGGAGGGCTTGCTCTGGGCACACACATGACAGGCTGAAACGTACTCCTTGACGTTCCTCTCCATCGCCGGCCACCAGAACCTCTGTTTTACAACAAACAGGGTGCGGCGAGATCCCGGGTGGCAGGCGATGCGGGAGGCGTGGGCCCAGTGAATCACCTGGGAACGAAGAGCAACAGGAACAAAGAGTCTGTTATTAGGGCACCCCGCGAGTGTCGGAACCTGCGTCAGAGCCCTCTTTACAGTCTTCTCGATCCCCCACGTGACGGCCCCCACGACGCAGGAGGGAGGAATGATGTGGGAGGGCCCCTTAGGGGTGTCAACAGAGACGAACATTCTGGAGAGAGCGTCTGGCTTTCCGTTTTTCGATCCGGGTCGGTAGGAGAGAGTGAACACGTAACGGTTAAAGAAAAGGGCCCACCTGGCCTGCCTGGAGTTGAGTCGCTTAGTGGAACGGATATACTCGAGGTTTTTATGGTCGGTCCAGACGATAAACGGATGCTCTGCTCCCTCCAGCCAGTGGCGCCACTCCTCCAGTGCCGCTTTAACAGCCAGCAGCTCCCTGTTACCAATGTCATAGTTCCTCTCTGCGGGGGAAAGTTTCCTAGAGAGGTAGGCACACGGGTGAAGCTTATTGTCTTTTAGCGATCTTTGAGAAAGGGCCGCGCCGATGCCCGAATCGGAGGCGTCTACCTCAACAACGAATTGCCGGTTGGGATCGGGTAGGGTGAGGATGGGAGCAGAGCTGAATGCTTCCTTGAGTTTATTAAAGGCGAGGGCACAGGCAGGGGACCAAACAAAGCTGTTCTTAGGAGACGTCAGCGCATGTAGCGGGGCTGCGATGGTACTGAAGTTCCTAATAAATCGTCTATAGAAATTGGCAAACCCCAGGAATCTCTGTACCATCCTGCGATTAGTTGGGGTGGACCAATCCGCTGCTGCGCTGACTTTGGCTGGGTCCATGTGGATGCTGTCCGGGGAGACCACGAAGCCGAGGAAAGAGACTGTTGGAACATGGAACTCACATTTTTCAGCTTTAACAAAGAGCTGATGTTCCAACAGTCTCTTAAGAACTCGGCGGACGTGGCGGACGTGTGTTTGCTTGTCTGGAGAGAAGATAAGGATGTCGTCTAAAAAAACGAACACGAAATGATTTAACATGTCCCGGAGGATGTCGTTCACCAGGGCCTGGAAGACGGCAGGGGCATTAGTGAGCCCAAATGGCATCACTAGATATTCATAATGCCCGCTAGGGGTGTTAAATGCCGTCTTCCACTCGTCCCCCTCCCTTATCCTAACGAGGTGATAAGCGTTGCGCAAGTCGAGTTTGGAAAAAATTTTGGCTCCCTTTAATAACTCGAATGCGGAGGATATCAAAGGGAGGGGGGTACCTGTTTTTTACCGTGATTTCGTTAAGCCCACGGTAATCAATGCATGGTCTGAGTGTTTTGTCTTTCTTTTCTACAAAGAAGAAACCTGCACCAGCAGGCGAGGAGGACGAGCGGATTATCCCAGCCGCCAGGGAGGACTCGATATACTCTCTCATCGCCTCCCTCTCGGGGGCGGAGAGAGAGTACAGCCTCCCCTTAGGTGGGGTGGTACCTGGGAGCAGGTCGATGCCACAATCGTATGGTCGATGGGGTGGCAGAGAGGTGGCGCTGGTCTTGTTGAAAACTTCATTGAGGTCATGGTAGCAGGGGGGCACCCCTGTCAACTCAGGAGCAATGGCATCCTCTGGTGGAGCCCGAGGCGAGGTACCAGGAGCAGGTCCCTGCTCCACCGCTAGAGGCGCCAGCAGTCTTCCCGTGGACTCCCCAGGGATGACAGATAAGCAACAGGTTAGGTTACAGCCCTCCCCCCAGAACACAATCTCTCCCGTTAGCCAGTTAATGTGCGGGTTATGTCTCTTAAGCCACGGGAGACCTAGAATTAAAGGGTGCAGGGCTGAATCAAAGATATGAAAACTGATAGACTCAGTGTGAATACCAGAAACAGTCAGTTGCACTGGTGAAGTGCGATGGGTTATTTTGCAGAGTAGTCTACCGTCTAAAGCACTTGCCTCGAGTGTCTCATTGAGGGGGGAGCGTTGAAGGCTAACCCTCTTAACCAGGTTTCCGTCCATGAAATCTTCATCGCTCCCCGAGTCCACCAGAGCAGGGAAAGACAGGGAGCCCCCGCGGTGGAGATCTGGACCTGCAGCAGAGGACGAGAGGAAGAGGGCAAAGCAGAAGTAGGACTCACCAGTGCCCTCTTCTTCACTGGTGAGTCTTCTCTTTTAGTGTACAGGAGGACAGAAAGTGGCCGGGTTGGCCACAGTATATGCAGAGGCCCTCCCGCAGGCGGCGTTGGCGCTCCTCCGGCGATAGCTTGGCTCTGCCGATCTGCATGGGCTCGTCCATCCCCCTAGGGGGAGGAGGAGAGCCCCCAGAGACGGCCTGAGAGGGGGAACACCAGCCAGCGCGCTGAGCGGGAGACTGCCTCATCTGGGGGGACGGTGGAACAGCTCCTCGGCGTCGGCCCTTCTCCTTTTCTTTCTCTCTTTCCCATAAGCGGTTGTCGATGCGGATGGCAAGAGCGATAACGGAGTCAGGATCAGCTGGCAGGTCCAGAGGGGCAAGCTGGTCCTTTATGGGGTCCGACAGGCCGTGCAGGAAGGTATCCATCAATGATGCGTCGTTCCACCCGCTGTCGGCGGCAAGAGTACGGAACTCGATGGCATAGTCTGAGACCCGTCTCTTGCCTTGCCGGAGTCCCACCAAGGCCCGAGCGGCTTCCCGACCTGGGGCAGAGTGATCAAAAATCTTGCGCAAAGAGTCAGTGAATAATTTGAGTGATGCACATACCAGGGAGCCCCGAGCCCATTCGGTGGTAGCCCACGCTTCAGCCCTGCCCGCCAGGTGGGTGATGATGAAGGCCACCTTGGAGCGCTCGGATGGAAACTGGGCTGCCTGCAGTTCGAAATGAAGGCTGCATTGCACCAGGAATGAGCGACAGTTGTCCGAATCCCCCGTAAACCGCTCCGGCTTGGCGAGATGTGGGGACGCCGGGAAAGACGCCACGGGAGCGGGCGTTGGAGTCGGAGCCGGTGTCGGAGGAGGAGTGGGGTCTGCACCGGGAGTCAGGTGGGTATTCATCATGGTGAGAAGAGTCTGCATCTGTGTTCCGAGCTGAGTGATTTGATCTCCGACATTAGAGCGAAATTGTTCTTGCTGCTCGTTAATCTGTTTTACCTCACAAAAAACAGCGGAAAGGCGGTCCTCCTGATGGTTTAACCGCTCACCTTGCGCCAGGATGGCGGATCGGACCTGTTCTGAGCCTGCTGAGTCCATGGCTGACCAGTTCGTACTGTCAGGTCGGGTTAACACACTGGCTGGACTCAAATGCAGGCACGGACTCGGAGCAGTTACAATAATCGGCGTCTTTATTACAGGCGGGTGTCGGTACACAAAAAGGCAGTTCAAACAGGCTGACAAAAACCAAATCGGCGGGCTGAAGACAACGTAGTTAACACAGGCTTAGGTCGATGCACGAGGTAATCAAAAACACTGGAGATGGCGGGTACGCTTTTCCTACGGAAGACAAAAGACGAACTGGCACAGGAGGAAAAGGGAGCACACATTATATACTGGTGAGGGAGGTGGATAACTATGCACAGGTGGACACAATCAGGGCAGGGGATGACGATCAGACGCAGGTGACTGTGATGATAATCAGATCGGGAGGAGGTGCTCTGACGTGAAGGCAGGAGGCATGCAGGGCAGGGAGTGAAGTGAACTGCAACGAGAGGAGAGGTTAGAATGCAAACAAAACAGGAAGTGCGCCAAAATAAAAGCATGCAACAGGAAATGACCGGTTAACATTTATACTTCCTGACAGGGGGGTTCTGTCACGCCAGTCAATTCTTAAGTTTGTATACTTGTGTGTTTTTGTTCATTTGCGTATGTATTTCCTGTTTTATTTTGTAGTCTGACTCTCCCTCTTGTTTCAGAGCACGTCACTTCCTGCCCTCCTGTGCTTCCGCGTTTTGAATGAATGAGATTCCCGACTCCCTCTCCTGTGTCTGATCATTGTTCCCCAGCCCTGATTGTGTTCACCTGTCCATAATTAGTCACTCCCCTCTTTAGTATTTAAGCTGTGTTTCCCCATCCTTCTGTGCCAGTTCGTCTTTGTACTTTGAGTGAAAGCGTCCTCGCGTCCTTAGTGTAAGTCTCCTAGTGCTTTTGATTACTCCGCCTGTTTTTTGGATTACGCCTCAGCCTAACGTCTTGGATTTGTCTGCCTGATTTTTGACTGACCTCCCGTGTACCGAACCTTGCTTTATTCAGTAAAGACTTTTGATTTAATCTGCCTGTCTCCGTGGTTGTGCTTTTGGGTCCACACTTTGTCTAACTTCGTGCATCACATATATAGTGAGTGTGTTACCTGGTACTGGGCTGCAGTGGACCGAGTGTTGAAGTTTAATTTCATCTTTCGACTCCATCAGAAAATCCTCCCAGTCCTGATCTACTGCAGGGTGAAAGACTCCTTTTAGTGGGTCTTCAGTGTGGTTGTGGTTGTGGTTTTAAGTGTGACAGTGTGTGTCTGGTGTCACCTTGGCTGGAGAGGACGGAGGTTTCATTCCCAGCAGAGTCTGCTGCCTCCTCTCTGTCCCAGGATGAACCTCCTCCTCCTCTTCTCCTCTCACAGGAGACAAAGGCACAGCACTGGAAGGCGTAAGGAAGCTCCATCACCCTGAACAGCACCAACACAAACACACTCCGGTCTTTACAGCAGTAGAAGTAGTGAAAGTAGTAATACCATATATTAAAATTAATGTTATACTATTTTTATATGTTTAAAGCAGTAGAAGTGTAATATCTGCCTCAGCCTTCAGTCTGCCTGTTACTGGATGCTCAGACATGAACTTCTGTTTAGTTCTTCCCTCCATTCACATTCAGCCAAACATCCTCCACACCACTGATTTACTGATTCACACAGGTTGAGTTGGTTTATTTGGTGTTGTGTAAAATGTGTATGTGTGTGTGTGTGTGTGTGTGTGTGTGTGATCACCTGACCCGAGGCAGCTCCTCTCGTGGTATTAACTCCATCAGCTGAGTGTTTCCAGCCAATCGTAAGTGAGTTAAACTCTGCAGACCAATCAGAGGAAGCGATGACAGCTGATTGGACGACAGGTCGCTGAAGACATGAACAGATATATTAACATGGTGATATCTCCATGACTCCACCTCAGTGTTGAGCAGTGTAATACACTGTGTACATTTACTTAGTACTTAAAGTACTTTTAGTACTGTACTTAAAGCTGGAGTTGGAGCTGGAGATCTTCAGAAACATTTGGTTTTGTTATGAACTCCTGACTTCACTCAGGGCGTGTCCCATCAGCTCATCAGCCATACTATTTATACCCGGCTGATCCTCTGAAGGGTTAGGGTTAGGGTTCAGGTTAACCCCAGAGTTAGGGTTAGGGTTAACCCCAGGGTTAGGGTTAGGGTTAGGGTTAACCCCAGGCGCCAGATCATTCCACACTCACTCCTTCTTGTCAGTTTGACATCTCTTGTAAAATTGTATTTTTGATGCGTTTCTAACCGTTCCCTTTTTGTCGTCCGTTCAGGTTTTGTCCTGCTGCCCTCTGCACGGTTTTTCATTTCTGCCTTGTGGCCTGAGTCTTTGAGTTTGCTTCTAACTATTTGGGTTTCTGTAAATAAACTGTCATTTTTTATTCACTCTTTTCAAATCGTAACAGAGCGATCTGGCCATGATAGACTCAGTGGACATTGAGAGCCTCCGCCACGCTCTTACAGCTCAGGGTGTCCTTGTGGGACAACATGATCAGAGAAGTAGCTGACGGATTAAAGGGTCTGGTCTACAAGGGGCTAAACATTGTTCTGATTGTGTCTCCTCTGTCCTCGAGTCCCAGGTTCCCACTCTGGAGTCGGATCTTCCGTCTTACGTGTCGGTGTCACCACACCGGGAGCCACCCATTCCATCGCAGGAACGTTATGCTGGAAGTCCAGGTAAGTGTCACGCTTTTTTGTTTGTGTTTTTCTTTGTATCTAAGAAGGATAAAAACCCTCCAGCCGTGGATAGACTATCAGGGCCTGAATGCAATCACCTCCCCTGGTGACGTAGTCTGGATTGTCTTGGTGCTGATGTGGTGACGTAGTCTGGATTGATTTGGTGCTGATGTGGTGACGTAGTCTGGATTGATTTGGTGCTGATGTGGTGAAGTAGTCAGTTACTCACAGTCTAATGAGAGCTGGCAGAGTGGAGAGAGATTTCAGCTTCACTGATGTCAGTCTGTTCCATGATAAATCTCTACAGAGACAGAGAGGAGGGGAGAAATCAGGGCATAAAACCAGCAACCATATTGTTGCTGGCCAGTTTTAGTGTATCTAAAGGGAAACTGACATATTTTTCAACTTGGACAATATTATTGCATGTTTTTGTGTCTAAGTGACTAATGGACACAACAGTTTCTGAAACTGGTCCAGAACTGAGGGACAACGCTGCAGACAGCAGCCACTAAACTCATTTACAAGCTATTAAAGTGTTTTACATCTTTCAGGACCTGATATCTAGCTCAGGACTATCAGAGTGTTTTACATCTTTAGGACCTGATATCTAAATCAGGACTATCAGAGCGTTTTACATCTTTAGGACCTGATGATTTAAATCAGAACTATCTTACATCTTTCAGGACCTGATATCTAAATCAGGACTATCAGAGTGTTTTACATCTTTCAGGACCTGATATCTAAATCAGGACTATCAGAGTGTTTTACATCTTTCAGGACCTGATATCTAAATCAGGACTATCAGAGTGTTTCACATCTTTCAGGACCTGATGATATAAATCAGGACTATCAGAGTGTTTCACATCTTTCAGGACCTGATATTTAAATCAGGACTATCAGAGTGTTTTACATCTTTCAGGACCTGATATCTAACTCAGGACTATCAGAGTGTTTTACATCTTTAGGACCTGATGATTTAAATCAGGAGTATCAGAGTGTTTTACATCTTTCAGGACCTGATGATTTAAATCAGGACTATCAGAGTGTTTTACATCTTTCAGGACCTGATATCTAACTCAGGACTATCAGAGTGTTTTACATCTTTAGGACCTGATGATTTAAATCAGAACTATCAGAGTGTTTTACATCTTTCAGGACCTGATGATTTAAATCAGGACTATCAGA
Organism: Pterois miles; assembly: GCA_947000775.1. Lineage (NCBI taxonomy): Eukaryota > Metazoa > Chordata > Actinopteri > Perciformes > Scorpaenidae > Pterois > Pterois miles. The sequence goes on along the minus strand of CAMQGK010000287.1, from coordinate 150,973 downwards.
GTGTTTTACATCTTTCAGGACCTGATATCTAAATCAGGACTATCAGAGTCTTGGTACTGGGGAGCTGATTCACCTCTAAATAAATGATCCTCTGAGTTACAGACGTTTACATCACGTGATGGACACAGAAGATGTAAAACCACCGTTTGGTCACTAAAACTAAAACTAAAACTGTTACTGATAGGCTCAGACTGGTATTATAAGTGTCTGACACATTATGGAAACATAACTTGACACATCGGTGTGAAAACTTGACAGGCCTAGCAACAGTAAAGAAGGGGGAGGGGCTTAGCGAAGGGCCAGTTCCCATTAGTCTAACCCTAACCCAACAGTAAAGAAGGGGGAGGGGCTTAGCGAGGGGCCTACCCTAATGCAGCCTGCTTAGCAGTTGTCGTCTACAGCGCTCTCCCTCAATATTGGACCAATTTAAAAACCCTTGTCCCCATCAGTCAAATACAGTCATAAAACATGTAAAATAGGGTCCAGGTTGAAAAGCTTCAATTTACTCTGGCTGCTGACCTGATATTAGCATGGATAAACCACAGTTTCTCATTCAGAGCCAGTCTTTGTAAGAACATGTGTGTATGACTCTTATTTCTATGATATAGTAAAAATGTTCATAATGTTCATGACAGAGAGCGCTGGAACAAGTAGATTAACAGTGGATACTTTACTGTTAATGTTGTTTTATTGTAGATTTTTGGTTGGAAAAGGAAGTTATTTGAACTCTCAGATTATAGTTTGTGATACATATTGTCCAAAAGGTGTTTTATAGGTAGAGATGGAGAGTACTAGAATATTATACTCAAGTAAAGTACTGTTACTTTAAAGAAATTTTACTCAAGTAAAAGTACTTATGTGAAAATGTACTATTACTACAAGCAAAGAGTAGGAGCAAAGAGATGAAATTGGTGTTTTTGGACAGAAAATGCTTATTATATTTATAATACAGTATGTTATTGTTCAACACAGGCCACGCTGACCAAATGACTTTCACTTTTTATCAATATACGCTCTGAGCTACTTCTTAATTTTGAGGTATTTTATGCTGCTTTAAAATTCTACTCTTGTGCACTTTTTACTCCACTACATTTGTCTGAAAATAGTTAATTTACTGATTCAGATAATAAATAGGAAATATAATCAACTAATAAATGATGATGTAATATTCTAGATTTAACTACCAGCAGTATATAAAATCATTAAAACAAGCTCCACCTGCTCCAGCTGCAACATTAAAGTGATGAACATCAATAATTCTAATACAATAGTAAAATAGATATTATTCTGTAAAATGGGTACTTTTGCTTTTGGCACGCTACGACTGTATATTTTGATGTTTTTGTACTTTCGCACATAAGTTTTTGAAGGCAGGACTTTCACTCGTAAAGAATATTTCTAAACGGTGGTATTACTACTATTACTGCAGTAAAAGGTGGGAGTACTTCTTCCACCTCCAGCTGTAGTATTCCTGACTGTGAGCCAGTCAATGGCCTCATACTTGTCCCAGTAACAACCAGACCACCTGGATCTGGGCGGGAATGTTTAAAGGCGGCATCGCTGCTCTGGATCTCCAGCCTAATTAAACCCTGTGTGTGTGTGTGTGTGTGTGTGTGTGTGTGTGTGTGTGTGTGGCGTCCTCACAGCGAACGCAGTGACATCAGAGCGTGGAAGGTGTTCTCCTCCAGTTCCTCGATCTCATTATGGTGCAGATCACTGCGAACACATTTCCATTACATCACATTTATCAGTCTGGTTTACAGCACAGAGAGCGGAGCGACCTGACTGGTCAAACATGGACCACAAGGGCGCTAATTATTCCCACAATGCACAGCTGGCTGTAGGTCTATGAATGTCCTCATTCATCCAGCTCATATTCATTCTGGCAACAACTGAATCGAAGGCAGCTGGACTTAGATTTGTCTCTGAAGACATTTCGCCCCTTATCCAAGTGGCTTCATCAGTTCCAACGCTACAGTCTGACTAGTGGAGACTAGTCAAACTAGTCCCCACTAGTCTGACTCGCATGGTTAAGAATACAGGGACTGTGGAGCAGATTAGAGGCTTCACAGGTCTGAGAACAGTAACAGAATACATGGAGAGGCCTTATGTATTTACTGGTCTGGTCTAAAGCTCAGAGCCATGCTGGTCTGCTCTATAGCTCAGAGCCATGCTGGTCTGGTCTATAGCTTTGAGTCATGAAGCCCCTCTATTAGATGTATGGACCTGACAGAGGGCCAGATCAGAGATCAGTGTTTTGGATTTATTGTTAGTGGAACCAGCTACACAGCAACTCTTCAGCATGGCGTTGTTACTGTTAGCAGTTTGTTTAAAATAGAAGTTGGGAGACATGTTTCAGCTTCTTTTCTTTCCTCTGTTACTTTTCCCCAAAAGGGGGCGTGGCCATGACATATATCTATATATATCTATATATATATATATATATATTTAATGTATAGTCCATGGAAGGCTGCAGCAGATGACATAATGGAATGAACAATGACAGATGACATGGAATATCGTCCATAATAGTCCACTACGGGTGGGCAGGAGGTTATGATGGATGGGTCCAACAAACACAGGACTTCCCCCAGGAGACTGCTGTTCATGTCCCGATGGTCACTTGTTTAAATTTATGTCCGTAACTTAAATAATGTACCAAATGATGTTTTATTATGTGCTTTTATTTTGTTAACACGTTAACCACATGTTTAAAACCAGGGCTGGCTCTAGCCCTTTTGTTGCCCCATGCCTGTTCCCCGCTGGGAGTCTACACTGACACCATGCTGCTGGAGGACCAGGCCGTATTACTGGGCCTGCTGGAGGGAAGGGAGGCACTGGAGAACCAGAACCAGGACTGAGTGGGGCAGACTGTCAGACCCTGCTGCAGTAAAATGAGAGGTTTTCTAAAGGGACCCTGGTGCTCAGAAAGACTTTGTTCACAGGGAACGCCACAATGAAAGTTCCTTATTGTAGCTTTAATATTGTGATACTGGATTAAGTTACTGACCACATTTTTTAACAGGTAATTAGTAATAGTATCAGAATACATTTTTAAAGTGGCCCTCCCAACCCTGTCTGACTAAACATGGACCTGAAGATGTGACTGAGAAATATCTGTAGTTTAATACCAGTTGTGACACCATCTGCATCCTAAGTTATGTTGTTGTTTTGTTTTCCGCTTTATTTTGGTTTCGTTAATTTCCATTTCCTGTTTTATTTTGAAGTTACTAACCTCCCTCTCGTTTCAGATCACTGCACTTCCTGCCCTCATGTGTTCCACGCCCCCTTGACCTACTTTCCTGCTCTGTACGGGTGTTTCGAGTTGTCTGGGCCCCGCCCCTGATTGTGTCCACCTGTGTAGCGTTCAATCACTCCTTTTCTATATAATGTGTCTGCTCCCCTCCTCGTGTTGCCAGTTCGTATTTGATCCTTCGGTGATAGTTCTCGCGTTTTCTCCTCATGTTAGCCTACCTGTGTTTCTAGACCCGCTGCCTGTTTCAGACCCTGCCTTTTGCCTAACCCTTGTCGGATTTGTTTGCTGTTTGGACTGTCTACCCGTGTACCAGACCTTGCTGATTAAAGCTGTTTCTGAACTGTTTCTAAGTCGTGCGTTTGAGTCCTGTTCTGTGCTGACCTGGGCATTACACCAGTCAAATGAAAAATAATAAAAATAAAACTCACATCCTCTGAACGCTCTCACAGCTGGAGAAGCTGGGAAGAGTCTGGATCTGATTATAGGAGAGATCGCTGCAGAGAGACAGTTTCAGTTGTCATCAGTCCAACACACATGAACGCATCACAGAGTATATCAGCACCATATTAAATACATCAGATGAATGAAGATTTACAGCGTCAGATACAGTGTCTTATGTTTATCAGTCAGTCCACCACTTTGATCCAGACTGAAATAGCTCAACAATTATCGGATCGATTGTCATGAAATTTGTTACAAAGATTCATGATCCCCAGAGGACGAATCCTACTGACTCTGGTCATCTGACTTTTCCTCTGGCACCGCCAGTGTGTCAAAGTTTTCACTTATCCTGTGAAATTTCTAACTTTTATACACACATTCATGTTTATATCTCAACAACGGTTAGATGGATGGTGATGAAATGTGGTTCATCATTAAACTACTAAAGGGCTTGTCAAGATAAGTTTTTCCTGGGATGAATGCTGAGCAGCGGTCTCATCTAGCTAACAAGTCCTCATATCTCCAAAAAACAAAGGAACAAATGATAAATTCATACCTGGAGGCATCTCTTTGGTGGCACAACAGTGTACCATGAACATGACGGTTGAAGTGTTAGTAACACAGGGAGGAGGGATCATTTCAAAGCAGTGAGATGAAGAAGACTCTAGAGGTGACTGTTAAACACACATGTTGCATTCAGGGACAGCATTTAAATGGAAATATATAACAAAATAAACATGTTGAATGTGTTTATTATGATGTGTAAATCTGGGTCACAACAAAGAGAAAGTGTCCTTCTGTCAGAGAGAATAATAATTATATTATTAAAATGATAATATCAATATCCCGCACTGTGTGTCTTACAGGCTCTGAAGGCTCTCGGTTCCCGTCAGATCAGGAAAGTCAGTGAGATCTGCTGCTCTGTTCAGAGATCTGAGGAAAATTTGAGTTTGTTTTAATATTTATGTCGAGGGAATGCAGAGAAATATTGTCTCTTTCTTTTTTTTTTTTTCTTTTCTTTCTTTTTTTTCTTTGGGGGCGGCAGTAGCTCAGTCTGTAGGGAGTTGGCTTGGGAACCGGAGGGTCACCGGTTCAAGTCCCGACATGGACCAAAAACTGAGTGTGAACTGGTAGCTGGAGAGGTGCCAGTTTACCTCTTGGGCACTGCCGAGGTGCCCCTGAGCAAGGCACCAAACCCCCAACTGCTCGGGGCGCTTGTCAGGAGCAGCCCCCTCACTCTGACATCTCTCCGTTAATGCATGTATGTGTGTTTCAGGTCTGCATGTACCATGTATGAGTTTAACAGAGTGTAAATTGAATTTCCCCAATGTGGGACTAATATAGGTAGATCTTCTTCTTCTTCTTCTTCTTCTTCTTCTAATGAAGCAAAAAGGACACTGAAGTTCTGTGTTGAACAGAACCTAGCTACTCAAATCACAGCGCTGGATGCAGGAGGAACAACAGATTATGCATCTCTCTGGGTCAATATAGCAGCGCTGAGCAATTTACTGCTTCAATCGATCACATTCACCATCAACACTGAATTTCCCCGTTAGTCAGAGTGTATTCTCACAACATGCGTAGCTCCGGAAGGTTCTGGAAGGCAGATCGTCCTACAGACTGGATCGGGTTGTCGTAGAAAAGTCTAGAAAACACAAACACACATAACTTTTCATCACTCAACATGCTAAATAACAACTGACTGAAGAGCTGTAGCGTAACTCCAGCTAGTTTCCGACACACCGTGTGTGTTGGTGGTGAGTGTGTGTGTGTGTGGTGGTGAGTGTGTGTGTTGGTGGTGAGTGTGTGTGTTGGTGGTGTTGTAGCTGTGAATGTAGCTGTAGCAGACAGTGTGTGTTGGTGGTGAGTGTGTGTGTGTGTTGGTGGGGAGTGTGTGTGGTGGTGAGTGTGTGTGTTGGTGGTGAGTGTGTGTGTTGGTGGGGAGTGTGTGTGGTGGTGAGTGTGTGTGTTGGTGGTGAGTGTGTGTGTGTGTGTGTGTTGGTGGGGAGTGTGTGTGGTGGTGAGTGTGTGTGTTGGTGGGGAGTGTGTGTGGTGGTGAGTGTGTGTGTTGGTGGTGAGTGTGTGTGTGTGTGTGTTGGTGGTGAGTGTGTGTGTTGGTGGGGAGTGTGTGTTGGTGGTCAGTGTGTGTGTGTGTGTGTGTGTGGTGAGTGTGTGTTTATTGGTGATGTTGTAGCTGTGATCGTAGCTGTAGCAGACAGTGTGTGTGTGTGTGTGTGTGTGTGTGTGGTGGTGAGTGTGTGTGTTGGTGGTGTTGTAGCTGTGATCGTAGCTGTAGCAGACAGTGTGTGTGTGTGTGTGTGTGTGTGGTGGTGAGTGTGTGTGTTGGTGGTGTTGTAGCTGTGAACGTAGCTGTAGCAGACAGTGTGTGTGTGTGTTGGTGGTGTGTGTGAATGTAGCTGTAGCAGACAGTGTGTGTGTGTGTGTGTGTGTGTGTGTGTGTGTGGTGGTGAGTGTGTGTGTTGGTGGTGTTGTAGCTGTGAATGTAGCTGTAGCAGACAGTGTGTGTTGGTGGTGAGTGTGTGTGTTTGTGTGTGTTGGTGGTGAGTGCGTGTGTTGGTGGTGAGTGTGTGTGTTGGTGGTCAGTGTGTGTTGGTGGTCAGTGTGTGTGTGTTGGTGGTGAGTGTGTTGTGTGTGTGGTGGTGAGTGTGTGTGTGCTGGTGGGGAGTGTGTGTTGGTGGTCAGTGTGTGTGTGTTGGTGGTGAGTGTGTTGTGTGTGTGGTGGTGAGTGTGTGTTTGTTAGTGGTGTTATAGCTGTGAACGTACCTGTTGCAGACAGTGTTTGTTCAGTTTATCTGTCGGTGAATAAATGCTACGAGGCTACAAGCTACAACTCCTCAGCTGGAAGTCCAGAGACAACTTCCTGTATCTGTGCCAGCTCTCTCTTAAGGTGGACTGTTAAGGTGGACCAGCGTTTCTCAGTGCTTAATATAGGTCCTCAGTTAAACGGTTAATCACTAACATCACAAGCCTAGACAGAGATGAGCTGGTGGTACGTACATGGTGATCAGTGAGGGGTTCCCAGTGAAAGCATGCTCTGGGATGGACTGGATGTTGTTGCTATGGAAACCACTAAACAAGAAACAGAAATTAGTTTTCCTCCTTCTTCCTTCCTTCCTTCCTTCCTTCCTTCCTTCCTTCCTAATCCCTTACTAGTAAAGTAATAATGATCTAATGATATCATATATGAAAGTAACATTCTGGGCAATTTCTCTGCATTGAGTACCTTTACTTTTAATACTTTGAGTATATTTTTCTGATTATACTCACATATTTTTACTGAAGTTAACATCTAATGTAGGACTTCATTTTTTTAATTTATTACAGTGTGGCACTAGTACTTTTACAATGGTATATCCTTACATAATCAACTTCTTAGGCTGACATGGTGAATAATTAAGTGCTGGAGTGAGAAATGAGTAGATGACAGTGGAAACTAAAGTTTCCTCTTCTTTCAAACAGAAACTGTGCTGAAGTTTTCTCAGTGAAACACGTAGAAATATACTTGAGCCTCAGTTCCTTCAGGTGACTGAGCGAGCGTATGGCCATCGGAAACTCCACCAGACGGTTGTAGTTCAAATCCCTGAGAGAAAGAGACAGGCTGAGACCTCTCCATAGCACACAGACTGGGAATACTGGATCCAGTCTGGAATTACCACGACTACACCAGATATGTTACATCTAAATGGGGAATATATCTACACTGGGAATGTCAACTCTAAAATGGGAATGTTTTAGCTCTAGCCAACTAATACTTACTCTATACTGGGAAGTATCACATCTACACTGGGAATGCTAGATCTATACATGGAATGGTCAGCTCTTGTCAGTTTGACATTGGGAATGTCAGATATGGGATATCTGGGGTCAGCTTTTATTTTGAGAATACCAGATCTAGACTGGGAATCTAAAAAATTCTAGATTGACATCTCTAGATTAAGATTATTAGCTGAAATTTGGAACGTCATCTTGAGATTCGGGATATCAAATGTACATTAGGAACATCAGCATTTACTTCAACAGCAGCTCTACAATGCAACTGACAGCTCTTGACTGGGAATATCAGCGCTACTCTGGATTTTTTTCTGTCCTAGAATGGGTATATCCCCTCTGCTGGGACTATAAAGATGGAAAACCAGAGCCTGGCACCCATTACATTTTTCAAGATTTAGAGTCGTGCTTGCTGTTATTTTCTTATTCGCCGAAACGGGGAAATCCAACTCCAAACTGGGAATGACCAGCTCTAGATTGGTAACAACAGCTACAGTATATATTGGTAATGTCAGCTTCAAGCTGGGAAAACAACTGTCAACCAGGAATGTTTTACATCTTGTAGCGGATGGACTGCCCTGTCCTTGTGTTCCCTTTTCATAAACAAGAAGGGAATTGGAGATGGGCACTGGCTCCGGTACTAATCCCAAACCCTGACAAACCACATTCCAGCATCAAGAGGACATAAATAAAGGAGATACTGATCACGGCAGGCACCCTCTGGAGAGACATTTGTTCCTTTGTTCTCAAGTTAATCATTCTAAAGAAGTGACTTTGCAAGCGTCAGAATCCACAGAAGCAACAGGATTTTACAACGGGGCAATAAAGGCCGTCTGAGTCAACAAAGACCGATAGGCTTGGTCAGTTTTCAAAATGACCTTTGACTTCAAAGGACCATTTGTTTCTACTCCCATGGAGTTAGGTGTCCTTCATTATTCATTTTCATTGTATCATTTATTGAGTTGTCACGATCTATGTAAATAAATATTCCCGTTATCATTACGTCATGGTCTGTGTGTGCTTCAGCAGAGGACTAGCGATCCATTGATTAGAACTTATTCCAGTTGTGAGACTGATAAAGTAATTCGATCGATTATTGAGTTATAGTTTCCTCTATTTTTCTATAAAATGAGGTGGTGCCCTACGAATGCGAACAAATTAATTAATTAGTTAATTAATTGATAAAATCCAAACTGTCACACGCTACAATCTAGACTTTTAATACTAACTCTATACTGGGAATTGTCACGTGGGATATCCAGAGGTTTTATGGGAAATCTTAATTATCATAATGTTGTAAATTGTGCATGCTAATTAGGTTCAACAGGTTATGTTAGTGGTGGAGGAACATCGGGAGTCCTGGTTCTTTCATCGACAATGTCAGGTGATGGTCAGCCAGCTCTAGACTGGGAATACCAGAGCTATACTTGGAATCATCAGCTCTAGACTGGGAATACCAGAGCTATACTTGGAATGATCAGTTCTAAACTGGGCTACAGCTATATACTGGAAACATCAGTTGTATAGTGGGAATAATAGCTCCGTGATAGCTCTATAATGGAAAAACCATCTCTACAATGCTGTGGGAATATCAGCTTCAGACTGAAAGTGTTTCACACTTGATGTTTAGCTTAATCCTTTTTTCCGTCTGTGTAGTTTATTAAAGAACCATTTAACGGTCCCTCGCTCTTTTCTTTCAACACCAGGAGAGACTAGAGCATTCTCCCAGTCCACACACGGATTCAGTTCTGTAACGCCGGACTAAGGCAGGCAGAACAGAACTCAAAAGCACAACTCAGAGGACAGGCAGATTCAATTAACGCTGACAGTTTATTACCAGGCAAGGGTCGGTACACGTGAAGGCAGTCAATCAGGCAGACAAAATCCAAACCGGCAGGCAAAACTCGGGGGTCGAAAAACACAAGCAGAATACTCGGTACACGGAAGTCGGAATGCACTAGGAAGAACGCTGGTTGTTTGTCACGGAGGATCAAAACGAACTGGCACAGAAGGGCAGGGGAACACAGCTTAAATACCGTGAGGGGAGTGATTAACTATCAACAGGTGGACACGATCAGGGGCGGGGGAAGACGATCAGACGCAGGTGAGTGGAGACGAAAAGTGGGTCAGTGAAGTCATTCATTCAGAGGGGCGGGAGCATGCAGACAGGAAGTGAAGTGCACTGAAACGAGAGGGAGGGTTAGGATTTCACAATCAAACAGGAAGGGCACACAATAAACATGAAAGACAAGGAAACCCATCACCTATGTTTAGTGGACGTTACAAGTTCAGTCCATCTCTATACACACACACACACACACACATACACATACACACACACGCATACACACACACAAACACACACACACACACACACATACATACACACACAAACACACACACACACACATACATACACACACACACACACACACACACACACACACACACACATACATACACACACACACACACACACACACACACATACACATTCACATACACACACACAAACACACACACTGTGTGGAGTGAAGCTGCCACATGGTGAAAATACCAGTAAAGTGAAATGGCTTCAGTCTGGTCGGAGTGGGTGAGTCCAGAGGATGGTCTGGAACAACAATAGCTGCTGTCAAACTATTATTGATGGAATTTAGGGGGTTGTGATCGGATGAGAGAGGAATAATACGTTTAAGGGCTCATGATCACATCTAGCCTGGGAACACCAGATCTATACAGAAAATGGTCAGCTCTAGACCACTAATAATAGGTCAAACCTGGAATATCAGAGATTGTTAGCTTTGAACAGGAATACTGGCAGTGGCCAGCTCTAAACTGGGAATACTAAACCTATACTGGAAGTGAAAGCTCTGGATTGGTAATACCAGCGCTATCCTGGGAATGCAAGTTCTAAACTTGGAATGACAGGTTGATATTGGGAATGGTCAGCCTGGACATGCCAGTACTACTCTGGGAAAACCAACTCTAAAATGGGTTTTGGATTGTTTTAGCTGTAGACTGCTAATAGGAATTCTGAAAGTGGGAATGAAGCCCTCGACCAGATAACGTGAGCTCTCGGCAGGGAAAACCAGCTCCATACCTGAAATTAAAGCTTTAATCCTTGAATATTAGATTTGGATTTCCTGGGGTCAGCTTTTCAAATAAGTGTAGTTCCCAGTGCGTTGAATTATTATCCCGAATTTCCCTCCGGGGATTAATAAAGGTTCATCTTATCTTATCTTATTCCTTTAATGCTGTTTAAGGAATGCATTTGTCTTTCCCACTCACTTCTGGTGGTTTTTGGAGGCCCATGCAGGCCACAGACAGCTTAAATGTATTTTTATCGTTTGATCTGATGTTTTGAAAGCTGGATTTTGGGATTTCTGTTCCCCACCATTTTCCTCACTTACAGGAATGGGAAAATCCTAATTTGGGCAGAAGGGACAGGGTTTAGGTGAAGCTGAGGTGGGCAAGAGAGGGAAACCAATACAGCTGAACTAGACGCTGACGTTCCTCTAAAACCTGGTGTGTTTTCCTTTAAGGCTGAACAAATTGTTGAATTCTTTCATTTTTTTTTTGTTTTCTTTTCGGCTTTCTTCTTCTCTGTTTGAGTGTGTAGTTTCTGATGAACGGGGGTCTCTGGTGTGGTTTCTATTGCTGATCCTACAGGTGCACACAAACACATGTTGCCTATGAATAGTCATTGTGATTAGCATACAGCCAGGGCCACACACACTGTATATATACAGAAGGATTTCCAAATGAAGGCAGTGTGTGTTTGGGTGTTTAAACCTGCTTCTCTGGTTGCAACATGTCTATATACACACACTGTTTAATCTGCCTCGACTCCATCTAATATAAAGAAATACTCACTAAAAACCAGCCAACATGCTAACAGCTAGTGGCAGCAATAGCAGCCAATACATTTGAAATGCCCTTATGTTCTTACAGGCAGTGCCATTAGTCCTGCAGTGATGTTTGAGTTTTTGATCATACAAAAGCAACACAGTTCAACTGTTATCAGGCCGTTAAATGGGTGTTACTGGTGATCTGCCATGTGGATAAATGAGAAACCTCGTACTGGGTGTAGCAGGCCTCTACTGACCCACATAAGACTAAGGGCTGACATTAGCATGCTGTTTATGTGAAGGAAACTATTCAGTCAAGAAATACACAAATTCACACATATCATATTATTATTATTATTATTATTATGATATTGACATATCATCTTGTTCATTTCTTTTGCTTCTGTTGTTAACATTGATTTTCTGAATTATAATTAATAATCATTGGTTATTTATGTGCAAGATGTAAGATGAACCTTTATTAATCCCCGGAGGGAAATTCGGGTGTCTTAGCAGCATCAACAACAGTACAGATAAAATACAGTACAGTAAAAAGTAAAAGAGAAGGTGCAGTGAATGAAATAAGGTGCAATGAAGATAATTGACAATAAAAATAAATAAGTAACAGTAACAGTAATAAGTAAAGTGCAGCAGGTGGTGAGTATTGTATATGCACAGTATATGTATATGTAATTATATAATTATGTGTAATTATATACATTTGGAATAAATACGGAGCAGATGATCAGTCACATGGGGGTCAGACCTTGGTTATGGAGCCTGATGGCCACCAAAAGAAAGGACTGACCCACACGGTTTGTAGTGGGCCGAGGGAGGATCGGTCTCTGGCTGAATGTACTCCTCATCTGGACCAGTTGGTCATAGAGGGGGTGGGAGGAGTTCTTCAGAATAGACTCCAGCTTCCTCCTGGTCCTCGCCTCTGCCACCACCTCCAGACTGTCCAGCTCACATCCAACCACAGACCCAGCCCTCCTCACCAGTTTGTTCAGTTTGGTGGCATCTCTGGTGCTGATGCCGCCCCCCCAACATACCACGGCAAAGAACAGAAAGCTGGCTACTACAGACTGGTAAAACATCTGGAGTAGCCTGTTGAACACATTGAAGGTCCTCAGCCTTCTCAGGAAGAATAGTTTGCTCTGTCCCTTCCTGTAGAGGTCCTCGGAGTTGTTGGACCAGTCCCGTTTATTGTTTAAGTGAACTCCCAGGAACTTATAGTTGTCCACCACCTCCACCTCCTCCCCACGGATGGTGATGGGAGTAGGGGAGCTCTTCCTCCTCCTCCGGAAATCCACCACTAGCTCTTTGGTCTTACCAATATTGAGCTGGAGGTGGTTGATGTCGCACCACCTTACGAAGTTCTCCACAAGGGTCCTGTACTCCTCCTCGTTTTCGTCTGTGATGCAGCCGACGATGGAGGAGTCATCGGAGAACTCCTGCAGGTGGCATGTTGGGAGTTGAAGCAGAAGTCGGAGGTGTAGATGGTGAACAGGAACGGTGACAGCACAGTTCCCTGGGGAGCACCGGTGTTGCTCACCAGCACGTCAGACAGGCTATCCTGCAGTCTGACATACTGTGGTCTGCTGGTGAGGTAGTCCGTAATCCAGTCCACCAGGTCGTGGTCCGCCTGCATAGCTGAGAGCTTCTCAGCTAGCTGGTGTGGTTGGACTGTATTGAATGCACTGGAGAAGTCGAAGAACATGATTCTCATTGTGCTCTGCGGCTTCTCCAAGTGCGTGTAAGCTCTGTGGAGCATGTAGATGATGGCGTCGTCCACGCCAATGTTTGCCTGGTATGCAAACTGAAAGGGATCCAGGGAGTCACTCACCAGGGGCCTGAGGTGTTGCAGGACCAGTCGCTCCAGGATCTTCATGACGTGTGACGTCAGAGCGACTGGCCTGTAGTCGTTGAGGGTGCTCGGAAGTCCTTTCTTGGGCACTGGGACGATGCAGGAGGTCTTCCAGAGCTGTGGTACCTTCTTCAGCCTGAGAGAGAGGTTGAAGAGGTGCTGGAACGCTCCTGCCAGCTGCCCTGACTCTATTGTTCTATTCTATCAAACACTAGCAGTAGAGTGTGGATGCTGACCTGTAGAGAAATAAACATGACGTACAAATTCAGGTCCATTTACCGTTTGGATGTAATGATCTCAAACTTAACTCTGCCTGAGTTGGAGCCGATCCAGAACCAGAACCAGCACTCAGTCAGGTTTCAGGACAAAACCACCAAGTAACGTGAGGTGAATGAGCTCCAGCTACTGTTAACGCCATGTTTTACTCTGTGACTTGTTTGGGACTCAAAGTTTAGGACTTCTGACCCTAACCCTAGACCTGCAGACACTGACTTGGTCCAAACTGTGGTGGAACCTGTTCTAGTGCTGCAGTCTCCCTCTGTACGGGAACCTCTTTAAGGATCTCCAGACCCCCCAGAAACCAGAGGACCTGGTCCACAGTCTCCCTCTATAAACTACATCCATTTGAAAAACAACAGGGCCTGTGCACGCGCCTTGAATCACAGCACGCGGACAGGTGCTCTGGTTCTCACGACTGAATAACATGCACATACGCGCACACACGCACGGACACACACACTGCTCTGGAGCGTTGACTGCGTGCACGCCGGTTGCTGACTTACAGGTAGGACGTGAGGACGCTCAGGTTGCCCGGGACCTCCCGGAGACCCCGGTCCGAGCAGTCCACCCGGTGCAGAAGCCCGGCCACCTCGCATCGGCAGTGGCCGGGACAGTCCCCGGCCACCCCGACCACCGCTGGGCTCTCCTCCACGGCCCCAGAGCTCTGCACCTCCACGGCGGACACGGAGCTCCCCAACCCGACCGACAAGGCTGCAAACACGGCCAGCAGAGCCACAAACCCTGGCATGTCCTCCGCGGGTCCTCCGGAGGCTGAAATCTCCAAATCCAGCAGAAACTATGAAACCACAACGATGCCGATCAGGTTCAGTTCTGGTCCCGGGTCTCTGGAGTCGCTTCAGACCAACTTTAACTGCAGCACATGACACAAACAGTGAAATAAAGTAGTTTGAGTCTGCAGGTTGGTGAGTTTAGAGGCTACACGCGTGGACCACAGTGGGTATGAGTCCCTCCTTCACCACAATAGTGTGTGTGTGTGTGTGTGTGTGTGTGTGTCAGCTCTGTTTACTAGTATATAGCCTACACTGTCTGTAACAACAGATGAGCAGCAAAACGGTAAAAACAGTAAACAAATAATAATATTGAATAATATAATAATATAATATAATATAAAGATATCATATCATGTAATATAATGTAATTAAGCTAAAGCTGTTATTTGATTTCAGATATTTTCTATTTTACCTTTTAAAAATATGTTTATTTAAATGTATTTATTTACTTTTTTACTTACTTATCTATAAATATATAAATCCATTATTGTATAGCATATTTTTTTCTCTCATTTGGTATTGTATTTAATTTGAGTTTCACTTTTTCAAAATGTGCTTATTTATTTATTTTTTGAGGTAAATACATTAATAAATAAACTGAATTAACCACCAAAATATAAATAATTGGCAAAACCTTTTTTTTTTTACTTTTCATGTAATAAATTCTACTTTCTGATATCATAACTAATATTATCCTAATTGTTTTAGCCCTTTAGTCTTATTGTTTATATCAACAGTAGATGTCTCATATTAGTGGTGAACATCATCTTAAGCTGGAACCTGCAGATTAATCTGAGATGCTGCTCAGCTCTGAGGGTCCAGCTGTTCTAGTCATTGATCAGAAATAAACATGAATCATTAATAATTGATTACTGGTAAAAGTGTATATGATGGTGTCAATGTCTGATGTCCGTCTTCATGCTCCGTCATGTCTCATCAGTTGTTGCAGTAATTTCTGGGTTGATATATATATTAGGGCTGTCAGTTTAACGCGTTAATTAGATTAATTAATTACTCTGCAAATTAACGCGCTATAAAAATTAACGCAATTAATCATGAGTGGCAAGTCAGTCATTTTAAATTTGGCCCATTGAGTGACCCGTAGGCTGCAGTGGCGTCACTTCGTACCTGCGCCACTAGTCAAAAGCAGGGTGACTGACAACAGAGATGGACGCGACACAGGAGCGCGAGGCGAGCCCACTCGGACCTTTCACTCGTACTCTGACTCGGACTAGGAGCAGCAGGGGCCTCTAGTCCGCTACAAAGCTGAGCCGTGCATTGAATGCATGAGTGTCCACTGGAGTGGTGGCAGCTCACCAGGAGCTGATGAACAGCTGTCCTCTCCTCCTACCTGGCTACTAGTGATGGTCGGTCGGGAACCAAACGGCTCTTAGAGCCGGCTCCTCAGTGGGAGCCGTGTTTTTTTTTCTTCTCTCTCTCTCACTTTTTTTTTCCTCGCGCCGCACGTTATTGGTCAATATGTGTTTGAGCCTTGTGTTTGCGCTGAGCAGAGGGGGGAGGGGCGGGAGTTACACTAGCAGCAGCAGTAGCGCACGAACAGAGAGAGAGAGCGAGAGAGAGCGAGAAGGAGGGAGGGAGAGAGAGAGAGAGAGAGAGAGATACGGGGACAACAAGAAGAGACAACATGGACACATTAGGAAGGTCTAGTAAAGAAAATGAGTGACTCCAGGACCATTTCAGTTTTACTGACAATACAAAGTAAGAGTGTAGAGTCTGCAGGAATATCATATAGAGCCACAAACAACCTGCACAGGTAAACAACCTGAGAACAGTCCACCAATCAGAGCAATGGGAAGATAAAACAGTCAGTTGAGTGTGATATTAATGAAGGTGCCAGTGTGTCTACTGCAACTGTTGTTGCTGCTGCTGCAGTAGTAGTAGTAGTAGTAGTATCTACAGCATCATGCTGCTTGCTATATTGAGTCAGCTTTAGTATTCATTTTGATTGAGAGTCTGCTTATGTGCCTATTTGAGACTCCGCCTTATTTTATTTCTGAATTTTATTGATTTTATTTAACTGTATTTGTATTGCATTTTTGAGAAATGCACCTGGCCTAATTGGTTTGCTGATGTGTTTGACCTTTTTTCTTTTGAATTTCATTTATAAAGCACACTTAACCAATAAAAATGTGGATTTCAAATCTTCTCTTCTTGGTGTATTCTATTGATTAGTCATGCACTACAATTTTGTAATGTCCTAGAATTCAAATTCTTTATTTGGGGGCTTTTAGCAGGTATGAGATTAAAATGCGATTAATTAGATTAATTAATTACAAATCCTGTAATTAATTAGATTAATTTTTTTAATCGCCTGACAGCACTAATATATATATATATATATATATATACCACTCAGACTCTGCCATCTAGTGGCTGTTTGGTAGAACTGCCGCCACTGAAACTAACCACAAATAAAAGCTAATTTTTGTTTTTTAAATCAATCAACCAACTCAGACTCATTGAAGAGGTTTCGGACAGAGGTGAAAGAAGTACTCTTTTACTTTGTAAAACTAGTAACACTACATTATTATATGAGAAGTATTATTAACATATTATTATACACTATATCATTATTATATACTGATGATGGTTTAATGTATTATAAAAGATTATTTATTATATATACTGATGGTAGTTCAAGCTATAATAATAAAGCATTTATTAGAAACAGCAAATTTAAAAACCTGTAAAGTAAGACACTGAGGTCATGTTGTCTGTATGTTTCGAGCTGAGTTTACTTCATATAATTAAAAACATATGCATGATGGATGTTCCCTCGGATGATGCCAGCAACTACATTTAGGCTAATAAAACATTAATAAAAGGGAAAATCCAACATTTTAGAGGCCATTTTTGTTGCACTGGGGTCAAACGGGGTCGTGGCCTGTTTCAATCTCCTGTTGGGGCGGCAGTAGCTCAGTCTGTAGGGAGTTGGCTTGGGAATCGGAGGGTCACCGGTTCAAGTCCCAACATGACCAAGAACTGAGTGTGAACTGGTAGCTGGAGAGGTACCAGTTTACCTCTTGGGCACTGCCGAGGTGCCCCTGAGCAAGGCACCAAACCCCCAACTGCTCGGGGCGCTTGTCAGGAGCAGCCCCCTCACTCTGACATCTCTCCATTTGATGCATGTATATGGGTCCTGTTTGTGCATGTGTGTGTCCCGGGTCTGCATGTACCGTGTATAAGTAAAAAACAACAGAGTGTAAAAATTGAATTTCCCCTAGTGGGACGAATAAAGGACTATCTTCTTCTTCTTCTTCTTTATTGGCCATTAAAATAAGAAAGGAAATAAACATAAAACTTAATGATGTGAGGATTCTGCATCATTTCAATTGTAATAAATGATGAAAAATGTTGCGCAAACACTAAAAAAGGAAACAAAGCAGTAATATAAAATGTACTTAAACATCACAGGAAAACTCCAGCTCCCAGAATGCATTCCGAATCATTAGCGTTCACATACATTGTCCCACATGATGAGTTTCTGTCATCCTCAGTCTGGTTTCATGTGTGATGAGCCAACAGGAGAAAACCCCCAGCAGGCACTGCGTCATGTGATGCTGCAGAGAGCAGGAGGCTGCGACGAGCTCTCACTCTGCTGAGACTTCAGAGTACTACAGTCCAAACACATAAACAGGTCAGCTTTCCAGACAGCTCCACGAAATAGATCATCTTTGAATAAATACATAGAAGTATTCAGATCCTTTACTGCAGTAACAGTACCACACTGTGAAAATACTCCTCTACAAGTGCTGCATTTAAAACCTTACTCAAATAAAAATATGTAATCAGTAAAATGTACTTGAGTAAATGTTCTGAAAGTGACACAAGCAGGAATTTAAGGAGTGGGATGTCTGCTCCTTGTGCTTGACGAACTGAGTGAATCATTTTCTCAAACATAGACGATCTTCGGCAGAGTTAGCCGGCTATCAGCTAGCTCAGAGAGACGCCATTAGCTGGGCGAAAACCAGGCAGCCGCACCAGACATAAAGGGAGAAGTAGCTCCCTGTTTAGACCCATTTCTCTCACACCTGTTCGTTGATATCGATAAAAGTCAGACTCGCTTATGCTGTCAGCGTGTTTCTCTCCTGATTTTAGCTCATTTTTTTTAAGTCGGAAGCTGATGTGAGCTGCGTAGGACTTGAGTTCCGATCGCGGTTAGCATTAGCATCACTAGCTTGATAACGTTTGTTTTGATATTAAAGGAGAGAGCCGAGGACTTGTTCAGTAAACTGCCAGCCATGGCGGCCGGAGGGACCGGCGGCAAAACCTACTCGTTCAAGGTGGTGCTGCTGGGGGAAGGCTGTGTGGGGAAGACGTCGCTGGTGCTGCGATACTGCGAAAACAAATTCAACGACAAACACATCACAACTCTACAGGTAAGACGCCCAGGAAGCTGCGACTAGCCCGGCTAGCTAGTTAGCTGTTAGCTAGCCAGCTAACGTCAGCTAGCTGTAACAGTTGGTGGTTATTTGGAAATCAAAGCAGGTGGAGGTGGAGGTGCTGTTGTGGTGGGGCTGTTGGTGTTGCTGATCCCGGGTCGTCCCGGGGGACCGGGGTTACGGCTGGTGTTGTGGATGAAACCGGAGCCTCCCGCCCGGGATCATCCGGGGTGACTGAGGCAGTCCGGAGCTGTTGGGACGTGCTTACTGACCGATTCTAACTGCAGTACAGTTACTACTACTGTGTACTTCTACTTCACTGGAGTATTTCTACTTTACGTTACTTTCTACGCCACTACATCTCAGAGGGAAATATGGTACTATGAAATATTAATTTATTGATCCCTGAGGGGGACAGTTGCTCTCCAGAGTCATACATAAATAATAATATAAATATGTATCAAAGATTAGATATCATAAGAAAAGTAAGCGATAAGAAGTTATATATATATATATATATATATATATATATATATATATTTATATATATGTATAAATATATAAATATGTGCATCAAGCACACACATATAACCACAGTGTAAATGAGTAAATAATAAATGCTGAGAAGTGGATCTATTAAGTGTTATTTATGTGTACTATTAACGCACGGTTGAATTGTGGCATACATTATTGTATGGTTAAGTTACTCCAGTACATCTCAGAGGTAGATAGAATACTTTTTACTCCATTACATTTCTTTGATAGCTTTAGTTACTTGGCAGATGACAGTTTTTCATGGTCTTTGTGTCCAGTGAGCCACCAGGACATAAACGAGTTCAGATAAGAACAACATTAATACATTACCAGTGATATTACTATCACTACACACAGCTATGAAAGCAGCCTGTTAATAATCAGTATCTCATCAATAATAAATATTGTTCTTGGCCCAAATTCTCTTAGCCATAACTTTGTGTTTTCTGCTCCAATGATGGATAAAATGCTGCTCTCTTTCAGCAGACGTTGTTGCTGTTGTTGTTATTATTTACAGCAGTGAATAAAATACTTACGTTAACTCCGTAACTCTCCTGACGGTGAACTGGAGACAGTGAAGGCAGCACCGTGGCTGCTACAGTAACTCTCCTGACAGTGATCCGGAGACAGTGACGGCAGCACCGTGGCTGCTACAGTAACTCTCCTGACGGTGAACCGGTGACAGTGAACGCAGCACCGTGGCTGGTACAGTAACTCTCCTGACAGTGATCCGGAGACAGTGATGGCAGCACCGTGGCTGCTACAGTAACTCTCCTGACGGTGAACCGGTGACAGTGAACGCAGCACCGTGGCTGCTACAGTAACTCTGCTGACGGTGAGCCGGAGACAGTGAACGCAGCACCGTGGCTGCTACAGTAACTCTCCTGACGGTGAACCGGAGACATTGAAGGCAGCACCGTGGCTGCTACATTAACTCTCCTGACGGTGAACCGGAGACAGTGAAGGCAGCACCGTGGCTGCTACATTAACTCTCCTGACGGTGAACCGGAGACAGTGAAGGCAGCACCGTGGCTGCTACATTAACTCTCCTGACGGTGAACCGGAGACAGTGAAGGCAGCACTGTGGCTGGTACAGTAACTCTCCTGACAGTGATCCGGAGACAGTGACGGCAGCACCGTGGCTGCTACAGTAACTCTCCTGACGGTGAACCGGTGACAGTGAACGCAGCACCGTGGCTGGTACAGTAACTCTCCTGACAGTGATCCGGAGACAGTGACGGCAGCACTGTGGCTGCTACAGTAACTCTCCTGACGGTGAACCGGTGACAGTGAACGCAGCACCGTGGCTGCTACAGTAACTCTGCTGACGGTGAGCCGGAGACAGTGAACGCAGCACCGTGGCTGCTACAGTAACTCTCCTGACGGTGAACCGGAGACATTGAAGGCAGCACCGTGGCTGCTACAGTAAATCTCCTGACGGTGAGCTGGAGACAGTGAACGCAGCACCGTGTCTGATAATAATAATATCACATTGTGTGTGCTGAGCATTCAGAGCTGTGATTGGAGTAATTCAGTGCTGAATGTAATACTTTAATATTGTCATAATATCTTGGTGTTTATCACTTCTGTTTCATGATAAAAGTAATACAGTTTAAAGCAGATAAAATGGATATTAGCTAAAATTACTGGTTTTATTGTATCTTTGTGTTTAGGGCAACCTCCAATATATATTTAAGGTTTGTCCACTGTGACATGATGGGAGGAGGAGGAGGAATGAGTAATGTGACCCCTTCAGGTCACGGTCACATGGTCTTAAAGGGGCTCCTCAGACATCTATCTGCTGGCCTCACATGTGACCTATAGCCCAGAGGTGCATTGTGGGAGATATTTTCCAGGTTTTGAATAAGAGCAGAGGTTGTTGTAGTGAAACTCTGCATGATTAAACTGTCAGTTCATCACAAGACTATTCACAACGGAAAGTTTCACAGATTCAGTTTGTGAGGGTTGAGAGATGTTATTTCCTCAGATTGTCACTGTTTTTATTATTACACCATCCAACGTAACGTTGGACTTTGACTAGTCGCAGCTCGTCACCGTTCATGGCTCATTTCATTTTCTTAACTCGTCTGCTGTAGGACTACCATCTTTAGTCCCCAAATGCTCCTGTATATTTTCTTTTTATACTTCCTCATTTATTTATTCTTTTATTTATTTCTCAATTTATTTGTTACACTGTTCACACACGGCATTCTTG
Source organism: Pterois miles (assembly GCA_947000775.1). Taxonomy (NCBI): domain Eukaryota; kingdom Metazoa; phylum Chordata; class Actinopteri; order Perciformes; family Scorpaenidae; genus Pterois; species Pterois miles. The sequence continues at coordinate 129,550 of CAMQGK010000287.1, read as the reverse complement.
TGGCGTTCACACACGGCGTTCACTCACAGCGTTCTTGTGGCATTCACTCACGGCATTCACACACGGTGTTCACTCACGGCGTTCACTCACGGCGTTCTTGTGGCGTTCACTCACGGCATTCACACACGGTGTTCACTCACGGCGTTCACTCACGGCGTTCTTGTGGCGTTCACTCACGGCATTCACACACGGTGTTCACTCACGGCGTTCACTCACGGCGTTCTTGTGGCGTTCACTCACGGCATTCACACACGGTGTTCACTCACGGCGTTCACTCACGGCGTTATTGTGGCGTTCACACACGGCGTTCACTCACGGCATTCACTCACGGCGCTCTTGTGGCGTTCACTCACGGCGTTCACTCATGGCGTTCACTCATGGCGTTCACTCACGGCATTCACACACGGCGTTCACTCATGGCGTTCACTCACGGCATTCACACGCAGTGTTCACTCACGGCGTTCTTTTGGCGTTCACTCACAGCGTTCACTCACGGCTTTCTTGTGGCGTTCACACACGGCGTTCACTCACGGCGTTCACTCACGGCGTTCACCACGGCGTTCACACACAGCGTTCTTGTGGTGTTCTTGTGGCGTTCACACACGGCGTTCTTGTGGCATTATTGTGGCGTTCACTCGCAGCGTTATTGTGGCGTTCACTCGCAGCGTTCTTGTGGTGTTCTTGCTTTCACACGCAGTGTTCACTCACGGCGTTCTTTTGGCGTTCACTCACAGCGTTCACTCACGGCTTTCTTGTGGCGTTCACACACGGCGTTCACACACGGCGTTCACACACGGCGTTCTTGTGGTGTTCTTGTGGCGTTCACACACGGCGTTCTTGTGGCATTATTGTGGCTCACTCACGGCGTTCTTGTTGCGTTCACACACGGCGTTCACTCACGACGTTCTTGTTGCGTTCACACACGGCGTTCACTCACGGCGTTCTTGTGGCGTTCACTCACGGCGTTCACTCATGGCATTCACACACGGCATTCACACACGGCGTTCACACACGGTTTTTTTTTTTTTTCTTCTTTCGTTCACACACGGTGTTCACTCATGGCGTTCTTGTGGCGTTCACACACGGCGTTCACTCACGGCGTTCTTTTGGCGTTCACACGGCTTTCACTCACGGCGTTCTTGTGGCGTTCACACACGGCATTCTTGTGGCGTTCACTCACGGCGTTCACTCACGGCGTTCATTCACAGCGTTCACACACGGCGTTCTTGTGGTGTTCTTGTGGCGTTCACACACGGCGTTCTTGTGGCATTATTGTGGCGTTCACTCGCGGCGTTATTGTGGCGTTCACTCGCGGCGTTCTTGTGGTGTTCTTGTGGCGTTCACACACGGCGTTCACACACGGCGTTATTGTGGCATTCACTCACGGCGTTATTGTGGCATTCACACACGGCGTTCACACATGGCGTTATTGTGGCGTTCACTCGCGGCGTTATTGTGGCGTTATTGTGGTGTTCTTGTGGCGTTATTGTGGTGTTCTTGTGGCGTTCACTCACGACGTTCTTGTTGTGTTCACACACGGCGTTCACTCACAGCATTCACTCACGGCGTTCACTCACGGCGTTCACTCACGGCATTCACACACGGTGTTCACTCATGGCATTCACACGCAGTGTTCACTCACGGCGTTCTTTTGGCGTTCACTCACGGCTTTCTTGTGGCGTTCACTCACGGCGTTCACTCACGGCGTTCTTGTGGCGTTCACACACTGTGTTCTTTTGGCGTTCACACACGGCGTTCACTCACGGCGTTCTTGTGGCGTTCACTCACGGCGTTCACTCACGGCGTTCTTGTGGCGTTCACACACGGCGTTCACTCACGGCATTCACTCACGGCGTTCACTCACGGCGTTCTTTTGGCGTTCACACACGGCGTTCACTCACGGTGTTCTTGTGGCGTTCACACACGGCGTTCACTCATGGCGTTCACTCACGGCGTTCACTCACGGCGTTCACTCACGGCGTTCTTGTGGCGTTCACACACGGCGTTCTTGTGGCGTTCACTCACGGCGTTCACTCACGGCGTTCACTTGTGGCGTTCACACACGGCGTTCACTCACGTTGCGTTCACACACGGCGATCACTCACGGCGTTCACACACGGCGTTCACTCACGGCGTTCACTCATGGCGTTCACACACGGCGTTCACTCACGGCGATCACTCACGGCGTTCACACACGGCGTTCACTCACGGCGTTCACTCACGGTGTTCTTTTGGCGTTCACTCACGGCGTTCACACACGGCGTTCTTGTGGCGTTCACTCACGGCGTTCACTCACGGCGTTCTTGCGGCGTTCTTGTGGCGTTCACACACGGCGTTCACTCATGGCGTTCTTGTGGCGTTCACATTACTGTGGCGTTCACTCACGGCGTTCTTGTGGTGTTCTTGTGGCGTTCACACACGGCGTTCACTCACGGTGTTCTTGTGGCGTTCACACACGGCGTTCACTCACGACGTTCTTGTTGCGTTCACACACGGCGTTCACTCACGGCGTTCACTCACGGCGTTCACTCATGGCGTTCACACACGGCGTTCACACACGGCGTTCACTCACGGCGCTCTTGTGGCGTTCACACACGGCGTTCACGTGGCATTATTGTGGCGTTCACACACGGCGTTCACTCACAGCGTTCACTCACGGCGTTCTTGTGGCGTTCACACATGGCGTTCACACACGGCGTTCACACACGGTGTGTTCACTCACGGCGTTCATTGACGGCATTCACACACGGCGTTCACACATGGCGTTATTGTGGCGTTCACTCACGGCGTTCATTGTGGCGTTATTGTGGTGTTCTTGTGGCGTTATTGTGGTGTTCTTGTGGCTCTCACGGCGTTTCTTGTTGCGTTCACACACGGCGTTCACTCACAGCGTTCACTCACGGCGTTCATTCTCGGCGTTCACTCACGGCGTTCTTGTGGCGTTCACTCAGGGCGTTCACTCATGGCGTTCACTCATGGCGTTCACTCATGGCGTTCACTCACGGCGTTCACTCATGGCGTTCTTGTGACGTTCACACACGGCATTCACTCGTGGCGTTCTTGTGGCGTTCACACACGGCGTTCACTCACGGCATTCTTTTGGCGTTCACACACGGCCTCACGCGTTCTTTGGCGTTCACACACGGCTTTCACTCACGGTGTTCTTGTGGCGTTCACACACGGCATTCTTGTGGCGTTCACTCACGGCGTTCACTCACGGCGTTCACTCACGGCGTACACTCACGGCGTCCTCACGGCATTCACTCACAGCGTTCACTCACGGCGTTCACTCATGGCGTTTATTCACAGCGTTCACACACGGCGTTCTTGTGGTGTTCTTGTGGCGTTCACACACGGCGTTCTTGTGGCATTATTGTGGCGTTCACTCGCGGCGTTATTGTGGCGTTCACTCGCGGCGTTCTTGTGGTGTTCTTGTGGCGTTCACACACGGCGTTCACACACGGCGTTCACACACGGCGTTATTGTGGCATTCACTCGCGGCGTTATTGTGGCATTCACACACGGCGTTCACACATGGCGTTATTGTGGCGTTCACTCGCGGCGTTATTGTGGCGTTATTGTGGTGTTCTTGTGGCGTTATTGTGGTGTTCTTGTGGCTCTCACGACGTTCTTGTTGTGTTCACACACGGCGTTCACTCACAGCATTCACACACGGCATTCACACACGGCGTTCACTCACGGCATTCACTCACGGTGTTCACTCACGGCGCTCGTGTGGCGTTCACTCACGGCGTTCACTCAAGGCGTTCACTCATGGCGTTCACTCATGGCGTTCACTCACGGCGTTCACTCACGGCATTCACACACGGTGTTCACTCATGGCGTTCACTCACGGCATTCACACGCAGTGTTCACTCACGGCGTTCTTTTGGCGTTCACTCACGGCTTTCTTGTGGCGTTCACTCACGGCGTTCACGGCGTTCACTCACGGCGTTCTTGTGGCGTTCTTGTGGCGTTCACACACGGCGTTCACTCACGGCGTTCACTCACGGCGTTCACTCACGGTGTTCTTTTGGCGTTCACTCACGGCGTTCACACACGGCGTTCTTGTGGCGTTCATTCTCGGCGTTCACTCACGGCGTTCTTGCGCGTTCTTGTGCGTTCTTGTGCGTTACACATCCGTTCACTCACGCGTTCTTTGCATTATTGTGCGTTCACACACGGCGTTCACTCACGGCGTTATTGTTGCGTTCACACACGGCGTTCACTCACGACGTTCTTGTTGCGTTCACACACGGCGTTCACTCACGGCGTTCACTCACGGCGTTCACACACGGCGTTCTTGTGGCGTTCACACACGGCGTTCACTCACGGCGTTCTTGTGGCATTCACACACGGCGTTCACTCACGGCGTTCACTCACGGCGATCACTCACGGCGTTCACACACGGCGTTCACTCACGGTGTTCTTTTGGCGTTCACTCACGGCGTTCACACACGGCGTTGTTGTGGCGTTCATTCTCGGCGTTCACTCACGGCGTTCTTGCGGCGTTCTTGTGGCGTTTACACATGCCGTTCACTCACGGCGTTCTTGTGGCATTATTGTGGCGTTCACTCGCGGCGTTCTTGTGGTGTTCTTGTGGCGTTCACACACGGCGTTCACTCACGGCGTTATTGTGGCGTTCACTCGTGGCGTTCACTCGTGGCGTTATTGTGGCGTTCACTCACGGCGTTCTTGTGGCGTTCACTCGCGGCGTTATTGTGGCGTTCACACACGGCGTTCACTCGTGGTGTTCTTGTGGCGCTCACTCAGCCCACGGCCTCGCTCACACTGACACATGAAAACACCCTCCTCTCTGGTCTCTGAGCTTTCAGGGGCTGCCTGTCTCTCATCGGCTCTGAATCTGCATCTGGACCCTGAACCGGATCGTCCAATAAATCTCTGAATATTGACCTTTGACCTTGACGTGCTTTGACCGTCTTATCAGAGCTGTTTAAACTGTTTACAGGCTAAAATGAAACTGATGATGTGGCACGATGGGAGACCTGAAACATAATGTAACTAAGTACATGTACTCAAGTACTGTATTTTAGAAAACATTTGAGGTACAGTATGGATATTATATTGATATTGTGAGTACAGTACTACTACTGCTACTACTCCTATATCCTGGTCTCATCTGAAACTAGAGAACCTGATGGATCCATCGGTACCAACCAGGTCAGACTACTACTACTACTACTACTACATCCTGGTCTCATCTGAAACTAGAGAACCTGATGGATCCATCAGTACCAACCAGGTCAGACTACTACTACTACTACTACTACTACTACTACTACTACTACTACTACTACAACTACATCCTGGTCTCATCTGAAACTAGAGAACCTGATGGATCAATCAGCCCGGGAATTCTAAACTACATCCTGGTCTCATCTAAACTAGAGAACCTATGTATCAATCTACAACCAGGTCAGACTAGCTGGTAGTGGCTCCAGACTTGACCTCTGACCTCCAGATGTGTGGATGTAAATGGGTTCTCTGGGTCCCCACCAGTCTCCCCTTTACAGACATGCCCACTTTATGATAGTCCCAGTCAGTCTGGATCAAGTCCTAGTCAAGTCAGCACTCTGACACACTGACAGCTGTTGTTGCCTGTTGGGCTGCAGTTTGCCATGTTCTGATTGGAGCAGATTGTTGATGCTAAAGTCAGAACCTGGGAGTCTTAAAACAGCTCAGAGGACAAAATAAATAAAATTAAAAAAATAGTCACAGGAATAATGTTCATGCATCTCTCACGCTGTCTGTATATTGTACAATAATTCATAGCACATTGATTGCTTGTATACTAATTGCATAGATAATACTTTATCTTTACACACAATTTACACAGTCCAACCACACCGGCTAACTGAGAAGCTCTCAGCTATGCAGGTAGACCAGGACCTGGTGGACTGGATTACGGACTACCTCACCAGCAGACCACAGTATGTCAGACTGCAGGGCAGCCTGTCTGACGTGCTGGTGAGCAACACCGGTGCTCCCCAGGGAACTGTGCTGTCACTGTTCCTGTTCTCCACCTACACCTCCGACTTCTGCTTCAACTCCCAACATGCCTCCTGCAGGAGTTCTCCGAGGACTCCTCCATCGTCGGCTGCATCACAGACGACAACGAGGAGGAGTACAGGACCCTTGTGGAGAACTTCGTAAGGTGGTGCGACATCAACCACCTCCAGCTCAATATTGGTAAGACCAAAGAGCTAGTGGTGGATTTCTGGAGGAGGAGGAAGAGCTCCCCTACTCCCATCACCATCCGTGGGGAGGAGGTGGAGGTGGTGGACAACTATAAGTTCCTGGGAGTTCACTTAAACAATAAACTGGACTGGTCCAACAACTCCGAGGCCTCTACAGGAAGGGGCAGAGCAAACTATTCTTCCTGAGAAGACTGAGGACCTTCAACGTGTGCAACAGGCTACTCCAGATGTTTTACCAGTCTGTAGCAGCAGCAGCAGCAGTAGTAGTAGTAGTAGTAGTAGTAGTAGTAGTAGTAGTAGTAGTAGTAGTAGTAGTAGTACATGTGCAACAGGCTACTTCAGATGTTTTACCAGTCTGTAGTAGCAGCTTCCTGGTCTTTGCCGTGGTATGTTGGGGGGGGTGGCATCAGCACCAGGGATGCCACCAAACTGAACAAACTGGTGAGGAGGGCTGGGTCTGTGGTTGGATGTGAGCTGGACAGTCTGGAGGTGGTGGCAGAGGGGAGGACCAGGAGGAGAACCCCTCCCACCCCCTCTATGACCAACTGGTCCAGATGAGGAGTCCATTCAGCCAGAGACCGATCCTCCCTCGGCCCACTACAAACCATCTGGGTCGGTCCTTTCTGTTGGTGGCCATCAGGCTCCAGAACCAAGGTCTGACCCAGAACCAAGGTCTGAATCAGAACCAAGGTCTGACCCCCATGTGACTCTGATCATCTGCTCCGTATTTATTCCTGGACCAAATGTATGTAATTACATATAATTATATAATTACATATATATATGCTCTGCATATACAATACCCACCACCTGCTGCACTTTACTTATTACTTTTTACTTATTTATTCTATTGCCATTTCCCTCAGTGCACCTTCTCTTTACTATATTATAATTCATCTGCACTGTTGTTGCTGCTATGACACCCGAATTTCCCTCCGGGATTAATAAAGGTTCATCTTATCTTATCTTACTGTGTTCACCACCTTAGTTTAGCGTGTTAGCATGCTAACATGTTGATGTTTAGCAGGTATCATGTTTACCGTGTTCACCACCTTAGTTTAGCGTGTTAGCATGCTAACATGTTGATGTTTAGCAGGTTTAATGTTTACCGTGTTCACCACCTTAGTTTAGCGTGTTAGCATGCTAACATGTTGATGTTTAGCAGGTTTAATGTTTACCGTGTTCACCACCTTAGTTGCTCAATAAATGTGATTGTGATTTGTTATTGTGTCAGAGGAGTCAAGGTTGACTTTTGGAGTTACTCTGAATCACTCGTTATAAGTTGTGTTTTGGCCTGATTTGTGTCAGTTAGAACCTAACTCAAACCACTGTGTTGTCGTCTTCATCTGCAGGCGTCCTTCCTCACAAAGAAGCTCAACATCACAGGAAAGAGAGTGAACCTGGCCATATGGGTGAGAGCCACAGCTGTCTCTGTTTTAATGGCACCCACGTCAAGTTTTCGGTCCAAATATGAACTTTATTGTGTATTTGTGTGTTTTCAGGACACAGCAGGTCAGGAACGTTTCCATGCCTTAGGTCCCATCTACTATAGAGACTCCAATGGAGCCATTCTAGTGTACGACGTTACAGATGAAGACTCCTTCCAGAAGGTAAATACTCACTGTGACTGGATGCAGGAGTCTAATGTACTCCTTTTAAAATAGGGGCTAATAGTAATCTCTCACTTTACTAGTACTTTTTGAGTATTTACTGAAGTACATCTGTAGAAGTAGAGCATTGAACAACTTTGATTTGTTCCAGAGGTGGAAAATACAAAGTACATTTACTCAAGTATAATTCTGAGGTATTTTACTAGAGAACTTCCATTTTCTGTTACTTTCTACTTCTTCTCCACTACATCTCAGGGGGAAATACTGTAGTTTTACTGCACTACATTTACCTGACAGCTTTATTTACATCACAGATTATTGATATAAACATGTAATCAACTAATAAATGATGATGTATTACTATAAATGAAACTACCAGCAGTACGTAATAGCAAGTGATGTATTATTATAGATTAAACTAGCTGCAGTATGTAACAATAAATGATGTATTATTATAGATTAAACTAGCTGCAGTATGTAATAATAAATGATGTATTATTATAGATTAAACTAGCTGCAGTATGTAATAATAAATGATGTATTATTATATATTAAACTAGCTGCAGTATGTAACAATAAATGATGTATTATTATAGATTAAACTAGCTGCAGTATGTAATAGTAAATTATTTAATATTATATATTAAACTAGCAGCAGTATTTGCTAATATATTAGATTTTTATGCTATATCTATATAGATATTTATCTCCAGTGTTAATATTTACATTTATTCGATCTGTCCATCTATCTGTCCATTTATCCAGCAAGTAATAATATAAAAAAGATTGTTCTGAACTTGACTTTGAATGCAGGACTTTAATTGTTAATAGTACTTGTACACTGTGGTGTAGTATAAACTCATTTTAGTACTAGTACTACAGTTACTTCAGTAAAAGTAGTAAAAGATGGGATTACAAGGTGCACTTAAAGTCTCCCAGCTGTTGACCTCAGACACTGATGATGAAGGATTTGATGGATCTGTGGACGAGGAATGAACTGAAAAGTCAGTGTATTGTTTTGTATTTCATGTGTTACAACTGACAAATGTTGAGTTATTGAAGTTATTAAGTTATTAAATGAATTGAATAATGTTTGATTTATCTGACTGTTTTGTTTGGCTTAATGCGCCTTATAGTGCAAAAAATATGGTACCTCTTCCAGAAGTTTTTGCTGGTATATGATATAAAATCTTCACCATAAGGCCCAGAATAACTGTATTTGTTGTTATTGGTAGTGAGGCTTCAGTAGCTTCGTTATTTAAAAATGGAAAAGCTATTTTTAAATTTAAATTATTACTGGACTCGTTGATGAGCCCATCGACAGGAAATTAATTTAATATTTTAATAATCTGTTTATTTTATAATTAAAAATGCCAAAATGTCTTTGTTTCATCCTCTGAAATGTGTATTTCTGCTGGTCCTCTCTTTTGAACTTCTTCTCGTCCTCTCAGATCTTTTTATTCTGCTTATGATGTAAAACATGCTTTTATATAAACGCCTCTGTGTGATTGTGTGGTTGCAGGTGAAGAACTGGGTGAAAGAGTTGAGGAAAATGTTGGGGAGCGAGATTTGTTTATGTATAGTAGGTAAGTTATCAACGTAATATTAATAATCCTGTGGATCAATAGTTTAAAACTGGACGTGAACACAGTTTATGTATCAGTGATGAAGCTGGATGATGATGTATGATGGTGGAAGTGAATGGCTGCAGCTGTGAATGGTGACTGATCCGGTCTGTTTCAGTCTGGTTAGAGATTATATCCATGTGAGCGAGGTGTGCTGCTCACTGCATCTCAAAAACTCTGGTCTATGTAAAAGAAACGTAAAAGCTTTACTACAAAAAGTCGTGATGTACAGTTTATTTCCACTGTGGATGCATGAAAACCCTAATTTCTTTAGACTTAATTCAGATTTTTGTCCCCAGAAGGCTGATGGAGGAAAGCTGCACGTATGAGATGATTTTATAACAACGTGTTGCTTCAGGCAGAGCTGAGACATGAAATATGACAGGAAGTCTGTTACACCTTGAGAAACAGATTTCAGTTTAAAGGCTTGTCGGACGCCCAAACACTGCACAGCAGTTTGACTCACTCTGACACAGGATCCAAACAATGTTCAGAACAGAAATCATTTTATCTGAAATGTGTTGGTCTGGTTTCCGTAGCTTCTAAACATGAATTTATGTGTCTGTGTGGCTTCACGAGGGAAATTTTCCAAAGCATTTTAACTGGATTATGTTGTTGACGTCCTGGACGTCATGTGTTTGCACCAGTTCATACTGTGCCAAAGCTGCACTCAGGAAATATGCAGTTTTATAATGGCATGTTGGTATTTTTTGTAAAGCAGAAAGTAACACAAGGACGTCTGTTAGGCCAGTTGTTGGTTTGTTAAAACACCTGAACTCCGTTCACAGGTCTCCTGATACTGAGGAAACACTCCCATCACCATTACATACTAATATATAAATACTCAACGCATCAGCAGAGACATAAAAAGACAAAGACAGAAATATTCTCTGAGGTTAAAGTGGTAAATTTATAATAAACCAACTTGGATATACTATAAAATTAAACCTTATGAAGTTAGGGTTGGTAAAGATTTTAGAAATATTTTTATGTTAGTTTAAATTCTCATCACATCCTGACAGAAATTAATAAATATCTGTGCTAATAATTAAACCATGTGGTATGTGTTGCTGTGGCAGGGCTGTAATAAACCCGCCCAGTCTGTAGTGATTGGTCCGGTTACCTGTCGGTCAGGTTACCTGTCGGTCAGGTTGCCTGTCGTCAGGTTGCCTGTCGTCAGGTTGCCTGTCGTCAGGTTGCCTGTCGGTCAGGTTGCCTGTCGGTCAGGTTGCCTGTCGTCAGGTTGCCTGTTGTCAGGTTATGTGGATCAGTTTTAATATCTAGTGTAGACTCTAGTTTCTAAACAACATTGGCTTTAAAGTGGTGACTGACAGCATGTTGTTTTCTTCTTAATGGGTTCAGTTCATGTCCTACTGATGATAATATAATACAGTGATATGATGACGATATTTTGGGCTAAAATCATGAGTATTTCCATACCGCTAAATCTGATTAGAAAGTATAATTTAATTAATTAGCTGGTGCACTGCAAGCATAATACACAGCATGAGGCTGGTCCAGCCTGGCACAGTGAAGCCAGTACTATACAGTGCAATGGTCCAGAGCTTTTTCTCTCATGAATATTATTAATTAATAAAATCTTTCTTTACCCCCCGATTAAAAACAAACACTTTTATTCTTTAAACGTATGAGCTGAAATGGGACAGCTAGACTGAAATGATGAACTAGACCAGGGGTCGGCAACCTTTAACACTCAAAGAGCCATTTCGACCCGGTTTCCACGGAAAAGACAACACTGGGAGCCGCAAACACTTTTTGACATCTGAAATGATTTAGCCTATATATATCTTTACACTTGTAAAATAGTGGGTTGCTTGTGAAATCCATGCAGTCTGAACATGTTTCAGAAAATTAAATTTTATTTATTAAATGAACACATATTGAACTCTTACAAAAAAAAATAAAAATCAAGAGTTGAAGGTCTCTTTCAAATAATTGAAAAAGCTGAACTTAAATTATCCATCTAGCAAACAAAAATGCCGTGAGCCGTCATCCTTTGGGCTTTCGGAGCGCGTAGCGGAGCCTTGACCTGAATTTAAAAATACAATGGAAAAACGAACACTATTTCACTAACAATAAAAATAAATATTTGCAAAATAACTGCCTAATATTTATTTTACCTGGTTAATGGGACTTCTGCTCCTGAACCTCTGCGCACAGCGTCTGCAGATCATGACTGTAGGACGTCACTTTCATCTTTACGCAGGACTGTAAGCTGCCCTCTGTGAGGTGTGAGCGGTGTTTGTTTTTAACATAGTTCATAATTTTATTCTAATATTTCGAGATCACAATAATCTTACAATTTACAGCTATAATTAAACAAACACAAATAAAATACTTTGTTCAGATATTGGGCAGTTTTGGTGTCGCTGGGCTTTCCGCGCATGCCGGCTGCCTGCTGACAAAGTGACAAAGTGCTGTCAAACGTCTCTAAGAAGGCGAACGCTGATCACCGAAATTGCACAAGGTGCAAGAAAGAAGTTAAAAACTTTGATTTAATAAGATGACATGACACGCGTTTTTGAGACAAATAAAATACACTTCAATCGGACCCTTATAATTTATTTTCCCAACCACGCAAGCCGCAACATAAGGATGAGAGAGCCGCATGCGGCTCCGGAGCCACGGGTTGCCGACCCCTGAACTAGACTGATACCAAACTATAGAAATAAAATGATAGATTCTGTTTCTGTGGAAATAAACTCATCAGGACGTTTGACTGAATGTTTGCTTTCATTTTTCTGCAGGTAATAAAATAGATTTGGACAAAGACAGACATGTTTCAGTGGAAGAGGCTGAGAGGTAAACACACACAGTGGTGATGATGATGATGATGATGATGGTGGTGATGATGATGGTGGTGATGGTGGTGATGATGATGGTGGTGGTGATGGTGGTGATGATGGTGGTGGTGATGGTGGTGATGATGATGCTGTAATCTGTCTCTCTGTAGTGATGATGATGATGATGATGCTGTAATCTGTCTCTCTGTAGTGATGATGGTGGTGATGATGATGATGATGGTGGTGATGATGCTGTAATCTGTCTCTCTGTAGTGATGATGGTGGTGATGATGATGATGATGGTGGTGATGATGCTGTAATCATGTCGCTCTGTAGTGATGATGATGATGATGATGCTGTAATCTGTCTCTCTGTAGTGATGATGGTGGTGGTGATGATGATGATGATGATGATGATAATGATGGTGATGATGGTGATGATGATGATGATGATGGTGGTGATGCTGTAATCTGTCCTCTGTAGTGATGATGGTGGTGATGATGATGGTGATGATGATGATGACTGATGTAGTGATGATGGTGGTGCTGATGATGATGGTGATGATGATGGTGGTGGTGATGATGATGATGATGGTGGTGATGATGATGGTGGTGATGCTGTAATCTGTCTCTCTGTAGTGATGATGGTGATGATGATGATGGTGGTGGTGATGATGATGATGATGATGATGATGATAATGATGGTGGTGATGATGATGATGATGATAATGATGGTGGTGATGATGATGATGGTGGTGATGCTGTAATCTGTCTCTCTGTAGTGATGATGGTGATGATGATGATGATGGTGGTGATGATGATGATGATGGTGGTGATGATGATGGTGGTGATGCTGTAATCTGTCTCTCTGTAGTGATGATGGTGATGATGATGATGATGGTGGTGGTGATGATGATAATAGTGGTGATGATGATGATGATGATAATTGTGGTGATGATGATGATAATGATGGTGGTGATGATGATGATGATGGTGGTGATGCTGTAATCTGTCTCTCTGTCGTGATGATGGTGATGATGATGATGATGGTGGTGATGATGATGGTGGTGATGCTGTAATCTGTCTCTCTGTAGTGATGATGGTGATGATGATGATGATGGTGGTGGTGATGATGATGATGGTGATAATGATGATGGTGGTGATGATGGTGGTGATGCTGTAATCTGTCTCTCTGTAGTGATGATGGTGATGATGATGGTGATGGTGGTGGTGATGATGATGATGATGATGGTGGTGATGATGATGGTGGTGGTGGTGATGCTGTAATCTGTCTCTCTGTCGTGATGATGGTGATGATGATGATGATGGTGGTGATGATGATGGTGGTGAGCGAATCTGTCTCTCTGTATGATGATGGTGATGATGATGATGGTGGTGGTGATGATGATGATGATGATGGTGGTGATGATGATGGTGGTGGTGATGGTGACGATGGTGATGATGAAGGTCTGTATTCTGTCTCTAATCTAGTTATGCGGATTCGGTGGGAGCCAGACATTACCACACATCAGCCAAGCTGAATAAAGGCATCGAGGAGCTTTTCCTGGACCTCTGCAAACGTAAGACAATACAGTATGAACATCAGAGTTCAGTTAACACCACATTAGCTCCACAAGATGATCAAAGAGCCCTCTGGCGTTTAGTAAAGGACCATTTTACAACGATGAAAAGAGGGATTTTAATTTATTTATAAAGCTCAAAACAAGAAAAAGACTAATAAGAATAAAAGCAACATAAAACTATAGACGCATTGTACAAAGTATAGAACAGGTTTAGCTTAATCTTCAGGAAACAGAGCTGTTTATGATTAATGATCCTGGATGGAAGGTCCGAGACCCACAACAGACCCCTTCTAGTCGTCAGGGGGTCCAGGGAGTCTTCAGGGGGGTCTTTAGGGGGTCCAAGGGGTCTTCAGGGGGGTCTAGGGGGTCTTCGGGGGGAGCAGCAGGTCAACAGTAGATGTCTCATATTAGTGGTGAACATCATCTGAAGCTGGAACCTGCAGATTAATCTGAGATGCTGCTCAGCTCTGAGGGTCCAGCTGTTCTAGTCATTGATCAGAAATAAACATGAATCATTAATAATTGATTAATGGTAAAAGTGTATCAGGGTTTATAACATGATGGTGTCAGTGTCCAGCATAAAGACTGGAAACAGATGGTTATCATCTAAAACAGGAACTTTGTCTCTTTTCGTTTTGTATGTTTCTATTATTATTATTATTATTATTATTATTATTGAAATGTACTTCAGAAATCATATTTTATGATCAGTCATTTTTACAATTATATTTAAAAACTGAACATAAAGTGAAGTAATGAATGAATGTGGATATCATTTTAGTTTTTGTTGTTATTGTGCATTTAAAACTAAATAGAAGATAAATGAGTGTTGTTGTATTAAAGTAGAGTTAATTATAAACAATAATAATAATAAATATTTCTGAGTTGTGTTTTAACTTAGTTGTGTTGTCAGGGATGATGGAGACGGCTCAGGCTGAGGAGAGGGTGAAGGGCAACGGAGCCAGCCAATCGGCATCCAGTAGGCGGGGCGTACAGATCATTGACGACGAACCACAGGCCACGCCCGCTGGAGGATGCTGCTCTTCTGGCTAGCACACACACACAAACACACACACACACACACACACACACACACACACACACACACACACACACACACGCTTGCGTCATATTCATACATTTGCTGTGTTGCTCTAAATAATCCCAGCTGTGTTCATTCAGCGCTGCCTCTGCTGCTAAGGACCATGGGAAATCCTCTTGAAAACGGTTTAATCACTGTTCCCTCCAAAATAAATTCAACTCATCATCAAAATGAGTCTTTAAATTTGACAAATATCATATTTTCAGCACTTTAATTCTTATAATTGCCTCCAGAAGCAGTAATTAAAATTAAAAAAAAAATCCTCCATACTGTGTTTATATATATATATATATATATATATATATATATATATATATATATATATATCTATATCTATATATAGATATGTGTGTCTATATAGTTTATATACATATATTTTCTATATATATATATATATATATCTATATATAGATATACATATAGATATATATATAGATAGATATATATAGATATATACACCCACACAACTGAATGTATATATACACATGCGTATGTGTATATATACATATACACTTTTGTGTGTTTAATACATTAATAATGGAGAGGGACTAGGACATAAAATAAATGGCAGCAGAGATTTCTTCTGTTTCTGTGTTTCAGAGGACGAAACATTCAAACTCACACTGTATAAACTTCCATTAATCATCATATTTATGTAAATATATAAACCCAGAGGAGCAGCAGGCGGACTGTTTGTGGTGAAACGGCGCTGCCTGCTGGACAGGTGTTTTCAACTTTATCTTAATGATGAACGCTCACGTCTTGTGTGCAGTACTTCCTATAACAGAAGTACTCTTCTTAAAGCAGTAGTTCAGACTGAAGTGTGGTTGTATGAGGTACATGTCCATAGTGGTGTATTAGCTACAGTCCATGGAGTTTAGAGAAACAGACATGAATCCAGGGAAGTGGAGCTGTTATCTCTGTGCTTTTGCACCAGACTCCATTCATAAAAGCAGTAATTTAAGCTTCCATCAGGAGAGCAGCTGGTCTCCATCAGTGAGTTACTTTGGGTTATTGGGGTAATTCACTTCACCCAAGTCGCTCAGTAACACATACCAACAGAATAACAACCTGGGGCCACGCCGACCGCCGTCTACTGTGGGTAGTACACTGACCACAGAGAAGTACTTCATACAGAAACACCTGAACTCTCCCTTGGAAGTGACCAACCAGGTGAGCGTCTTCATCTTAGGGGTGGTGAGAACGCTTACTGCAGGTCTGGACTTCACTCAAACGGTCTAAACCTGGTTTATTTCTCCTCCATCTGACCACGTAGAGAGAGGAGAGACCATCAGTTAGCCGGTAAACTCCCAGCAGTCATAGTAAAATCTCTAACTGTGGAGACAGGATGCGTCAGTTTCACCTCCATCCCGACCGGAGAGTCATATTAATGTGGACCGGAACAAATCCCAACCCGCAAAGCTTCACGGTAGAAAGAGGTGAAGAACCAGGACTGCACAAGCAGTTCACAATAATTCAAATAAAACCCATAAAACCTGAAAATTAAAGCTGTTTCCAGTTTGAAAGACGGTGATTTATGATGAAATATAATATGAGAATTTAATCAATGAGGAGAATCTTACAGCAACGATACACAAACTTTAACCTGATTTGTTTATATATATTTAAATATATATTTATATGTAAAATAGAAAAAACCTGAAGATATTGTTAATGAGAGAAAACTGAGAGATATTGATGATTAGAGATCAGCTAACTGATTTATCATTTTAGCTCAACTGATGTTTGCAGTAATCTTCACATCAAAAAAATAAACAATTTAGAAATTAATGACTCATCGATTCTGAAACACTAATACATTAATATTTTATTATTTTCATTTAGTCCATGAAATATTAAAAATCTGTGAGAAAGAGTTAAATAAGTTCAAATATTCAGTTTATGAAAATATAAAACAAAGAAACTGAAGCCAGGAAATTATATTTGATAAATCATCTAATTATTTATAAAACATATTTCTGCCCGATTAATTAATTAATGAATTAGTTTTGTTTTTTAAGCTCTGTTTCTGTTTATCTGGACTTCTGGTCTGTAAATTAAATTACATATTAATATTTTGTTGTTAATTTATTCTTCTAATTATCAGGTATTTAATCCTGGATTCATTTTGAGGTATATGATGTCTTCAAATTGATTGTTTTGTCCTGGAAACCCCAAAATGTTAAATTTACAGCGATAAACAGCTGGAATCATGAAATGATGTTCTAAATATTGTAGTGCAGCTCCTCTTCCTCCACACGGTTTCAATAACCCAACGTTAATATTAGTGTGCATGTTTGATTTCTGTAAAAGGTTTTTTCCTGTTTAACATTTAAAAGAAATGGTGAATAAAAACAGCTGAACGGTACATTATTTAATAAGTTCGATTCACGTGGCGGTGACGGAAATGTGTACATGAACAAGGTTTTCTGTGTACTCTCTAATGTGTACTTTTACTGTCGTTTCCCACCGAGTCTGTCGCTCTGTTGATAAGATGTTACTCCCTGAACGCTACACTGATTATAACCATATCGAGGTTTATTCGTTTATGCAGAATAATAATAATAAGAAGAAGATATTCCTTTATTAGTCCCACTAGGGGAAATTCAATTTAAATATTAAATATATAAACACTGTGAAAAAATATAAACACTGTGAGACTAATAAAGGAATATCTTATCTTATCTTAACTCCACACAGCTCGTTACTGAGATATAATGTGGTTGAAAAGTAAAAACAATCAGCAGGCGTGAAAAGGGTTTTATTAAGATAAGAGCAGCATTAGGAGGATTTCCACTTAACAGCGGAGGTGAACATCGTTGTCCTACTACTCACTAATCAAGAGTACACGTCTGCTGATTATACTGTACATATACACTGTGTACATACAGTATATATACACTATGTACTAGCTAGTATTATGTCACATTCACTGTTGTCTTTTTCACATCGTTTTCAGACATTTTCACTCATTTTTTTTCACATACTTCATTAATATTTTACTTTAAATAGGTAAAATATGTGAAAAAATACTACAGTATTAACTGTAGTAAACTATAGTAATTTCTTGTATTTAATACAATATTTACCAGTATTTAATACGGTATTTGACACAAATAGAGGTTGTTTTATAGTTTTAATTTATTTAAGTCATAGGGATCTACAGTATTTAATACAGTATTTCCCAGTATTTAATACAGTATTTACTACAGTATATACTAGTATTTACTACAGTATCATTTAACAGCAGAAAATCAAAGATGATCCAAAGAAAAGATGAATTAAGTATAAAGTATAGAGTATACAGTATGCAGTTTTGAGTGTACAATATAAAGTACACAGTATAAAGAAAATGTCCCTTTTCTTCAGTTTGACAGAGTACGTGTTTCTTTAAGGGTTTCTTTAAGGGTTTTTCTGCTCTCATTCATCCACATTTCTTCTTTTATAAACCTTTCATATAAAAAAATAAGTTGAAGTCTCCACGACCTCACAAGCACATGCTTTTAATTTGACCTATGGCGCTGGGTTGTCAAAATAAAAGCCTTAACTAAGGCTTCTCCGTCATGCTGGTTAACAGGGAGAGTTGAGATATAATGTTGTAAACAGGTGACGGCAGTAACAACGTCTACAGGAAGTAGAGCAGATAGCTTAGACCAACTGGGGGTTTAACGTCGATCCGTCTGTCGGGCAGAAAATAAACAAATCTTTACCGTTAAAAAGCTCGGGAACACTTTCAGGTTGGTTTCAGTGCCTCTGCAGAGCCAACAATAACATCATATAGTAGAAAAATAAAGCGGTTTTTATCAGCACAACGACTCAAGGTGCTGCCTGTCTGCATTTGATGAACGTATGAAGACTAAGTGTCAGAAGATGAAAAAGTGCAAAGAGTTTCAGGAAACTGATTTGTTCAGAAGTTAGTGAAGAATTAAAGAAGCAGAGAGGAAGAGTGAAGTCATCGTCTTCAGCATCAGTTCACAGCAAGAACTTCATGGTTTCACTTTTCTGTTCATCTGAAGGAACAAATGAGACGTAGGAAAGTTGAAATAAATAGTGTATCTTTGTTTGCATCAGAGATTAAAAGAAGTTTGATTCAAGTGCTATTCACTAAAAAACGGACTTTTTTCTATGAAGTTGGCTCAGAGTTATTGTTTAACTGTTTAAATTACTGAATCATAAGTTTAAGATTCAAATCTTGACACTTGACACCAAACATCTTAAAACAAGTCTGAATTTTGAAATTAAACCATCAAAAATGTTATTTCTAATAAATGAGATGTTCTAAACATCTAAATAATGAAAAATTAATGTACACAGCTCAGATGTTTTCACAAAGTTCACAAACAGTTCAATCTGAATTTACAGAGTAACGTCTGGAGACATTACTCTGTTTTCCTTTTGACGAGGTCTTCAGTTATCTTGATTAATTAATTAATTCATCGATTAATTTGGTCTCATCTCTCTTCAGCAGAAGAGCATTTTTAGAGCCATGGTTCATTGAAAAAAGTCTGAATTTAAAGATTTTGGCATCAAATGTTTGGACTTTTTGATTTTTAATTATGGTATGTTGTGATGATGACGAACACGATCCTCTCTGGTTGTATGAAAACAGCAGATTGCGACCAATAAGAAGCCTCGACCCCACTGCATCGACCAATCAGACGCACTCAGCTAATATAAAATGACTAATGAAGTTGCTGCAGATGTTTTCATCAGAAAATGAAACCCAGTGGTGCTTCCACGGACAGTCGGACCCCTCGCGGCGATGTAAGGCATTTTGAACCACCGTCCTCTAGCCGCCTCACATTCAAGAACAAGCAGACAGAAACAGAGACATGTGGACTTCCTGTCCACGCTGTACATCAAGCTAACAACAGGAGAAAGGCAGTGCCGCTCCTCTAGTACTCTGGAGGGTTGTGCAGCTCCTGGTATTTTGGCGGAGGCGTGGTGAAGACGGCGGGGACCGTCATCAGGATGGTGGGTCTGTTGGGATAACGCATCTGATGGATCATGAGGGAGGACAGCACCATGCCCAGCAGCTGGAGGGACACAGGAAGAAGCTGAGTTAACATCCGTTCCTATCAGAATAAAAGCACTGAGCCAGAGACGAAGCGTCTCCGTCAAAATGTTACTGAAGTTCTGAAAGTCACAGACCAGAAATAATTAGCTTTATTTTAGCTTAGATGTCATGTATTCATTAAAGATGGCCACGTTTGGAGCGTCGGGTCATCAATTATAACTAATCAAAAGTCAACTACATTGTTGGTTTATGTGTTTAGTTGGAGCTCTGACTGGTTTTCAGGTGAAGTCTGGAAGCTTTTTAAATGAAATGTGAGATGAATGTAGTTGATGTGATGAAGACGCTCACGTCTTCCTCAAATGATCAATAATCATCTGACTTTATTGCCACCGTGTGTCAGTCAGACGGAGGGCAGATCACTGTCGTCTTTTCCTAATGAAATAAAAGGTCTGAACAGTTCTCACCGCCAGAACCGCCAGCGTGAAGACGACTGCGATCATGACGTCAGCGACCAGCAGGACGTAGTGGAGGATGACGGGGAAGCAGGTCTGAGGACGACAGCAGAGGTCATTCAGTCAGCTGATGAAGAGGACGACTGTAAATATGCTGTTATGAACATTTGGCGTCCACTGACCTTGATGTAAACGGACTTCTTCTGCATCAAACCCTGAAGGAGACGATTCAACGTTAATAAGCTGCTTTTTAAGATGATGGAAGACGCTAACGGCTGAACTCACCCTGTAGCCGACGGACTGACACTTCCCCTCCACCACGTCCTCGTGGTCACACAGACACGAGTCGGGGATGTCCTCCCTCCAGTCTTCGTAGCTGAACAGACCGCAGCAGTGCAGCTGAAACACCACAGAATAAGAAAGACAGGAAGCTGAATATGCTAAGCTAAAGTTAGCGCCCCTATGTGCTTCCACATATCGATATTTATATCAGATCTGCTGGTAAAAAGATTTAGATCTTAAATTTAGCCCTTTAATTCAACTCAACCTGCCACAATAAAAAAAAAAAAAAATTCATAAATATATCATTAAATGCAGCAAAACTAATATTCTAAATACCTGCCCCACCCTTCCTCATCCTGCCTCGCCCTTCCTCGCCCTGCATCATCCTCCTCGTCTTTCCTCGTCCTTCCTCACCCTGCCCCACCCTTCCTCGTCCTTCCTCCTCGCCCTGCCTCGTCCTTCCTCGCCCTTCCTCTTCTTTCCTCGTCCTTCCTCGTCCTTCCTCGCATTTCCTTGTTCTTCCTCGCCCTGCCCCGCCCTGCCCCACCCTTCCTCGCCCTGCCTCTCCCTTCCTCGTCTTTCCTCGCCCTTCCTCATCCTCCTCGTCTTTCCTCACCCTTCCTTGTATTTCCTCGTCCTTCCTCGCCCTTCCTCATCCATGGCGTCGTGGACCCACCAACATTACCTGTGTCTGCAGGCTGTCTGCCATGTTTTTCACATCTTCTGGAGCTTTATCCAGAGGAAGCAGGTCGTGGAACTTCTCCTCCAACACGTCCTCCAGCTGTGGACGTGAAGACAGACAAACTTCAGCTGCTTGTGTTTCTATGTGAAACTGTGGATCAGTTTTTAAAATGTGACCAAGAGCTGTTAACTCATGATTGTGATGATAACGTGAAGATTATAAACCAGCATCGGCAGAGCTGAACGACCACTAAATATCCGCTGAAACTCGACAGCGGAAGAGTTGTTACCTTGGAGCGGCCGATGGCGGCGGGAATACCGGCTCGGAGCATCATCAGACTTCCAATTACCATACACACCAGGAACTGGAGAACAAGAGGACAAGACCAGAATACAGCCACACAGTGAATTTCTACAGGTCAGAGGTCAAGACGAATCAGTCTCTATGGAAACAGAACAGGAAGTGAACACATCCTGTTGTTTCTCAGCTTTACCCTCAGACGTCACTGTAAAACTGGAGATCAGACTTGACCTGAAAACCTCCTCACATCCTCCCTGACCGTGAAGTCGGCCGGTACTCACCACGATCAGACACACCCGGCTCTCCCTGTGGGCGCCGTAGGCTCCCAGGATGGCGATGACCATGGTAACGGAGCCCACCACGTAGAGGACGATGAGGCCGGCGGTCCGACCCTCCAGCTAGAAACACAGCGAGTGATGGACGGGTTCATATTTCACTTTCTTTTTAAAGACAGTTATTTTTCTGTTAATAAGCCGTGTTTGTTCTTACGCCTTCTCCTCCATTAACGTTAGTGAGGACCTGAGACAGCAGAGCGAGAGCGATGATTACGCCGCCGATAATCTGAAACAGAAACAGAGTTAGACCAGGTCCAGCGACTGAAACCAGTTCCTCCACGTCGCCTATATTCAACTTTCTCAAATGTAAAATCTGCTGTTCTACATGTAATTAAATGGAATATTTGTGCTTTCAGGCTGCTGGTCAGAAAAACGTCAGAGCTGCAGCCATCTGTCAAACTACAGAGAATTATTCCTACCAAAATAAAATATGGAGATTTCTTGCTTTTCACATTAAAGTGAATATCTTTGAATTTGGGATAAAACGAGACATTTAAAGACGGGGAATGGAAAAACTGGGACGGAGATTTTTCACTAATTCTGAAGTTTTATAAACCAAACGCTTAATCTAGAAAATAAATGGAGATTAATCAACTGTAAAAATAACTAGAAAATTTCTTGCAGAAATTTCGAGAGTGACACGGGGGCTACTGCCGGGACGAGTACCTGACGTGCGTGAGACAGGAATGACCATACCGATGAAACAGGGTCTCTCTGCTGAGTAATAAGACACCTCCCACGAGACTCTACAAGTCTATGTTGTCAGATAAATGACATCAGGCCTGGACCGCCATCACGGATGACAAATTTGGAGCAGATCTGAAAAAGTATGCGAAAGTTACAACAACTTCCTGTTACGTGGCGAATCACGCCAAATGGCCGCCATGCTACGGCAACGTCATTCAACAAAACTCAGTCTTCACAATAGAGCTTTTTCACAGCAGCCATATTGACTAGGATTTGAAGGCAAGTCTCTGTCTCCAATCTCACACTATGCAATCAAGGAAACCTCCAATCACAGGTGGGCAACTGGCATGTGTGATCTGATTGGCTGATAAGATAAGATAAGATATTCTTTTATTTGTCCCACACTGGAGAAATGTACATGTTACAGCAGCAAAGTGGATAGTGCAATAACAAGAAGCATAGATTTTAATGTGATGTGAACCACCTGTTAGTAATCAGCCACTTCTGGGCAGTTGCTGGGCAGAAAACAGAACGATTCAGCCAATTCTCCATATATGGAGATGTCCCTTTGTGTGTGTGTGTGTGTGCGCGCGCGCGTATGTCTGTCTGTGTGTGTCTGTGTGTGTTAGGGAGCCTGGGCAGGTGCGGAGCGCCCCAGCGTTGCTAGGGCAACCTCTAACTCCTCACAGCTGCGGTTAGAGGAGACAGGATTGCACTGAAAAAGCCTGAAGCAATTGTTCCAAACGAATGCAGATAAATCAAAAACCGAAACTCCTATCGCTTAAATATGGACATCTGACGAGCCACAAGACTCTGACGAACAAGCCAGTGGGGTTTTTGTGTCTGTAGTGTCAAAAATGTGTCCACCATCGCAGTTTTAGAAACTGCTCACTTTTGCTCTTCTCCAAAAAAGGCTACCAAAATTAGAATGGGGTCTAATGGGGAGCTTTGCTGGAGTTCTGGTCACTTCCAGGCACTTTTAGCCAAAAGTATAAGTCTGACAGACTCCAGGGTGACATGTATACGACCACAACGAGTATACCTATGAGAAGATGTAAAAATCATGTCTGTAGAGTGAAAATTGTGGAAATGGGAGTGAGTTTGAAATTTTTTTTTCAGTCAGGAGTTGATGCTCGTCTCCCCTCTAGCGATGATGGCACACACTCTGAGAAAATGCCAAAAAATGCAAAACCCCATTCTTTGACATCAAATATCTCAAAAAGTATAAAAGATAAAAAATATATAAATTTAGGGAAATATTCTCCCAAAAATTAGCACCAACTGGAAGTTAAAATTGACTCTGTGAGTTAAAGTATGACTGAGTTAAAAATACTTGAAAATGGATGAGAAATTGATTTTTTTAAAATTAAACTCCATTCATCGTCAGTGCAAAATTTTGCGTAGTTTTTCGCGATTTACGTCGCGATAAATATACGTACTGGAATTCTGTTAAATAGCACACCATTCCCGATCGAGCCGCAATTTTTGATATATAATTTGTCTGGGTCCTCTCAAAACTGTAGGAGGAGAAGTGAATCGAAAAAAAGGCGGAAGATGACACGGCATGATAAGCAGAAAAAAACGCGCAGGATTACAATAGTGACTGGGGCTATGCCCCGTGTCACTAATAAGTAAAAACGCGCAGCATTACAATAGTGACTGGGCCTATGCCCCGTGTCACTAATAAGTAAAAACGCGCAGCATTACAATAGTGACTGGGCCTATGCCCCGTGTCACTAATGAGGATTTTTTAAAGATGAACATTGTGACGTGAACATCAAGGCTGCAACCAGCAGTTAGTCATGATCTAATTATTGTCTCTGTGACGATTCCAGATCAATGAGTCCTCAGACTGACCCAGTTTCATGAGGACCAACTACACTTACTGGAAACCAACACCAGCCTGTGGGCTTTTATTGTGGAAAAACAGATGGGAAGTAAAGAGTTAACTCTCTGAGGAACCAGACAGCTGCTAACAATTAAATATAATAGTAGACTAACAGGTCTGTCAGCTTATCAGACGCCATGGAAACATCACGCGATGTTCAGTCTGATATTTTAGTGTCTTTCATCAGAATAAACTCAACCACTGTCAATATTTGGATGTTTAAAGATGTTTTAAAAAGCAGCATAATTCTCTACCAAACAAGCAGTAAAAACAATAAATATATAAATATCTGAAACACCAGGGAGACCATGACTGTGCACAAACAAGCTGATAACATAACAGTAACTATCAAAGCTGATATTATATTATTATATTTCACCAAACTTCTGTCAAGTTCAGAGCCTTGTTACAGCGGACTACACCGTCTCACCTGACTCAGATGAGTCTTCAAAGTCAAATAAACCACCGATATAAACTGAGCCAGTACTCAGTTTCTACCGGTTAATGGACGAAAAATCAGCGTTCTTATTAAGATAAGAGATAAGATAAGATAAGATATTCCTTTATTAGTCCCACAGTGGAGAAATTTACAAATTACATGTCACTTTTTCACAGTCACAACAAAATGAACGTCTTCATAAAAGGGAGACAAACAGTGAGACAGGACATTAAAGGACATAAGGGGACATTAAAGGAGACAATGGGACATTAAAGGAGATAGAGACATTAAGGAGACATTAAAGGAGATAGAGACATTAAAGGAGATGGAGACATTAAGGAGACACTGAAGGAGATAGAAACATTAAGAAGACATTAAAGGAGACACTGAAGGAGACATTAATGGAGATAGAGACATTGAAGGAGACATTAAAGGAAATAGAGACATTAAGGAGACACTGAAGGAGATAGAGACATTGAAGGAGACATTAGAGGAGATAGAGACATTAAGAAGACATTAAAGGAGACACTGAAGGAGACATTTAAGGAGATAGAGACATTGAAGGAGACATTAAAGGAAATAGAGACATTAAGGAGACATTAAAGGAGATAGAGACATTAAAGGAAATAGAGACATTAAGGAGACATTAAAGGAGATAGAGACATTAAAGGAAATAGAGACATTAAGGAGACATTAAAGGAGACAGAGACATTCAAGGAGATACAGACATGAGGGAGACATTAAAGGAGACACTGAAGGAGATGTCTCTGGTCTACACGGGAAGCTCAAACGCAACGCTCACTGACTGCGGACGTTAACTACGCACTTTTTATTCTCCGCTCCGGCGGCCATTTTAACGGGAATGAAAGGCGCTGACTCACCGCGAAGAGCAGGTTGAAGATGGTTAAGGTGCGTTTGAGGCAGGTGTTGACCTGAGACATGATGACTGAGGAACTAACGACTTTCAAACACTGAACTTCTTCCAGACCGGGAAGCTCCGACCGCAGCGAACTGATGTGATCCGGGACCGGGAGGGTGAGCTGGTTTTACGTTGCAGGGAGAGACCGGGGGGGCGGTGGCTTCCAGTAAGGAGGTGGCGCCGCTGCAATGTCCGATATGGAGACGTCCGGTCGACAGGAGCGGGCAGGAGGGAGGTTTCATTACGGGAAGACGAATGGAAAATCCCCGCTGTGGTGGAGGTGTGTGTGTGTGTGTGTGTGTGTGTTTTAGGGGGGGGGGGTATATGTCCCAACATGAACCCTGAGCCAACCCGAACCCGGAAATGCCTGTCTTTTATTTTCAGTAAACACCAGCAGAGGTGAAAACACTACAATGGAAGAAGTAGGTCATACCTGATGTAATACTACAGTCTGCTCAGAAGTATTAGCATACAAAAGTACCAAACGTAAAAGTACACATTATGGCCCTTTTCATAATAATACTTGGAAGGATAATGTACAGCAGGACTCCGGTGGACTGTTGGTGACCCTTCAGGGCGACGCTGCATCATCTTGTCTGGGTTATTTAACAACAATGACAGCTATAACCATAACAATGTCATCTCATATGATTTAGTACATGCCTTTATTGATTACTCGACTCTGATTGGTCAGTCACTACACTGATATTTATGTATAACAGACCGTTGCTATGTGTAGTAGACCGTTGCTATGTGTAGTAGACCATTGCTATGTATAACAGACCGTTGCTATGTGTAGTAGACCGTTGCTATGTGTAGTAGACCATTCCTATGTATAACAGACCGTTGCTATGTGTAGTAGAACGTTGCTATGTATAACAGACCGTTGATATGTGTAGTAGACCGTTGCTATGTATAACAGACCGTTGATATGTGTAGTAGACCGTTGCTATGTATAATAGACCGTTGCTATATATAACAGACTGTTGCTATGTGTAGTAGACCGTTATGTATAACAGACTGTTGCTATGTATAACAGACCGTTGATATGTGTAGTAGACCATTGCTATGTATAACAGACTATTGCTACATATAACAGACTGTTGCTATGTATAACAGACCGTTGATGTGTGTAGTAGACCATTGCTATGTATAACAGACCGTTGATATGTATAACAGACTGTTGCTATGTGTAGTAGACCGTTTCTATGTATAACAGACTGTTGCTGTGTGTAGTAGACCGCTGCTATGTGTAGTAGACCGTTGCTATATATAACAGACCGTTGCTATGTATAACAGACTGTTTCTATGTATAACAGACTGTTGCTGTGTGTAGTAGACCGTTGCTATGTATAACAGACCGTTGCTATGTGTAGTAGACCTTTGCTATGTATAACAGACCGTTGCTATGTGTAGTAGACCGTTGCTATGTGTAGTAGACCGTTGCTATCTGTAGTAGACCGTTGCTATGTATAACAGACCGTTGCTATGTGTAGTAGACCGTTGCTATCTGTAGTAGACCGTTGCTATGTGTAGTAGACAGTTGCTATGTATAACAGACCGTTGCTATGTGTAGTAGACCGTTGCTATGTGTAGTAGATCGTTGCTATGTATAACAGACCGTTGCTATATGTAGTAGACCGTTGCTAACTGTAGTAGACCGTTGCTATGTATAACAGACCGTTGCTATGTATAACAGACTGTTGCTATGTGTAGTAGACAGTTGCTATGTATAACAGACTGTTGCTATGTGTAGTAGACCGTTGCTATATGTAGTAGACCGTTGCTATCTGTAGTAGACTGTTGCTATGTATAACAGACCGTTGCAATGTATAACAGACCGTTGCTATGTATAGTAGACCGTTGCTATGTGGTGCTCTCTGGGTCCCCACCAGTCTCCCCTTCATGATAGTCCCAGTCAGTATAACTGTGTTACTGTCTCCTAGTCTAAATGGTGTATCTGAGTATTTCTGCATACTGAATCCCTAAACAGTCCTGAACCCCATAAACTGGGTCTCAGTGTAAAGCTGAGACTCTGGTGGATCAATGAGTCCACCTGGATCCATGTGTGATGCTGTTAGTCCCCATAGGAGCCATTTCATTGTAGTGAGACCAGTGTTTGAAACCTGACCTCACTGTGTTAATTCAGTAAAAATTTTACTGTAGGACTTTTACTTCTAACATAGTATTTGTATATACAGTTTGGATAAGTATGCTACTTTTACTTAAGTAAAAGATTTGGGTACTTCTTCCACTACTGTACTTTATTTGACAGCTGTAGTTACAGTACACACAGACTAATATATATATATATATATATATATATCACTGTTCACCAGGCCAAGAACTCCATAGCAACCATGAGATTATGAGACGCAACTGATTAATATCAGATTTAATAGCAGCTAATAAATGCAACATCCTAATGAGTAGTATGGTAGTTATCATTAGCACAATAGAAGACAGAGAAATGATCAATTAACTAACGATACTGTTTGAGGTACTAAAATCTGGGGCAAAATAAAAGCCAATCAGTTAAATCAATCAATGTGATTTTGTGGCAGTCCGTCAGTATCACTGGAGATGAAAATAAACTAAACTTTTATGTCAAAAAACAATAAAAAATAAGGAATAACCGCACATTCCAGCGACGTGTCTGTCGACATGATTGTCTGACTTGATGAATGACTCCTCTTCCTGCTCTCCACCCCGCCTTTTCTCCTCCCCTTCCTCCGTGTCTCCCCTCATCATCTCAAGCCTCCACCTGAGCTTCTTCCTCGGCCTCTCCCGGAGCTGCTGCTGCGGAGGCAGAGCGGCCGTTCCCCGCCAGTCAGGCCGCCGTAGGATACCGCGGGGCGGGAAGAAGCGTCGCGGTGAGCCGGGGTTGTGGAGCGGATCTCTGGATCTCTGGAGCTCCGGCAGCGTCTCCTCCTCATACCGCGGATAGAGGCGCGGACATCCGCCGGCCGCTTCCCTCGATAACACACCGAGAGGAGCTGCCGGAGGGAAGGAGGGATGAGCCGCAGAATAGGACGAGGAGGACTCGTCTCCATGCTCCTGTTCTCGTGTCTGACCTGGACTCAGCTGCTGGTCTCCGGTAAGCCTCAGCCTCGGTCTGCCGGCAGGGTCCTGCTGTGGTCGGCCCTGAGACCGACCATCAGCCTGTGAAAGGAACCGAGATGCTCCTCAGTCGTCACATATTTGAATATTCAGCATCATCATGTGCTGCAGACCCGAAGTATGCTGTTTTTAGCATTAAATCCTTAAAGAAGAATATGATATAGTCATAAATATGACGGCCGCCATTTAAAGGGCGAAAAGAAGGTAAATTCCTCACAATGACACCTTAACTCATCAGTCAGGATATATATGAATATATTTTCTGCAGTGATCATATGGTATGTGGAAAAATGCCGAATAATATTTGGTCACTATTGTATTGATATAATCTGGGGATGATTATGGTGATACTGAACTGGAATTCACCATAAAACTAGCATATGATGAATCAAGGTACTGGACCATCATGCAGTGGTAAACCCTGACGAGCCTGATGTCTGGTTACACCGGTGGTCAGGTGGCCGTCTGGTTGGCAGTATATTTGAATCTGATCATAATCCTGACATCTAAGCTGCTCCTTCCCTGCTGCACTCATTCCAGGGAGGTGCTGCTCCCTCAGCTCCTCCCACGCGCCTCCACTTCACCCAGATCTCTGACGGTGGTGAGCAGTAAACTCAAGACGCCATCGGTGATGTTACGTACTGGAGGTCAGGGGTGTACCAGTAAGTTTTTACAGCCATACGTCACTTTCTATGGTTCAATACGATTGTCTGTCTCAAAATCATGTCTTGTTTTAGTCCAAATCCGAAATATATTCAGTTCACTATCATGCGCGACAAAGAAAAAGCTTCAGATCTTCACGTCTGAGTAGCTGGAATTAGTTTAAAAATGCATCAAACTATTATTCAGTGATCCGTCAGTGGATTAATGGACCAGTCATCGCAGCTCGACCAAGCTTCCATGAGACAGTCAGACGTCTTTTTTATTCGACGTGTTAATGATTTCTGTACGAAGCAGACCGGCCGGCAGCCCTGAAACCTCCAGCAGCGACTCTGCAGAGTCCACGTTGTGGTCGTTGTGTATGAAGACGCTGCTGCCGGAGGATCTGCTGATTCCTTTAATAGATGGATCCAGCTCCGGTCCTCTCAGGGCTTCTCTCAGTACGTCTTCTTCTGTCTCCCAGGATGAATAAATCCTGGGAGTGAATAATACAGTGTTGGGTATCCTCCGATGAAAGAAGCAGCGACGGCTCGGTGAGTTCAGGGCTCCATAGTTAACCATCAGGTATCTCTGCTGCTGCTTCTTCAAGTCTTTAAAGTCTACCGGTGACATTTGGCTCAGTCTGGACTAAGTAGACTAAATGGGCTAAAAACGGGCTAAACAGCTCAGTCTACAGGTCAGTATTGTCTGCTGATGTTCGGAGAGGAGGGGGAGCTTGTATCCATAGATACCAACATGGTTCCCTCCATCAACATGGCAGAAATCACCACTGTAGCTGCTGCCAAGTATCGACATACAATCAATTCATCATACCATCAATTAAAGTCAAAGCGTTTGAAAATGTGAACAAATATACAGTATACAGTTAGCTAAGCTGCCACATGCTTATATTTTTCCTTATGACAAAGGCTGCAACTATTATTTTTAATTGTTTTCATTGCTGATTAATCTGTCCACCATTTTAGATTAATCAATTAATTAATAAATTGTCAGAAAACAGTGAAAAATGTGGACGAGTGTTTCCTAAAGCCCAGGATTGCCTCCAGAAATGTCTCCGAGACATCCAGTTACCTGTCTGGAGGATAGTTGGTGACTGACGGGACAGTTGGGGGCGGAGCCCCGCCATCTGAAGGACTGTCACGGCCAGCTGTAATTGATCTGTGTCCATGATAACGGCATCTAAAACATTCGTCCTTCATCTTTATCTGACCTCACATCATCTTCTTCTTCTTCTCTCTTCAGAATCATCCTCTGGTGACCATGAGCTTCGTCTCTTCCCTTGGCGCTCCAGTCGTCTCCCTCCGCCTCGCCACCCAGATCACGATGTGGACAACTTTCCGGAGTCCCACCGTCTCCGCCTCCACCTCCACCATCATCATCATCATCATCGTCATCTTCATCACCTCCGCCACCAGCTTCCTGCCAGGTTAGCCAAAGTTATGCCCACCACCGTCTTGGAGTCTCGGTTTCGTCAGGAGCCCGGCGGCCAGCGAACCCTCAACCTGCTGGCACGACCGCATCACGACGTGCAGCCAGAGCACGCAGTGGTGTCTGCACGCCATCTGGTTACCGTGGTGAGTAATCTGCTCCCTGATTGGGTGACAAAGAAGGGAAATGGGAAGGTTTATTGTTTTTCTTGTCATGGTGGTAATGTGTTCATACCTCACCAACACCTGTAGCCTCCATGTAGCATGTGACGGTTGGTGTTTGTGGTGTTTGTCCCGCCCTTCCTCCTCTGTGATTGGACGGCCGGGTAAAAAGTGACAATAACGAGAGCGGCGATATAACCGAAGCTGTTTCAACTTTGGGCCTGGTCACGCTGCTGCTACGTGGACTTAACGGTTCTGGTGGTTGTTTGTCAGTATTGGGTCCCCAGATGTTTGAAGCTGGTTGGAGCAAACAGGCCCTGATGTGATGTTCGTTCATCTCCTCCCCACACTGAGAGGTCAGAGGTCACAGGTCAGAGGTCGGAGGTCACAGGTCAGAGGCCAGAGGTCAGAGGTCAGAGGCCAGAGGTCACAGGTCACAGGTCAGAGGTCAGCTCAGCAGACAGTGAATGATGGATGAGGAGCTGCAGCACTGGAGGAGAGATGCTGTTCTCTCTGTTGCCATGGAAACACTGGGGGCGACAGTAGCTCAGTCTGTAGGGGAGTTGGCTTGGGAACCGGAGGGTCACCGGTTCAAGTCCCGACATGGACCAAGAACTGAGTGTGAACTGGTAGCTGGAGAGGTGCCAGTTTACCTCTTGGGCACTGCCGAGGTGCCCCTGAGCAAGGCACCAAACCCCCAACTGCTCGGGGCGCTTGTCAGGAGCAGCCCCCTCACTCTGACATCTCTCCAATTGTTGCATGTATATGGACCTGTTTGTGCATGTGTGTGTATAAGTTAACAGAGTGTAAATTGAATTTCCCCTAGCGGGACTAATAAAGGAATATCTTCTTCTTCTTCTTAATCATGAGAGTGTGAGAGACCTTCACAGTGGATGGTTACATAACTGAGACGAACGGCAACGACCTTCACACTGACATTGAGACAGAGACACACAGATGGGATGGAGAGAGATAGAGAGGAAGAGAGAGAGAGAGAGACGGAAGGATGGAGTGAGAGAGAGAGAGACGGAGGGATGGAGAAAGAGAGAGAGAGAGACGGAGGGATGGAGAGAGAGAGAGACAGAGGGATGGCGAGGGAGAGAGACGGAGGGATGGAGAGTGACAGGAAGAGAGAGAGAGAGAGCGGAGGGTTGTTAAGACTCTCAGTTCTATGATTTTGAATAGACTCAGAAATGTTAATAAACAACATGATGTAAGAACGTGATGTTGACAGGAGAAAGATGGAAGAGAGTGTCGGTATACGGTGAACGGTATACGGTGAACGCACACCGGGGAACAGTATATGGTGAACGCCCACCGAGGAACGGTATACGGTGAATGCCCACCAAGGAACGGTATACGGGAAACGCCCACTGGGGAATGGTATACGGTGAATGCCCACCGGGGAACGGTGTGAACATCCACCAGGGAGCGGTATACGGTAAATGCCCACCGGTGAACACCCACCGAGGAACGGTATACGGTGAACGCCCGCCGGGGAACGGTATACGGTGAACGCCTACTGGGGAACGGTATACGGTGAATGCCCACCGGGGAACGGTATACGGTGAACGTGGTAACCTCGTTACTTCCTGTCAGCGCTCCAAGGAGACCCTGAACAACGAACATGCCGCTAAAAATGAGGCACTCGCGATGAAGTCTCAGAGAAAATAAGAGCCTGATCACTTGATCTGGTCACGGCTCAGGAAAGCAGCTGTAACCTTACAGTGGTGATGACATCACTAAAGCCAACAGTTGATCAGTTCAGGTGTGATGTAAAGAACTCAGGAAGTTCAGATAAACTATCGATTCCAGGTGAATCCTACAGAAAAGCAAAACAATAAAGCACTAAAAGAGGATTTTGCAGAACTTGCCTGAGATTCGTCTCGTTTTTCACTTTTCTTCAGTGATCCGGCGATCGTTGTCAGGGTTAGGGTTAGAGGGTTATGGTTAGGGTTAGAGGGTTATGGTTAGGGTTAGAGGGTTATGGTTAGGGTTAGAGGGTTAGCGTTAGAGGGTTATGGTTAGAGGGTTAGGGCTCAGGGTTAGGGTTAGATTTATTAGGGTTAGGGTTAGATTGATTAGGGTTAGGGGTTAGGGTCCGTGGAGGGTTAGGGTTAGAGTTAGATTGATTAGGGTTAGGGTCAGTGGAGGGTTTGGGTTAGAGTTTGATTGATTAGGGTTAGGGTCAGTGGAGGGTTAGGGTTAGATTGATTAGGGTTAGAGGTCAGGGTTAGGCTTAGGGTTAGTGGAGGGTTAGGGTTAGAGTTAGATTGATTAGGGTTAGAGGTTAGGGTTAGGGTCAGTGTAGGGTTAGGGTTAGGGTTAGAGTTAGATTGATTAGGGTTAGAGGTCAGGGTTAGGGTCAGTGGAGGGTTAGGGTTAGAGTTAGATTGATTAGGGTTAGAGGTCAGGGTTAGGGTCAGTGTAGGGTTAGGGTTAGAGTTAGATTGATTAGGGTTAGAGGTCAGGGTTAGGGTTAGAGTTAGATTGATTAGGGTTAGAGGTCAGGGTTAGGCTTAGGGTAAGTGGAGGGTTAGGGTTAGAGTTAGATTGATTAGGGTTAGAGGTTAGGGTTAGGGTCAGTGTAGGGTTAGGGTTAGAGTTAGATTGATTAGGGTTAGAGGTCAGGGTTAGGGTCAGTGGAGGGTTAGGGTTAGGGTTAGAGTTAGATTGATTAGGGTTAGAGGTCAGGGTTAGGGTCAGTGTAGGGTTAGGGTTAGAGTTAGATTGATTAGGGTTAGAGGTCAGGGTTAGGGTTAGGGTTAGAGTTAGATTGATTAGGGTTAGAGGTCAGGGTTAGGGTTAGGGTCAGTGTAGGGTTAGGGTTAGAGTTAGATTGATTAGGGTTAGAGGTCAGGGTTAGGGTTAGGGTCAGTGTAGGGTTAGGGTTAGAGTTAGATTGATTAGGGTTAGAGGTCAGGGTTAGGGTCAGCGGACTACAAACAGGAGCTGCTACGAGAAAAGTTGGCAGACTTTTAATGGCACTAATTTGGAAGCTGTAGTTCAGTGGTGAGCATGTTCCTCTGGTGCTTTCAAGCAAATAACTAAATAAGTGGACTTTTATTGTGAAGGATTTCTAAGAAATTAAATTTATTTGTCACCAAATTAGTGGAGTTTCATTAGCAGGTATTCATGATTGACAGAAAACAGCAGCCAGAGGCCACCTTGCCGACGTTTACATGTACGCTAATATTGATCAGGTCTGTGAGTTGAACTCACATCAATCAGCCAGCAGTTTTCAGAGAAATCAACTGCTTTTAAACATGATGAAAATGTGAATATCAGCAGCACGATGCCAGAGGCTGCGTTCACCACCGTGATGTTAACCAGAGTATGAACGGCTGCATGGAAACAGGAATACTAGTGGAATATTCATTTTTATTAACCATGTAAACAGGAATACTAGTGGAATATTCATTTTTATTAACCATGTAAACAGGAATACTAGTGGAATATTCATTTTTATTAACCATGTAAACAGGGCATACTAGTGGAATATTCATTTTTATTAACCATGTAAACAGAAATACTAGTAGAATATTCATGTTTTCATTCATTGTTCCAGCCCTGATTAAATTTTCAAAATTTCTCTCTCTCTCTCTCTCTCTCTCTCTCTCTCTCTCTCTCTCTCTCTCTCTCTCTCTCTCTCTCTCTCTCTCTTGTGTGTGTGTGTGTGTGTGTGTGTGTGTGTGTGTGTGTGTGTGTGTGTGTGTGTGTGTGTGGGGACAGAAATAGCTCTTGATCCTAACAGGAAGTGCAGCAGGATAATGGCATTACCTGGACAACAGCCAATCAGGTGGCAGTTTGAGCTCTAAGCCAATCAGATATCAGGGAATGATTAGATCAGGAAATAGAGCGAAATGTCCCTGATCTCTGACTGACAGGCAGGCAGGCAGGCACCGTCTATCTGTCTGTCAGTGTTCATTGAGTGAAACACTTCCTGTGGTCGATGGGGGGAACAACAATGTTTACTTGTTTACTAGGTAAGGTTGGTTAATTATCCAGGTTGTTGTTGTTAATTAGAGGCTATGATTGTTTACGAGGTAAGGTTGGTTAATTATCCAGGTTGTTGTTGTTAATTAGAGGCTATGATTGTTTACTAGGTAAGGTTGGTTAATTATCCATGTTGTTGTTAATTAGAGGCTGTGATTGTTTACTAGGTAAGGTTGGTTAATTATCCATGTTGTTGTTAATTAGAGTCTGTGATTGTTTACTAGGTAAGGTTGGTTAATTATCCATGTTGTTGTTGTTAATTAGAGGCTGTGATTGTTTACGAGGTAAGGTTGGTTAATTATCCAGGTTGTTGTTAATTAGAGGTTGTTATTGTTTACTAGGTAAGGTTGGTTAATTATCCATAGTTGTTGTTAATTAGAGGCTGTGATTGTTTACCAGGTAAGGTTGGTTAATTATCCAGGTTGTTGTTGTTGTTGTTGTTAATTAGAGGCTGTGATTGTTTACTTGGTAAGGTTGGTTAATTATCCAGGTTGTTGTTGTTAATTGGAGGCTGTGATTGTTTACTAGGTAAGGTTGGTTAATTATCCATGTTGTTGTTGTTAATTAGAGGTTGTGATTGTTTACTAGGTAAGGTTGGTTAATTATCCAGGTTGTTGTTGTTGTTAATTAGAGGCTGTGATTGTTTACTAGGTAAGTTTGGTTAATTATCCAGGTTGTTGTTGTTAATTAGAGGCTGTGATTGTTTACTAGGTAAGGTTGGTTAATTATACATTGTTGTTGTTGTTGTTAATTAGAGGCTGTGATTGTTTACTAGGTAAGGTTGGTTAATTATCCAGGTTGTTGTTGTTAATTAGAGGCTGTGATTGTTTATTAGGTAAGGTTGGTTAATTATCCATGTTGTTGTTAATTAGAGGCTGTGATTGTTTATTAGGTAAGGTTGGTTAATTATCTATTTTGTTGTTATTAATTAGAGGCTGTGATTGTTTACTAGGTAAGGTTGGTTAATTATCCAGGTTGTTGTTGTTAATTAGAGGCTGTGATTGTTTATTAGGTAAGGTTGGTTAATTATCCAGGTTGTTGTTGTTAATTAGAGGCTGTGATTGTTTACTAGGTAAGGTTGGTTAATTATCCAGGTTGTTGTTGTTAATTAGAGGCTGTGATTGTTTACTAGGTAAGGTTGGTTAATTATCCAGGTTGTTGTTGTTAATTAGAGGCTGTGATTGTTTATTAGGTAAGGTTGGTTAATTATCCATGTTGTTGTTAATTAGAGGCTGTGATTGTTTACTAGGTAAGGTTGGTTAATTATACATGTTGTTGTTAATTAGAGGCTGTGATTGTTTATTAGGTAAGGTTGGTTATGAATCTGTGACTATTTGATAATTGCTTTATCATTTGAAGATGATTTCTTTTGTTGTTCTGTTTTCTCTGCGGTTGTGACAGTAAACTGAATATCTTTTCACTATTGGTCAGATAAAAACAGACATTTTCAGACATCAGCTTGGTTCTTGGAGACCTTCTGACCATTTGATTCCATGTTGTTCCCAATGTTAACCCAGATTATCAATAATTAAAACGAGTAGTATCTTATTGGTTGGTTGTGAGATTTTATTTCCAGACAGACTAGAACAACAGAACAGACTGTAATCAGAGATGGACCGTAACATCACCAGAGGGTCCGGCTGTGGTTATTCTTCCTCTTACTGAAAGAAGTGGAAACAGAACATGTTGTTTTAGCCATTAACTCCCAGTCAGTGTAGCTGAAGCAGCAGCAGCCATCAGAGGGTTGAAGGTTAGTTTTTTTTTTTGGTTGGGTTTGGTTGGGTTGTTTTTTTTTTTTTTGTTTGGGTTTGGTGTTTTGTTTAGGTTTTGGTTTTTTTTTTGGTTTTTGGTTTTTGGTTTAATTTTGGTGGTTTGAGGTTTGATGGTTTGAATGTTTGAAGGTTTGAATTTTATGGTTTTAAGGTTTGAAGGTTCGATGGTTTGAAGGTTTGAAGGTTTTAAGGTTTGATGGTTTGAAGGTTTGATGGTTTGAAGGTTTTAAGGTTTGAATGTTTGAAGGTTTGAATGTTTGATGGTTTTAAGGCTTGAAGGTTTGATGGTTTTAAGGTTTGAAGGTTTTAAGGTTTGAATGTTTGATGGTTTGACAGTTTGAAGGTTTTAAGGTTTGAATGTTTGATGGTTTGACGGTTTGATGGTTTGAATGTTTGAAGGTTTGAATGTTTGATGGTTTTAAGGTTTGAAGGTTTGATGGTTTGAAGGTTTTAAGGTTTGAAGGTTTTAAGGTTTGAATGTTTGATGGTTTGAAGGTTTGACGGTTTGACGGTTTGATGGTTTGAATGTTTGAATGTTTGATGGTTTGAAGGTTTGACGGTTTGAAGGTTTGATGGTTTGAAGGTTTTAAGGTTTTTTTTTTGAATGTTTGATGGTTTGAAGGTTTGACGGTTTGATGGTTTGATGGTTTGAAGGTTTTAAGGTTTGAATGTTTGAAGGTTTGACGGTTTGATGGTTTGAAGGTTTTAAGGTTTGAATGTTTGATGGTTTGAAGGTTTGATGGTTTGAAGGTTTTAAGGTTTGATGGTTTGAATATCATCAATAACAGGCTCTCTCTCTCGCTCAGTACCTGGCTGTGGATGTGAGGAGGCTCAACGTAAGTCTTCTTCAGTGGTTTCGGGAAGGAGTAGCGGCGGCGCTGGGCGTTCCTGCAAGACACGTGCACATCAACCGGCTGAATGTAAGACACACCGCTCCACCGTTGTTACATTCCACCAATTGATTGATTGTCTAAATGACCGATGGCTCTTACAGGAGAAGAAGAATGGCATCGAGCTCTTCGTGTCCTCTGATAGGCTGGGGATCTCCGAGCTCCGCCCCGCTGAAGAGGTCATCCAATCACTGAACGTCAAGGTCCTTCACCACCACCTGGGACACTTTGGCATCACCGAAGTTTCGACTGAGGTGTGTGTGTGTGTGTGTGTGTGCGTGCGTGCGCATGTGCGTATGCGCGTGTGCGTGTGTGTGTGTGTGCGTGTGTGTGTGTGTTTGAAAGCTGCTTGGTCTCAGCTCGTTAAGCAGCCTCGTTAGTGTCCATGGAGACGGAGGGAGAGGATGGATTGGGATTATTAGAGAGCAGAGTGCTGCCGATTAAAGTTTAATAGAACTATTAAAGTCCCATCAATCAGCAGCTTTATGGATCATATTAATATTATGACTCTGATGTGACGGCTCCTCTGTCATCCTATCACAGTAACCAATCAGAGAGGAGCAGCGTTCTCCCCCACTTCCTGTTCCAACACACCGTATTTTGAAAGTCTGTCTGTATTTCCTGTAGAAGAACGTCCTGCAGGATGAGCAGAGGGATCACGTGTGGAGCAGTGAAGGTTTCTACGCCGTCGTCCTCTTCTTCACCGTCTTCATCATCGTCATCACCTGCTTCATGGTAAAAACCCGACTTCCGGTCCATGTGTCCCCTGTACAGTACTGGTCCATGTGTCCCCTGTACAGTACCGGTCCATGTGTCCCCTGTACGGTCTGTTGTGTCCCCTGTACGGTAGCGGTCCATGTGTCCCCTTTACGGTCCATGTGTCCCCTGAACGGTACCGATCCATGTGTCCCCTGTGCGGTAGCGGTCCATGTGTCCCCTTTACGGTCCATGTGTCCCCTGTACGGTACCGGTCCATGTGTCCCCTGTACGGTATAGCTTTCTATTTTATTAGAAAACCCAAACAAGCTGGGATTTACCTTTTAGGTCTGATTGCCGCCCTGACATGCAGCATATAATAAGAATTCTAACAATAATAATAATAACACATGTATCAGTTGCAGTGTGACCTTTCATCCAGCGGAGGGAGCTCTCACACTGAGGAATCACAGGATAATGTGTTTTAAGAACTGAATTCTTTCTAAGTACATAAATCAAAATGATAACACATCTTTTATCAGTGTCACGCGCTAACTGTTTATCCTCTAATCATACAGAGGAAGCAGCTCAATAATTGATCTGTAGATCAGGTAGAGAGTATACTACTATATACTACTACATACTGGTCTCACCTGAAACTACTACTACTACTACTACTACTACTACTACTACTACATCCTGGTCTCATCTGAAACTAGAGAACCTGATGGATCCATCAGTACCAACCAGGTCTGACTACTACTACTACTACTACTACTACTACTAGTACTACTACATCCTGGTCTCATCTGAAACTAGAGAACCTGATGGATCCATCAGTACCAACCAGGTCTGACTACTACTACTACTACTACTACTACTACTACTACTACATCCTGGTCTCATCTGAAACTAGAGAACCTGATGGATCCATCAGTACCAACCAGGTCAGATTAGCTGGTAGTGAAGGAGGTTAAATGAGGCTCCAGACTTGACCTCTGACCTCCAGATGTGTGGATGTAAATGGGTTCTCTGGGTCCCCACCAGTCTCCCCTTTACAGACATGCCCACTTTCTGATAGTCCCAGTCAGTCTGGATCAAGTCCTAGTCAAGTCATCACTCTGACACACTGACAGCTGTTGTTGTCTGTTGGGCTGCAGTTTGCCATGTTCTGATTGGAGCAGATTGTTGATGCTAGAGTCAGAACCTGGGAGGGTTTCTGGACAATATCTGTTATTGATTAGTGTTGGTATTGAT
Source organism: Pterois miles (assembly GCA_947000775.1). Taxonomy (NCBI): domain Eukaryota; kingdom Metazoa; phylum Chordata; class Actinopteri; order Perciformes; family Scorpaenidae; genus Pterois; species Pterois miles. The sequence goes on along the minus strand of CAMQGK010000287.1, from coordinate 89,628 downwards.
TTACAATTATATATATATACATACATTTACATAAAGCAGCATATTAGTCCACTAACATGTTGATCAGAGGACTAAAGGCTGGACTGATCTCCTGAAAACATACTTATATATATTTGGATCTGTAGTAGTTACATTTGGGTGTTTTACCCTGTTCGTCCTCGTGTTTAGCTGCATGTCTACTTCCGTCTTCATACATTGAGGTTTGTATGTTTTCATGTTCTGAACAGTTTTCGTAGGCAGAGTATATTCAATGATTCCTGAATCATGAATCATCCCATTAAACAACAGGGCAAAGAATGGCAATCAATATCAATAAATTACATTATATAAAAATAAGTAAATACAAAATATACAGAATAAATAGAAGAAATAAATACAATAAAAAGAATAAATAAAAATAGAGTCATTTCGATGTAAAATGTATATAAAATAAAACAAGAAATGTATATATACAAAAACAAATGAACAAAAAATGTGAAAGTAAATGAAAATGATTACAATTATTATTATTATTATTATATTTTGTTATTTTATTTTTATTTTTTCACATTTTTTATTCTTTCATTTTGCATGAAATTTCCATATTCTTTACTTATTTATTCTGTTATTTTTTCTCATTAAATTTCCATGTTTATTTTTACTTTATTGTTGTATTTGTATTGCCACATTTATTTCCTCATGCTTTTACAGATTTATTCTTGTTTATGGCACCCCTACAAAATGTTTAATCCATTTTTAATTTAATAAAATCTGCCAAAATGTCCAGTGAAACTGTTAAATAAAGAACTTTAGGAGGGTTCATTAGAAAGATTTCCTCATTTACAGAAGTATAAAAATGATGCTAGACTCTGGCTCATATCTGTCTTTATTCGTGACGTATAGATGTTTCATAATAATAACCATCTGAACGTATGATGGAACCCTTCATCTCCCGTTTCATCACTTCCTCTGTGCTGTTTCTTCTCTCTGGTCTGATCTTCAGGTTTTGTACCGACTGAAGGAGAAGGTTCAGGTTTCTGACAGACAGCTAAAGGCTCCTCCCCCTGACCTCCACCTGACCCTGACTGTCCAATCAGACTCCGCCCAGAGGTCAAAAGGCACCAAGGTCGGCAGTAAAAATCCACACAGAGTAAATCATATTCCTGATGAGTCATTAATGAGTCCGTCTTGGTCTTTAGGTTGTGACGTTAGGAAGCATGGTCCAAGCTGAGCTCCCTCCAGCTGTAGCCACGCCCATTCGCCAGCAGCAGCCAATCGTAGCCTGCCGCCGCCTCGCTCCTCCTGTTGTCCCTCTGCCCAGGTAGGTCCGCTGACATCAGATCACAGAGCTACCCAGTTTGAATATGTTAAAATCAACCACACATCTGACTTCTCCTCCTAGCCCTGCCCCTGTCGTTAAGAGCAACGGCCACGCCCCCCTGGCCAGCGTTGCCCCGGTGACGGCCAATAACGAGCTAAAGCCCTGCCCCTCCCCGTTCAGGATGAAATCTGCTGCAGGACTGCAAGAAAGGTAAGAAGACAGGTGTTTTAGCCCTGCCCCCTTACATAGCAGTGTGTTTATGTGTTTAAGTGTTTAGTTTATTTATAGAGAATCCTTCAGAACCAGGACCGACAGTGTTCAGAACCAGGACGACAATGTTCAGAACCAGGACCGACAGTGTTCGGAACCAGGACGACAATGTTCCGAACCAGGACCGACAGTGTTCAGAACCAGGATCGACAATGTTCAGAACCGGACCCAACAATGTTCAGAACTAGGATCGACAATGTTCAGAACTGGACCCAGCAATGTTCAGAACCAGGTTCGACAATGTTCAGAACTGGACCCAGCAATGTTCAGAACCAGGATCGACAATGTTCAGAACCGGACCCAACAATGTTCAGAACCTGACCTAACAATGTTCAGAACCAGGATCGACAATGTTCAGAACCGGACCCAACAATGTTCAAAACCAGGATCGACAATGTTCAGAACCGTACCCAACAATGTTCAGAACCAGGACTGACGATGATCAGAACCAAACCCAACAATGTTCAGAACCATGATTGACAATGTTCAGAACCGGACCCAACAATGCTCAGAACCAGGACCAACGATGTTCAGAACCGGGCCAACGATGTTCAGAACATGGACCGACAATGTTTGGAACAGGACCTCCAGTGTTCAGAACCAGGACAAACAGTGTTCAGATCCGGGCCGATGATGGACCGACTCCTGTTGTGCAGAAAGAAAAACGTTGGCAGCCTCTGAGTGAAGGTCGGTAAGGCAGATATCCTGACGATTGGGTCCAGATCGGTACAGTATGCGAGCCAGTACAATGTGGTGAACTGACCTTTTAAAGGTGGGCAATGTTTGAGGAAGTCGGCCATGTTGTCTGCTTAGAGAGGACTCGCCTCTCACCTGTTGAGTTGTTGATGAGTGTGTGTGTGTGATTTAACATTGAGATATAGACAATCTACTCACTTCACATCTAGAACATTACAGCTGCTCCGATATAAACTCTCACGGTTCTCCTCACATTAAACTGAAACCGCCGCTTTAAGGACCTTTACCAGGTTTAAGCTCATTTAACTACAATTATGTCACAGCTGATAATACGTCTTAGACTGATTTCACTCCAGTCAGCCATCAATCTCGCTTCGCTTTACTTCAGTTCACTTCATTCCACTTCACTTCACTTTCCCTCAGTTCAATTCACTTCAGTTCATTTCATTTCAGGTCATTTCATTTCAATTCACTTCAGTTCACTTCACTTCAGTTCACTTCACTTTAGTTCACTTCAGTTCACTCCAGTTCACTCCTTCACTTCACTTTCCTTCAGTTCAATTCACTTCAGTTCACTTCATATCAGCTCAATCCTCCTCATTTCAGTTAATTTCACTTCACTTCAGTTCACTTTAGTTCACTTCAATTCACACCACTTCATATCACTTCAGTTCACTTTAGTTCACTTTACTTCACATCAGCTCACTTCACTTCACTTTTTGTCAGTTCATATCAATTCACTTCACTTCACTTCACTTCACTTTACTACACATCAGGTCACTTCAGTTCACTTCATTTCAATTCAATTCATTGCCACTTCACTCTTCCTCCTCTGGGAGTTTGGCTTTTTATCCGTTATCTGCTGCTCCTGGGAGGCCGTTTTGTTGTGGTGACATCAGGCGGTTGAAGTGGAGAGCTGTGTGACGCTTCAGGTAAGAAAAGGAAGTGACAACAGGATGTTTTTCGTGGTGTCTCTTGGTGAGCGTTGTCCACTCTGGATGGCAGCCAATCAGCAATCACACCAACAGGAAGTAGCAGCATCCTGGAGAGGAAGCCGGCTGACACGTAGCCTGACGATGAGCATGCGCCCGCTAACGCCATCAAAGCACGCCTCTTCTTCTTCTTCTTCCTCTTCTTCTTCCTCCTCTTCTTCTTCTTCGTCCTCTTCTTCTTTTTCTTCTTCTTCCTCTTCTTCTTCTTCTTCTAACCCTAACCCTTAGATTTAATATAAAAATAAATCCTGTACAGAAATTTAAAAAAATTAAAAATTATATGTGATTTAAAATGAAACTCTCTTCAGTCATGGTTTTGATTTTAATCATCCAAATGAGACTTGATGTGAGTCCTTTTCTGAATCTCTGGATCTGGTGGAGGAGGAGGACATGTCCCAATGAACTACAGTGGGACACAGGAAGGAGGACGTTTACACATGATCAACATTATGTCCTCTCCGTCCCCTCCAGACGTGGATCCAACGTCTCCCTGGTGTTGGACATGTCGGCTCTCGGCTCGGTGGAGCCCCTCGGCGTGGCTGCCGTGATAACGCCCAGAGGGGGCGCGGCCAGAGAGTACCTGCTGGCGGCCGGACGGCGTCTGACGCGACAGAGGCTCCGCGACGTCGTCAACAACGCTCACGAGCTGCACGCCGAGTTCGCTGTAAGTCGTCAACGCACCATTTCATTCAATGACAAATTCCAGGTCACAAGTTCAAATCTCTCCCACCGGGCGCTGTGATTGGTTAGTTGATCTTCACCAAACCCCAATAACGCCAACACTTTACTGGAGCTGGAGTTTGAAACATCCTCCATCCTCTATTACAACTTTCCCACCTCACTGGAGAAATCTACGAAAACTGTTCAGAACATGAAAACATACAAACCTCAATGTATGAAGACGGAAGTAGACATGCAGCTAAACACGAGGACGAACAGGGTAAAACACCCAAATGTAACTACTACAGATCCAAATATATATAAGTATGTTTTCAGGAGATCAGTCCAGCCTTTAGTCCTCTGATCAACATGTTAGTGGACTAATATGCTGCTTTATGTAAATGTATGTATATATTTATAATTGTAAATCAATACCAACACTAATCAATAACAGATATTGTCCAGAAACCCTCCCAGGTTCTGACTTTAGCATCAACAATCTGCTCCAATCAGAACATGGCAAACTGCAGCCCAACAGACAACAACAGCTGTCAGTGTGTCAGAGTGCTGACTGGACTAGGACTTGATCCAGACTGACTGGGACAGAAAGTGGGCATGTCTGTAAAGGGGAGACTGGTGGGGACCCAGAGAACCCATTTACATCCACACATCTGGAGGTCAGAGGTCAAGTCTGGAGCCTCATTTAACCT
>CAMQGK010000287.1:0-82500 GCA_947000775.1 Pterois miles | reverse complement strand
CAAAGTCTCCAGTGAAAAGCTTAAAATGTAAGCTTTGGGGCGGCTGTGGCTGAGAGGACGGAGCAGGTCGTCCACCGATTGGAAGGTCGGTGGTTCGATCCCCGGCTGCTCCGGTCACACGTCAATGTATCCTTGGGCAAGACAACCCCAAATTGCTTCCGAAGGCAGAACCATCCGTGGGTGAATGAGATGAACAATTATTTAGATCAGATCCTGATGGTTAAAGTTGGCAGTTAGCAGCCTCTGATTTCAGTGAATGAATGGGTGTGAATGGGTGAATGTGAGACAGATGTAAATCTATCTGGTCTCCTTACGTCCTCCTTCCCTTGTGTCCTCACCTCCTCTCCTTGCTGTCCTAGACCCTCATTCCAGAGTGATCCTGAAGGCGAAGAGCTGTAACGATCTGCTGAGCTCCTACATCAATGCTAACTACATTCAGGTGGGTTGACATCCTAGTTCAGGACTCCGTCCGTGATTTAGACTTTACACACATAATGGAGTTCCAGTGTGGAGATGAAATGATAGTACTAAAGTAACCCTTAAACCCTAAACCCTAATCAATAATAACCCCTAAACCCTAACCAATAATAACCCCCAAACCCTAACCCTAATCAATAATAATCCCTAAACCTTAACCCTAACCAATAACCCCTAAACCCTAATCAATAATAACCCCTAAACCCTAATCAATAATAACCCCTAAACCCTAACCCTAATAATACAGGACTTCATTCACCATTTCACTCTTTTTCACTCTGCCTTTTTCAGCCCTCCATGTTGTGTGTTGTTCACTGTATTTCTGAGAAAAAGCGTCCATCAGTCTGATGTGATCACACAGTAATGCAGTGAAAGTGAGCCGCTGTAATGTCGCTCTCAGACTCTGATACAATAGAGTTTCTTCCTGTCAGGAAGCTCCATTGAAACAGTTCAGACTGTCAGAGATTGAGGCTTCATCCTGCTAAACATGTACCAGAAACACATTCATCACCTTTCACAGTGGTGATGAGGTTTAGATGTTGGTGTGCTGAGCCTTTTTCTCTCCACATAGCGTTGTGTGTTGCTTCCTAACAACTCAGTTCTGGTTTCATCTGTCCACAGAGTATTTAGCCAGTAGTGCCAGTGTAGACAGTCTGTCTCACCTTGGACACATGGACATCAAGGCTTTTAGAGAGACTTCTGGAACCCTTTCAGCTTCATATCAGTCAGCAGTTCTGGATCGTAGGTCTTCTGAGAGCTCTTTAGTACGAGGCATGGTTCCCATCAGGCAATGCTTCAGGAGAACAGCTAACTCCAAACTGCTGTGTTTTTATAGGGCAGGGCAGCTTTAACCAGCACCTCCAATCTCATCACACTGACTGGACTCCATGTTGGTCTTTAGTCGAGGGGTTCACATACTTTTTCCACCCTGCACTGTGAATGTTTACATGACGTGTTCAATAAAAACATGAAAACATATCATTTTTTGTGCGGCATTAGTTTTTTGATCAAGGTCTTTTTTTATTTTGTTTTCATACTTCAATACAAATCAAATTAACCAGAACAAGAAAAACAACCCCTCCACCAGACACACAAACAGAAGTTTTTAAGTCTGTATGGTACAATGATCACATTGCCTGACAACAACAAAAGAAATACAACAAAAGGTCACTAGAAATTACAAAGGCCGGTAGAAATTTACATTACTATATTGTCGGCCTCCATATCTTCAACAAACATTATGAAAGGCTGCCAAATATTATAAACCTCTCTGATAGACCCCCTAATTGTATATCTGATCTTCTCCAGTTTGATGTGGTACATGACGTCCCCGACCCAGTGGCCGGATGTTGGAGGCATCTGATCTTTCCATTTCAGTAATAAAAGTCTCCCAAACCCAGGGCCGAATCCAAACCTCTCTAGTGTGTTGAAAAGGTAGTCCCACCCCACCCGATCAAATGTCTAACAAGAAGAAGAAGATCAACCTTTATTAGTCCCACAGTGGGGAAATTCAATTTACACTCTGTTGTTTTTTTAACTTATACATGGTACATGCAGACCTGAGACACACACATGCACATACAGGACCCATATACCTGCATCAATGGAGAGCTGTCAGAGTGAGCAGTTGGGGGTTTGGTGCCTTGCTCAGGGGCACCTCGGCAGTGCCCAAGAGGTAAACTGGCACCTCTCCAGCTACCAGTTCACACTCAGTTTTTGGTCCATGTCGGGACTTGAACCGGTGACCCTCCGGTTCCCAAGCCAACTCCCTACAGACTGAGCTACTGCCGCCTGCCGGTCATTAGATACCCCGCTGGGATCATCAGCTGGCCAAAGGAGGAGATAGAAGCCACAGATATCAGGACAAGAAAGCTCCTCACCATGCACAGAGGGTTTCACCCCAAGTCCAACACCCTGAGGCTGGACACCAAGCGGAAAGAGGGAGGCCAAGGACTAGTGAGCATCAGAGCCACTGTCCAGGATGAAACATTGAAACTCCAAGAGTACATCAGGAAGATGGCCCCCAAAGACAAACTGCTCAGTGAATGCCTCAGACAGCAGAAACCTGAAGAGACTGAGGAAGATGAGGAGACCATATGGAGGGACAAGCCCCTACACGGCATGTACCACCACCACATACAGGAAGTGGCTGATATCACAAGGACCTACCAATGGCTTGACAAAGCTGGACTGACAGACAGCACACAGGCACTGATCATGGCAGCACAAGAACAAGCCCTCAGTACCAGGACCATAGTGACCAGAGTCCACCAGAGTAGATCTGACCCAAGGTGCAGGCTGGGTTAAGATTCCCCGGAGACAGTCCAGCACATAGTAGCAGGGTGTAAGATGCTAGCAGGATCAGCATACATGGAGAGGCACAACCAAGTGGCTGGGACAGGAACATCTGCACCCAGTATGGACTAGAAGTACCCAGATCCCAATGGGACATACCACCGAAGGTGGTGGAGAACAACAGGGCTAAGATCCTGTGGGACTTCAGCTTCCAGACTAACAGCTGCTGGCTAACCAACCGGACATAGTGGTGGAGGACAAAGAGCAGAAGAGGGTGGTGGTGATGGATGTGGAGATACCAGCTGACGCCAACATCAGGAAGAAGGAGCACGGAAAGGTTGAGAAATATCAAGGGTTGAAGGAACAGCTGGAACAGATGTGGAAGATCAAGGCTAATGTGGTCCCCGTGGTAGTAGGAGCACTCGGGGCGGTGACCCCCAAACTGGGAGAATGGTTCCAACAGAACCCAGGAACCACATCTGAAGCCTCAGTCCAGAAGAGGACAGTCCTAGGAACAGCTAAGATACTGAAGAACCCTCAAACTCCAGGACTCTGGTAGAGGACCAGAGCTAGAGGAGGACACGGATACCACCCTGAGAGGGTGAGAGGGACGTTCTTTTTGTGCGTAGATTTCATCAATAACAATGTATTTTAAATTTCACACCGATAGAAACAGGTTACGTTACGATAACAGTGTTGTTACTAACCTGCTGATGGTGTCATGTGATTGGCTCCTTCCTAGGGTTACCTTGGCGAGGAGAAGGCGTTCATCGCCACCCAGGGTCCCATGGTGAACACGGTGAACGACTTCTGGCAGATGGCGTGGCAGGAGGAGGCGCCCGTCATCGTCATGATCACCAAACTGAAGGAGAAGAACGAGGTAATGTGACGAGGAGGGAAGTGTTAACATGAAGTAACGTGATGTTGATACTGAGGTCAAAGTTCAACTCCAGCTGACATTCAGCTGCTGTATTCATTTTAAGGTTTGAGTGTGGTTGTATGAGCTGCTCCTCCACAGTCAGTGTATTACTACAGTAGGTGGCGTTCTGGAGTCAAGCTTCGTACTGAGGACGCCCGTTACACAGAAAAAGAAAGAAAGAAAGAAAGAAAGATATTCCTTTATTAGTCCCACAGTGGGGAAATTCAGTTTTACACTGTTTTTCACACAGTACATATACATGCATCAATGGAGAGATGTCAGAGTGATGGGGCTGCTCCCGACAAGCGCCCAGAGCAGTTGGGGGTTTGGTGCCTTGCTCAGGGGCACCTCGGCAGTGCCCAAGAGGTAAACTGGCACCTCTCCAGCAACCAGTTGGTCTTGGTCCATGGGGGTCTTGAACCCGTGACGTCCGCGTCCTAACCCAAGTCCTTAGAGACTGAGCTACTGCCGCCCCCCAAAAATAAATCAAAAAATAATCAGTCAGTCAGTTTGAGTGGACGCTACATTTACAGTATTTTCACTGCTTTAGCACATTGTTTATGACGGGGAACTGGAACCGTTATTGAAGACGTCAGACCAGTTGGTCATCTACTGCTGCCTCCATTGCCTAGTTTTTGTTGTGTTGTGTGATTTTGGTGTTATAAAGGGTTATATATTTAAAATTATGTGTATCATATATGTCTATGTGTATGTATATATATATATATATATATATATATATATATATATATATATATATCTCTATATAGGGCTGTCAGAGTTAACGTGATAATGTGTTTACACATGTGTTTATGCCACTAATTTCATTAACGCATGAACAAAACTTGTGATTTTGAGGTTGCAGCGGCTCAGTTTTAAAGCTACAGTGAAGATGCTGCTTGTCATGTGAAACTATGCTCAGGTCTGGAAACAGTTCCTGTGCTCACCGGGTAAAGACCAGCAGTGTGATAGGGTTAGGGTTAACTGTCCCCCGTCTCTGTTTGTCTCTGTAGAAGTGTGTCCTGTACTGGCCAGAGAAGAGGGGGATCTATGGGAAGGTTGAAGTGTTGGTCAACACCATCAGAGAGTGTGAACACTACACCACTCGCAGCCTCACACTCAAGGTCCACAGTGATGTTCCTCTTGTCTCTGCGTTGGAGGCTCACAGTCTTTCTGTTTTCTGATTCAAATTTGATGTGTGTGCAGTGTGGGAATCAAACCCGCGTGCTGCAGCATTACTGGTACACATCGTGGCCCGACCACAAAACCCCCGACTCCACCATGCCGTTGCTGCAGCTGATGGCAGACGTGGAGATGGACAGACGGACGGCCGCTGCCGTGGGGCCGGTCATCGTCCACTGCAGGTATGGAGGGAGACGGCAACTTCTCTGCTTCTGCCGGGAAAACTGTTGAAATAACACTCATGTTTTTTCTGCCTGCAGCGCCGGGATTGGCCGGACAGGCTGCTTCATCGCCACGACGATAGGCTGTCGACAGCTGCAGCTAGAGGGGGCGGTGGATGTGCTGAGCATCACCTGCCGGCTCCGAGCCGACAGGTAACGCACTCACTAATACTTCAGCTGCTCTCACTGCAAGGAAACTAAACCAAAACTCAGCCATTACTGTAACCTGAACTTGATTCTAACCTGAAGCCTGAAACCTAATTAGGACTCTGCAACAGCAGCCCAATAATGATCTCTATAGACAGATCGGTACAGACGAAGCAGAATCGGTTCTGGTCTGTGTTCGGAGCCCGAGCAGCGTCTCTGCTGCAGCTTTGATAACTCTCGGCTAGTTGGTACAGAGCGGATCGCAGACTGCGAACTATTATAACTATTATAAAAATAACTATTACTATTGTGAATGTGCTGGATACAGTGTTTAAGAATGCTCCTAAAACCTGAATAATATCAGCAGGTCACACGTCTTAATCTGACAATGCTCCACTTACAATAATATACTGTTGACATTATGATTTGGAATAAAAGTGGAGTATTAGTGTGTATGAAAAAAGATATTAAGTGTTAATTTATGTTCAATATTTTATTATGTTCATATCTTTCATTTTTTTTTCAAAAGATAAAAGTTGTGACATAACTGAAAGTGTTAATTCAGATTGTTTGCAGTGGGGGTGTATGTATCCTCGCTTTGTTCTGACAGGTTAAATCACCGGTTTTATGAATAGATATAACAGCTTCAGTCACAAAGGAAAAACAGTAATAAAACAATAAAACCTGCCCTTTAATATAAGGAGCTAATTTCCTAAATGTACAGACTGATGGTATAAATATCATTTCAACGGTTGTGTTTTCTTGATGTCATGTTTGACTAATCTGTGTCTGAGCAGAGGAGGTATGATCCAGACCGGTGAGCAGTACGAGTTTGTCCATCACGCCTTGAGCCTGTACGAGGCCCGCCTATCTGCAGAAACCGGCCAATGAGGGCACACCACCTCACAGGAGGCGTCGACTTAAACCTGGAAGAGCGCTAAGCAGCAGATACGATGTCTGAGATCAGGGAGCTCAGGAGGACAACCAATCAGGACCGCTGTGGGTGAAGCCTGCTGAAGGAAGGAGGAAAGGTGAATTCTTGAGAATGGAATATATCACTTCTTCTTCTTCTTCTTCTTCTTCTTCTTCTTCTTCTTCTTCTTCTTCTTCTCCTCCTTCTCCTTCTTCTTCTTTTTTTCTTCTTCTTCTTGGTCTCTTCTGACTGTTGGACGGTGTCTTTAACTCACCAGACTGTCCTGTTACCTCTTTTCTGTCATGGACACGTAGAAGTAGTTTGACTGACAGTGGCGGTACGTGGTTCAGTTCACTGCTGTGTTTCTGTGTCTTACAGGGTTTAAAATGATTCTGTATGGTGGTGATCTCATGAGAAAGGCTAATGAAACCTGACTGTTAGCTGGTTGCACTGTTGAACCTTCCAGCCTCGCTGCTTTGTGACATCCGCCCTCCGGACGTTATTCCGTGGTTCGGTCATGTTAACACGTTATCCAGGAAATGATCTCTCAGATGTCTAAATTACTAGAACTCCAGTTTAAACTTAAAAGTAAATGTGTTGTTGAACTTTCAGCTCGAGTAACCTGAAATGCTAACTGGCTAACTGGCTAACACAGTCATTTTCATGGTTTATATTTTATTTCTTATGTGTTTCTGATGTGTTGCTAAGTGTGCTATCTTTCTTCACCAGACACTAGTTACCATGCCACTAACATATAAGTGTTTTGAAATATGACATTAGAAAAGCTGTATGGAAATGGAAGAACTCACGATGACTTCCTCAGTTATTGTTACGCTCACTTGAGGTGTTTTACCTTTGATGTGCTATATATGGATCTCTGAAATTGTGACGTAGTGAACGATTAACTCATATGACTGATCAGCTGCTTCCTCCTAATTAACACAGATCAACAGTAGCTGTAGACCACTCCATCATCTTTCTGGAAGATGGTTAGATGACCAAGGCGTCTGGTTCTTCTGCTTAATGTTAGCTTGAGGCTAGCCAAAGACTAGACGCTAACGCTAGCAGTGGGCTAAAGCTCCATAAATCTTTGGATGTCTATAGTTAGCTATCCTTCAGTAAAGTCAGTCAAAAAGAGAGTCGGACAATATCAGAGAAACCTTCCAGAGTATGAGGTGATCAGGTGATAGCACTGTGCTTTCCTACGCTGTGTGTGGATGAAGCATTACGTTATTAAATTTGACTCATTTAGCAACTGGCTAGTTCGCTAGCTTAACATGCTAAATCCACCATGCTACAGAAAAAGAGCCCAACAGCAGACAGAGCTGGGTCACGGTCCCTCTTCCTCACTCCTCACTGCTAGGAGACTACTTCACCAGGAGGAGAGCAGGAGTTAGCTAGCTAGCTAGTCAGTCTCCAGAAAAGCTAGCTTAGAATTGGCTAACTAGCCAATTCTGGAGACAGACAAGCCAGCTCGCTAACTAGCCAGTTCTCAGACAGACAATCTAGCTAGTTAACTAGCCAGTTGTGGAGACAGTCTAGCTAGCTAACTAGCCAGTTCTGAAGACAGAGAAGCTAGCTAGCTAGCTAGCATTATCCAGCCGTCTCCTCCTCCAGCAGCGTAGCGGTCGGCTAATCTGGTCCCATTGGTTAATGTTAACTTTCTTCACTAACTCTGATGATCCTGGAGAGAGAGAGACAGGACAGACTGACAGAAACTAGGATTTTCTAGGAGTTTATTCGCCATTTTCATGCTTTTTTTGCAGCGTTTCAAAAGTTTATTTAGAGTTTGCTTAACTGAATGGAAACATGACTAGTGTTGAGAAGGTGAGCCAATTCTCTGGTTAGCTAGCTAACAAGTTGACGTTCTCAAACACCTAATTAATTGTTAATCAGTTGTAATCGAGTGCAACTTTCTGATGGAAAACAAACTTTATAGATATTATTTCCACAGACCTCACCGTTGGGCTTTGTCTTGTCGTCCGCTCACTAACTTCCAGAGAGCCGATGTCACAAATGGGGCTAATCTCCAGCCATTGGTCAGAGATAACATGCTAAAAGCTAACAAGCCAATGTAATGAAAATAAGCTCCTGCTAAGCTAGTTCTCGTAGTACAGTGATGTCCATAGAGGCCAGTTCTAGCTTTAGTAGTTCAGTGTTAATCTGTAAACTTTAATGTCAATGAATGGATGCTAACCAATAAGCTCATCCTATTATTAACCCGCTATGTTAACGCAATAATTTGTTAAAACCAGTAGAATAATGTCTTTAAACTGCTAAACCATGCTCGTAAAAGAATAATCTGTTTGTTACAGTAATTACTTCTTATAGTGTCTAACACGTACAGCTTCCATGAGGCTTCAGACTGAGTCCAAGAATTATGAGAACTGTAGTTTTTGAATACGAACAAAATAACTGTTGTTTTACCCGAACCCTCATCAACCCTCACCGTGATTTTAAACCTTTTAGAAAGTCCAACAGATAAACTTAGGTAACGACATAAAGAAATGGAGGCTGGTGGAACATCAGCTAACTCATAAATGGCCATTTGCTTTCAGTCAAAATTTATACATTTAATCCATTAACTAAAATGAATACTGCTGAAATAACTTGGCTTTTTTTTACAGTTTAGTTTTTCAGCACTTGGACAAATTTAAAAATATTGAAAAATATTGTGCTGCTTTGTCTGAGAGTTTACACTCTGTGTAGTACTCAACCTTGTTTTTTGCATTGACAGTTCCCCCTTGTGTAATTCGTTGCTTTATACCAAAAATGTGAAATAATTTCCGTCACAATGGTGCAGTCATCTCATCGATTTGCTGTTGTAAATCATCACAGTAATGTTATTTTTGGTGTATCAAAGTAATAATACCTTTATTTTTATACAGTTTTTACGTGTCTTTGATGTGTTTTAGCAGCTATCAGCCATTTGTTGACTCGCATGAAAGTTCGCTATCTGGGGTACAAACATCGTCTCTTAATTGTGAACTTAACAGGAACTGTCCAATATAGCTACATATTGTAGAATAAAATGTGTAACAACAATGAAAATGCTGAGGTGGTTTTGTCACTTCCTGGGTGTTGACTCGTTTTAGAGATTTGAGGTTTCTGCAGTAATGCCAGACACAAAGAACACAAACATTACACATCTATCTGCTTTCAATAAGATAACATTGTACAGTACATGTTAAAGTGCTATTAAACCTATGTGGGCAGTTACATCTCAAATCCATGGACCACAAACAGACACAGAGCTCTTGCTACTAAAATTGGGACTGGTGGGACTGATGGAACCATTGAGACCATCTGACCTGGTGGAATGTATGGACTGGTGGGACTGTTGGGACCATCTAAACTGATCGGACTGTTGGGACCATCAGGACTTTTTGGACCAATGGGAGTGTTGGGACTAATGGGACTGTTGGGACAATCTGAACTGATGGGATGCTGGGACTGAGGGGACCATCAGGACTGATGGGACGTTGGGACTGGTGGGACTTATGGGATCATCAGGACTGATGGGACCGATGGGACTATCAGGACTGTTGGGACCGTTGGAACTTTTGGGACCATCAGGACCATTGGAACCTTTGGGATCAGTGGAACCGTTGGGACTGTTGGGATCATTGGAACCGTTGGGACTGTTCAAACCTTTGGGACCATTGGGACCGTTGGAACCGTTTGGATCATCAGGACTGTTGGAACCGTTGGGACTGTTGGGATCATTGTAACTGTTGGGACCATTGGGACTGTTTGAACCGCTGAGACCATTGGGACTGTTGGAACCTTTGGGACCATCAGGATCGTTGGAACCTTGGGACTATCGGGACTGTTGGAACTGTTGGGAATATTGGGATCGTTGGAACCGTTGGGACCATCGGGACTTATACAGAATCGCCGTTATTGTCATTGTATTGCATACAATGAAATTAGACACTGAAGACACTGTTGGGACCATCAGTAGTGGACCATTGGGACCGTTGGGACCGTAGGAAGCACTGATGGACAATAAATGAGAGAAACTTTTGACTTTTTCTATATACCATATCATTTTTTATTTAGTTAATTTCTTGTGGTACAATCAGGAGACTTTGGACTAGTGTCTCTTTGTCTACTTGTCCAACATGCCTCTGTGGGACTAACATCAACCCAGTTTTCACTTTGGGCAATTCAGGATCAATTTCAAACTCAAAATAGTTAAAAATGTGGCAGATTGTGACATAATTCCCCGTTGAACTGAAGTGAAAGTGAGTTGAGTCCGTGTCCACAGCAGCAGAGGGTACAACACACTGCCTGTGATGTACTAATCTGTATGGTCACTGGCGGTTCATGTCCTGTACTTTACTGTTAGTGACTGTTGATGGGGCTTAAAGGGACAGTACACATACATACTGACTTTAATTTAGTTAAATGGTATTTCAGCCTTTATGTTATTGGTTACCAACGTAGGAATTTATCTTTGAAGTTTTATTTTACAGGTCCAGTAGTTCCTACTAATAGTTGGTGCCATGCCATTGTTCCGACGGTCCATTATTCTGAACCTCAGAGTCAGCAAACTGGTCCATTGGACCAAAAGTCCATTTTTCTGACTGCCCATTATCCCAAAAACAAATGGCTTTTGAACCAAAGATCCATTGCTTTAGAAATATAAGAACATGACTAATTATGTTATATTGTCCAGCTATGGTAAGGACACGACCCCTGCTCTGTCTCTGATTGGTTAAAGGCTTTTGCACAACAAGTCTGTATTTTTGGTCAGAAATTGTAACACGTTTGAAAATAGCTCACGTTGTGTCAATCACAAGTTTGAATTTCTGCTGGGTTTGTTTTGCATCTTTCAAAAGGTGACAAAGGTTTGATTACTTATCAGCACTAATCACTTCATGGTAAATGGACTTGTATTTATAAAGCACCTCTCTAGTCCTCCAACCACTCAAAGCTATTTACCTGTCAGCATTCGCCATGCAAGGAGCCGACCTGCCCATCAGGGTCTGACCAGGACCTGCTGTAGCCTCTAAGCCGCCCTTTAGGATAAAGAAATAAAATAGCACAGAGATGCTGAATTTAAAGATAGATTGTGGCAGGTGATGGGACTGGGACTCAGGGATGGTTGCAAAACAAAGAAGGATTAAAAGACAGTAGTGATTGTATTCTAGGCAGCTAAACGATAGCTTCATGCTAATGACATTAATTCATTAGCCCCATTGGGACTTGCTGTATCCATCACACTCGCATAATTCATTCAGTTTAGTCTTGTTTTGTGAATTTTTGAAATAAAATCAAATAAAACACATCAGACTCTGTGTGCAAGGTTTTTGTGCGTAGCGTGTTTTATCTGATGGTGGATTAAAAAAAGAAATGAAAATGATACAGACTTTACCCAGATATTCTTACCCTAGCCCTAACCAGTCTCTCTCCTCATGCCTAAACCTAACCAACAAAGGCAATGAGTACTAGCCAAACAGCCAGAGTAGGGAGGGTCATGCCTTTGCCATAGTGGGAGCAAAAATCAGGTAGATAACGTATTCTGCATTGCTTTTCGGGATATGGGACATTTTTTTGATTATAGAGCGCTACAGGAATGAGTCCTAAAATTTGGAAATGAGTTAGTATTTTAGCACTTCCTGTTCCCTTGTCTGGAAGTCAATGTGTTTTTAGTGAGATGTCTGAAATCTGGTCTGTGGTTAACACAAGCTGAAGACATTTTAATGCTAATTTCTATGATATAATGTGTCTTCAAAAGGGCGGTTGCTAACAAGCGGCTAAATGATGCGACTAAACGTCATCACGCCGACTCCGACTCCTCCACAGCCTCGTTGTTTATACTCATGTTCATGCGACTGTGCTGTAGTTGCTCTATAGCTGTTGGCTTTTTGTTGAGGGGACCAGGGAGATGCTGACTTCCTGGTTGGCCTCCAACCCTAACCCCAAATATGCTACACCTGGATCTCTCTTTTGGGGTATCGGTATAATGGTCCATCAGTGCAATTGGTAGTATGGAAATAATAATAGTGAGTGTTTGATCGGTACACTGGTAATGAATAAATTCCAGTCAACTGCCAACATGACCTAGAGTCAGCTGAACATGCAGAAATGTGGAAGTTATCAACAGGCAAGTGCACAATTCAACATATACAATGACAGAAATCACCAATAGTAAATTAAAATGCACATCTTTGGATTTAATTGGAGCAGCCCTTTAAAGAAGAGTCCTCTGGACATGGACAACTCTTCATAAAATCATTTCATAAAGTTCTTTCCAGGACACTTACTGCAGAATTATTATGAACTTACAGACCAATAAATACAGGTACTAAAGACGTTCCTATGAGTTGTCCTGAGAATAATCTGTTCAGCTTCATCACTGAAATCGTTGCTTTCTGTCACAGTTTAGGATGCTGCTGCACTTTGAAGCCTCAACCAAAGAAACTTTCAAGATCTCAAATAAAATGTCACAGTTGATCTGGAGAAGTAAGACCATAGAGATCGTACCACAGAGGCTGGACCATAAAGATCGGACCACAGAGGCTGGACCATAAAGATCGTACCAGAGAGGCTGGACCATAAAGATCGGACCACAGAGGCTGGACCATGATGATTGGACCATAAAGATCGGACCATAAAGGTCAGACCACAGAGGCTGGACCATAAAGATCGGACCACAGAGGCTGGACCATGATGATTGGACCATAAAGATCGGATCATAAAGGTCAGACCACAGAGGTCGGACCACAGAGGCTGGACCATAAAGATCGGACCACAGAGGCTGGACCATGATGATTGGACCATAAAGATCGGACCATAAAGGTCAGACCACAGAGGTTGGACCACAGAGGCTGGACCATAAAGATCGGACCACAGAGGCTGGACCATGATGATTGGACCATAAAGATCGGACCATAAAGGTCAGACCACAGAGGTCGGACCACAGAGGCTGGACCGTAAAGATCGGACCACAGAGGCTGGACCATAAAGATCAGACCACAGAGGTCAGACCACAGAGGTTGGACCACAGAGGTCGGACCATAAAGATCGGACCACAGAGGTCGGACCAGAAAGGTTGCACCACAGAGGTCGGACCATAGAGGTCGGACCACAGAGGTTGGACCAGAAAGGTCGGACCACAGAGGTCAGACCAGAAAGCTCAGACCACAGAGGTCGGACCACAGAGGTTGGACCAGAAAGGTCGGACCACAGAGGTCGGACCAGAAAGGTCAGACCACAGAGGTCGGACCAGAAAACTTGGACCACAGAGGTCGGACCACACAGATCGGACCATAGAGGTGGGACCACAGAGGTCGGCCCACAGAGGTCGGACCAGAAAGCTCGGACCACAGAGGTCGGATCATAACAGCAGAACTGGTAATCATAAAAGTCACTGGTGTCATAACAGTCCTTTAGAAATACTTCATTTACTGAGATTTACCATTTCTGCTCCTATAAGAATAATAGTAGTAGTAATAATGATAATAAGAAGAAAAATAATAGTATGCATCATAAATGTGACAGAAAGTTCCTGATCTGGAAGGGAGGGATGATGGGTAGTCGAGTTCATAATTACTCAGGAACATTACCAGAAAATAAAACAAATAAGCCAGTAAAGTTTTAACTTCTCATAATTAGCTCACCAATTAGCGAGCAGATTACTTTAGCCAGGACATACATGTCAGTGCTAACATGCTAACAGTATTTTCTGGTAGATAGATTCTGGTAGATCTAGTTAACCACCAGACTGTATTGATCAGATTAAAAACTACTGACTGACTTCATCTAAACATTTCATTGTTGTGAAGAACAAAAATACTTTAAGATTAAAAATTAGTGCTGTCAGGCGATTAAAAAAATTAATCTAATTAATTACAGGATTAGTAATTAATTAATCTAATTAATTGCATTTTAATCTCATACCTGCTAAAGGCCCCCAAATAAAGAATTTGAATTCTAGGACATTACAAAATTGTAGTGCATGACTAATCAATAGAATACACCAAGAAGAGAAGATTTGAAATCCACATTTTTATTGGTTAAGTGTGCTTTATAAATGAAATTCAAAAGAAAAAAGGTCAAGCACATCAGCAAACCAATTAGGCCAGGTGCATTTCTCAGAAATGCAATACAAATACAGTTAAATAAAATAAATAAAATTCAGAAATAAAATAAGGCTGAGTCTCAAATATGAAAATGAATACTAAAGCTGACTCAATACAGCAATTCAAAATGAATAGTATAACATGCCTCTAAATAAGGCAACATCAATAGCAAGATGCCAACAGCATTTCCTTTAAAAGGGTCAGCTAACGTTACAGGAACTGACAACAGACAACTCTATGTGTCCTTGAGCCAGTTGCTCAGACAAACAAGCTTGTTTACATTGTGTGAGTGTGAGGCTGCTCTCTTCTTTTCAATGATGTTACCTGCAGTGAAAAGAGTCTCTCACCTGGCCCAGACGTGGCAGCGGTAGCCAGGTAGGAGGAGAGGACAGCTGTTCATCAGCTCCTGGTGAGCTGCCACCACTCCAGTGGACACTCATGCATTCAATGCACGGCTCAGCTTTGTAGCGGGCTAGAGGCCCCCGCTGCTCCTAGTCCGAGTCAGAGTACGAGTGAAAGGTCCGAGTGGGCTCGCCTCGCTCTCCTGTGTCGCGTCCATCTCTGTTGTCAGTCATCCTGCTTTTGACTAGTGGCGCAGGTACGAAGTGACGCCACTGCAGCCTACGGGTCACTCAATGGGCCAAATTTAAAATGACTGACTTGCCACTCATGATTAATTGCGTTAATTTTTATAGTGCGTTAATTTGCAGCGTAATTAATTAATCTAATTAACGCGTTAAACTGACAGCCCTATTAAAAATAAGAAGTTCGTGTCTCTTTAAGCTTCTGCTGCGAGGTCAGTCAGAGGACAGCTGCTGGGAATTAGTGCAGGTACAAACCTGCTTTTTAACTGTAGTACTATCAGCTTGATTGGTGTACTAGTGGGGAATATTAGCCACCGAGTAGTGCTGTAACCTCTTTATCTGCTTGATCTGCGTATACTGGATATTATTACCTGTAATCTGGACATAAACACTGGACAGAAAAATAGTGGAGCTCTGACTCATGTTGTCTGGCTGAAAACCAAATAACTGTACATTGAACAGAGGCTAGACAGGAAGTGACATCATAACCTCTGCTCTCTATTCTGCAGGACGCACCATGTACTTAAGTCAGGTTGCACGTACATAACTGCATTTTTGTGTCATAAACCAAACTTAAGGACAACTATACAAAACTAAACATTTGACACTTAAACCATAAGTTTCCTGATTCTCTTTGGGATTGATCAGATCATTGGGACTGATTGGTGTCTGTAGCACAGCTGTATATGGACCTTAATCTAAACAGCTAATTATATCATTGGGACTGATCGGATCATTGGGACTGATCGGATCATTGGGACTGATCGGATCATTGGGATTGATGCAGGTCTAATTTACCTTAAAAACAGAATACTATCAACACTATTTGCAGGTGTGAATCATGAACAACAGAAAACAGGGTGTGAGAGGCAACACTGGTTTTCCAACGAGATCTGAGTGGATCCTTTAGGACAGATCCAGGGTCAGTTTTCCATCATATATGATTGACTTAGATGGATCATCAGATTATAGTGTACATTGGTGTAAACTACCAGTGATGAAAGAAATACTCAGATCTTTAACTGAAGTAAAAGTAGTGATACCATGGTGTAGAAATACTCTCTTACGTGTAAAAGTCATGAATTCAAAATATTCAGTTTTAGTATGACCTTGTACTTCAAGTACTCATTATGCAGAATGACTCATTACTGGGTTAGAATTATTAATGTGGTTATCACTTCAACATTGCAGCTGGTAGAGCTAATTTTAGTGATATATACTGTTAGGTTCACGAGTGAGGGAACAATGGAACGTGAGATTGGCCGGAGAATCGGAGCAGCGGGGGTGGTATTGCAGTCGCTGTACCGCACCGTTGTGACGAAGAGAGAGTTGAGCCGGAAGGCAAAGCTCTCTATCTACCGGTCAATCTTCGTGCCTACTCTCACCTATGGTCATGAGGGCTGGGTCATGACCGAAAGAACTAGATCGCGAGTACAAGCGGCCGAAATGGGTTTTCTCAGGAGGGTGGCTGGCCTCTCCCTTAGAGATAAGGTGAGAAGCTCGGTCATCCGTGAGGGACTCGGAGTAGAGCCGCTGCTTCTTTGCGTTGAAAGGAGCCAGTTGAGGTGGTTCGGGCATCTGGTAAGGATGCCTCCTGGGCGCCTCCCTAGGGAGGTGTTCCAGGCAC
This sequence comes from Pterois miles, assembly GCA_947000775.1. Classification (NCBI taxonomy): domain Eukaryota; kingdom Metazoa; phylum Chordata; class Actinopteri; order Perciformes; family Scorpaenidae; genus Pterois; species Pterois miles. The sequence continues at coordinate 66,045 of CAMQGK010000287.1, read as the reverse complement.
GACCAGCTGGGAGGAGACCCCGGGGACGACCCAGGACTAGATGGAGAGATTATATCTCCACACTGGCCTGGGAACGCCTCGGGATCCCCCAGTCAGAGCTGGTTAATGTGGCCCGGGAAAGGGAAGTTTGGGGTCCCCTGCTGGATCTGTTGCCCCCGCGACCCGACCCCGGATAAGCGGTTGAAGATGAAGATGAAGATAAAGTATATAACACTAATAATACGGCAGAATGTATAAGTTAATTATACTGTCGTTTGTATTAATATCCAGAATCTGGAGAATGAAGTGAAATCTACAGTCACCAACTTTAACTTTTGTTCCTAGAAACTCACTTTCATACAAAAAGAGGGAGACAAAGAGAGAGAGAGGAGGGGAACAGGAAGGAAGGAAGGAAAGAGGTGTGGGTGACTAAAAGTAGCTCTGTTCAGTGAGTCGACTGTGTGGATCAGATTTACTGGGGTTAGGGTTAGATAAGAATATTGTTCCCTTAGAAGGAGGGTTAGGGGGTTAGAAGGGTTAGGATTAGGGGGTTAGAAGGGTTAGGGTTAGGGGGTTAGAAGGATTAGGGGGTTAGAAGAGTTAGGGGGTTAGAAGGATTAAGGGGTTAGAAGGGTTAGGGGGTTAGAAGGATTAAGGGGTTAGAAGAGTTAGGGGGTTAGAAGGATTAAGGGGTTAGAAGGGTTAGGGGGTTAGAAGGGTTAGGGGGTTAGAAGAGTTAGGGGGTTAGAAGGGTTAGGGGGTTAGAAGGGTTAGGGGGTTAGAAGGATTAAGGAGTTAGAATGGTTAGGGGGTTAGAAGGGTTAGGGGGTTAGAAGGATTAAGGGGTTAGAAGGGTTAGGGGGTTAGAAGGATTAAGGGGTTAGAAGGGTTAGGGGGTTAGAAGGGTTAAGGAGTTAGAACGGTTAGGGGGTTAGAAGGGTTAGGGGGTTAGAAGGATTAAGGAGTTAGAACGGTTAGGGGGTTAGAAGGGTTAAGGGGTTAGAAGGGTTAGGGGGTTAGAAGGATTAAGAGGTTAGAAGGGTTAGGGGGTTAGAAGGGTTAGGGGGTTAGAAGGGTTAGGGGGTTAGAAGGGTTAGGGGGTTAGAAGGATTAAGGGGTTTGAAGGGTTAGGGGGTTAGAAGGATTAAGGAGTTAGAACGGTTAGGGGGTTAGAAGGGTTAGGGGGTTAGAAGGGTTAGGGGGTTAGAAGGGTTAGGGGGTTAGAAGGATTAAGGGGTTAGAAGGGTTAGGGGGTTAGAAGGATTAAGGAGTTAGAAGGGTTAGGGGGGAAGGGTTAAGGAGTTAGAACGGTTAGGGGGTTAGAAGGGTTAGGGGGTTAGAAGGATTAAGGGGTTAGAAGGGTTAGGGGGTTAGAAGGATTAAGGGGTTAGAAGGGTTAGGGGGTTAGAAGGATTAAGGAGTTAGAAGGGTAGGGGGTTAGAAGGGTTAAGGAGTTAGAAGGGTTAGGGGGTTAGAAGGGTTAGGGGGTTAGAAGGATTAAGGGGTTAGAAGGGTTAGGGGGTTAGAAGGATTAAGGAGTTAGAACGGTTAGGGGTTAGAAGGGTTAGGGGGTTAGAAGGATTAAGGGGTTAGAAGGGTTAGGGGGTTAGAAGGGTTAGGGGGTTAGAAGGATTAAGGGGTTAGAAGGGTTAGGGGGTTAGAAGGATTAAGGGGTTAGAAGGGTTAGGGGGTTAGAAGGATTAAGGGGTTAGAAGGGTTAGGGGGTTAGAAGGATTAAGGGGTTAGAAGAGTTAGGGGGTTAGAAGGATTAAGGGGTTAGAAGGGTTAGGGGGTTAGAAGGGTTAGGGGGTTAGAAGAATTAGGGGGTTAGAAGGGTTAGAAGGGGTTAGGGGGTTAGAAGGATTAAGGAGTTAGAATGGTTAGGGGGTTAGAAGGGTTAGGGGGGTTAGAAGGATTAAGGGGTTAGAAGGGTTAGGGGGTTAGAAGGATTAAGGGGTTAGAAGGGTTAGGGGGTTAGAAGGGTTAAGGGTTAGAAGTTAGTGGGGTTAGAAGGGTTAGGGGGTTAGAAGGATTAAGGAGTTAGAACGGTTAGGGGGTTAGAAGGGTTAAGGGGTTAGAAGGGTTAGGGGGTTAGAAGGATTAAGAGGTTAGAAGGGTTAGGGGGTTAGAAGGGTTAGGGGGTTAGAAGGGTTAGGGGGTTAGATTAGGGGTTAGAAGGATTAAGGGGTTTGAAGGGTTAGGGGGTTAGAAGGATTAAGGAGTTAGAACGGTTAGGGGGTTAGAAGGGTTAGGGGGTTAGAAGGATTAAGGGGTTAGAAGGGTTAGGGGTTAGAAGGATTAAGGGGTAAAGGTTAGGGGGTTAGAAGAGTTAGGGGGTTAGAAGGGTTAGGGGGTTAGAAGGATTAAGGGGTTAGAAGGGTAAGGGGGTTAGAAGGGTTAGGGGGTTAGAAGGTTAGGGGGTTAGAGGGGGGTTAGAAGGTGGGTTAGAAGGATTAAGGGGTTAGAAGGGTTAGGGGGTTAGAAGGGAGTTAAGGGGTTAGAAGGGTTAGGGGTTAGAAGGATTAAGGGGTTAGAAGGGTTAAGGGGTTAGAAGGATAAGGAGTTAGAACGGGGGGGTTAGAAGGGTTAGGGGGTTAGAAGGATTAAGGGGTTAGAAGGGTTAGAATGGTTAGAAGGGTTAGGGGGTTAGAAGGATTAGGGGGTTAGAAGGGTTAGGGGGTTAGAAGGATTAAGGAGTTAGAAGGGTTAGGGGGTTAGAAGGGTTAGGGGGTTAGAAGGATTAAGGAGTTAGAATGGTTAGGGGGTTAGAAGGGTTAGGGGGTTAGAAGGGTTAGGGTTAGAAAAGAATGTTGTACCCTTAGAACACTTGGGGGCAGTTATTGTTCCTGGGGGCCACATGAGAAACAAATACTGTCAGCAGTAACCTCTATTTATCACTATAGGACACAGACTGTTAGAAGAAGAAGAAGAAGATCTACCTTTATTAGTCCCACAATGGGGAAATTCAATTTACACTCTGTTTAACTCATACATGGTACATGCAGACCTGAAACACACATACATGCATTAATGGAGAGATGTCAGAGTGGGGGGGCTGCTCCTGACAAGCGCCCCGAGCATTGATCAGCATTTATTCTACTGAAAATCCTCCAGACAGCAGATTATTAATAAAATGACTTTATATAGAGGAGTCTATGAACCGTACAGGACTGACTGGTTAGGGGAGGAATGTTTCCCTTAACTAAACTTAACGTTTACCTTAACATTAACCCCTACATTTAACATTTAACTCAACATTAACCCTTACATTTAACATTTAACTCAACATTAACCCTTACATTTAACATTTAACTCAACATTAAGTTACATTTAACATTTACCTTAACATTAACCCTTAGATTTAACATTTAATTCAACATTAACCCTTACATTTAACATTTACGTTAACATTAACCCTTACATTTAACATTTAACTCAACATTAACCCTTAGATTTAACATTTAACTCAACATTAACACTTACATTTAACATTTACCTTAACATTAACCCTTAGATTTATCATTGACCTTAACATTAACCCTTATATTTAACATTTACCTTAACATTAACCCTTAGATTTAACATTTACCTTAACATTAACTCCTCCTGTGGTTCCTCTCTGCTTTAGTATCTCAGCCAGCAGCCCCTCGGCTGTCCTCTCCTTCTCATCTCCAGACAGCTTTCTGGATCTTTCTGCAGGTTTAGTTTCAAAGTGACGTTCTAGTTGTTTTCTTATCAGTCCAGGACTTATTAAAGACATGGTTCTGGATGGACCGCTGCCTGTGGACAAGGACTGGACCCTCTGTGGACTAGGACTGGGCCCCCTGTGGACTAGGACTGGACCCCCTGTGGACTAGGACTGGACTGGGTTTGAGTGCCTCTGGATGGGGGAGGGGTCCACGGCAGCACCCGCTGCTGGTTGAGAAGAGTCAGAACAAAACGAACTTTCAAGTCTCCAGAAGTCTCCAATAACACCAGAAAAAGTCGCTGGTCACTTTTGTTGACAGAGTCTCTGGAGGGTCTGAAAACTCACTAAATATAGAGACGAAGTCGCCAAGTCAGCAACACTGCCGCCTCAGCAGGGGAGACTACTTCAATCATCACTAAATTGTAAATTGTGTGGGTTGACTGTTTGGCCGTAAAAAAATGCCTTAGAAGGAGGGTAAGGGGTTAGGGGGTTAGAAGGGTTTGGGTTAGATAACAATGTTATACCCTTAGACGGAGGGTTATAGGGTTAGGGTTAGAAGGGTTAGAGGGTTAGTTCAGGGTTAGGGTTAGGGGATGGGGGTTAGGGTTTAGGGGGTAGGGTTAGGGTCAGAATGGTTAGGGTTAGCAGGGTTACGGTTCGGGGGTTAGTTTAGGGAGCAGGGGATAGGTTATGGTTTAGGGGTTAGGGTTAGAAGGGTTCGGGTTAGGCGGTTAGTTCAGTGGTAGAGTTTAGGGGGTAGGGGCTTTGGGTTAGGGTTTAGGAGTTAGGGTTAGAAGGGTTAGGGTTTGGCAGTTAGTGCAGTGGTAGGGTTTAGGGGGTAGGGGTTAGAGTTAGGGTTAAGGGGTTAGGGTAAAGGGGTTAGGGTTAGGTGGTTAGTTCAGAGTAGGGGGTAGGGTTAAGGTTTTAGGGATAGGGGGTTAATTCAGGGCTAGGGTTTGGGGAGTAGGGGTAGGGTTAGGGGTTGGGGTTAGGGTTTAGGAGTTATGGTTAGAAGGGTTAGAAGGGTTAGGGTTAGGCGGTTAGTTCAGTGGTAGGGGGTAGGGGTTAGAGTTAGGGTAAAGGGGTTAGGGTTAGATGGTTAGTTCAGAGTAGGGGTAGGGTTAGAGTTAAGGCTTTAGGGATAGGGGGTTAGTTCAGGGCTAGGGTTTGGGGAGTAGGGGGTAGGGTTAGGGGGTTGGGGTTACAGAACAGTTGTAGCTCAAAAGTAATGTTTTGATATATTGGAATGTACGGCTACTTTTATAGACTAAACTATTAAGTGAAAGATATTTTACAGACGGATTATTTAAGTAATTATTACTTGTAGACCTCATTCATTATTTTATTTTTATTATTTTTTTCTGTTTAACGGTCTTAAAAACATGTTTATACACCAATGAAACCAAAGATAGAATTAGAATAACTAAAATAAGCATGTGCATGTGTTAGTTCTTGTTCTTGTATGCTAGCACACAGTTAGCTCATCTTAGCTCTTGTTCTTGTACGCTAGCATACAGTTAGCTCATCTTAGCTCTTGTTGTTGTGCACTAGCATGCAGTTAGCTGCTTTGGCTTTTAACTGAGGTGAAAGTGTCGTAAAGCTGCAGACTGATGTAGGTTCTTCGCTGGATTAGAACTGCTATCATCCACGGTCATTTGATTCAATAATAATGGAGATAGAAGCAGTTTTTAATGCTTCTTTAGAACCAAAAATCATATGATGAATGTGGAGCTAAAGCTAAATTTGCTCCCTAGAATCAGATGAAGCCACATTAAAAGACGACGGCATCATGAAGACAAAGAGACCAAAGTTTAGGCTGGTCTCAGTGGGAATAAGTCTATTTAAAGGTCCGCCAGCTAGGTGTAGCTTCGGGCCTATTTATAGCCTCCACCCAGGCGGGGGTTGTAGTCCTGCCTCTGCTCCGACTCTCAGAGACGGCGGCTTGATTGAGGAAGTCCGTTACTGACTCCCCACCTCGAAACTATAGAGACAGACAGACAGGAAAAGAGACAGACAGGCCAGAGAAAGGAGAGGAAAGACAGAGTGAGAGGACAGAGACAGACGGCGGACAGCAGACATGAAATTTATGGAAAACATTGTCCAATAGGGATTTATTGTGTTTTCAGTAGAGACATTTTGTTTGGTTTCCCTACTTTAACGTCCTTTTTTCCATTAAAGGACCTCTGGATTATGGTGGACGTTGTTCTGTCTGAGGGTCTGAAGGACGATCAACATGCTGAAATGTAAAGTTCACAGTTGTTTCTGCTGCCTGTGGTTCACCTCACTGCTGCTGCTCCAGGTGAGGCTGGATTTAATCATCATCATCCTCATCATCACCATCATCATCATCATCACCATCATCATCATTGATAAGAAAAGACATATCAGCTGGTAATCGTGATAAAATGTCATGCTGCTGTAGCTGAGCCTCATCTCAACGGGATAACTGTCGTAATAACCAAATATTGTCAGTGAATATTTCTGACTATAGCAGCTCTGATGTCTATGTCTATCTAACTATCTATCTATAGACAGATAGACAGACAGACAGACAGACAGACAGACAGATAGATAGATAGATAGATAGATAGATAGATAGATGACAGATAGATAGCAACTATGCTGCTTTATGTAAATGCATCAATATATGTATTATTGTAAATCAGTTAACAACACAAAACAATAGTAAAATCACAAGTTGCATTAATGTGTTTAAGAAATTAGTGTCATTAAAATGTATTTGAGTCTACGTGCTATTATGACGTTAACATTGACAGTCCAGTGATAGTGAGGAAATACGTAATGTATGAGATAATAAGATTAAAAAGATTTTTCTTATTTTTCAAACATAAATTCAGTTTATTAATTCCTATTATTTTGACAATGATAAATTCTCTTCTGTATATTAACTATTTTTACTAACAAAAGTATCTGGATATCAAAACAAAGCCATAACTTTACTTGAAAAGCACTGTGAAACTGTGGGCTCAAACTCGAAGGGAAAACGCTAACAGTAGCTAGCTGTATGCTAGGAAAAGACCTAACACAAGCTAAGTGTATGCTACTATACCACGGAAAGAGCTAACACAAGCTAAGTGTATGCTACTATACCATGGAAAGAGCTAACATAAGCTAACTGTACAGCACCATACAAGGAAAAGAGCTAACACAAGCTAAGTGTATGCTACTATACAACGGAAAAGAGCTGACACAAGCTAAGTGTATTCTACTGTACCATGGAAAGAGCTAACATAAGCTAACTGTACAGCACCATACAAGGAAAAGAGCTAAACACAAGCTAACTGTACACTACCATACAAGGAAAAGAACTAACACAAGCTAAATATACACTACCATACTAGAAAAAGAGCTAAACACAAGCTAATTGTACACTACCATACTAGGAAAAGAACTAACACAAGTTAAATGTACACTACTATACTAGAGAAAGAGCTAACACAAGCTAATTGTACACTGCCATACTAGGAAAAGAACTAACACAAGCTAAATGTACACTACTATACTAGAGAAAGAGCTAACACAAGCTAATTGCACACCACCATACTAGAAAAAGAGCTAATACAAGCTAATTGTACACTACCATACAAGGAAAAGAGCCAACACAAGCTAATTATTCACTGCCATACGAGGAAAAGAGTTAACACAAGCTAACTGTACACTACCATACTAGGAAAAGAACTGACACAAGCTAATTGTATGCTACTATACTAGGGAAAGAGCTAACAAGCTAATTGTACGCTACTATACTAGGGAAAGAGCTAACACAAGCTAATTGTACACTACCATACTAGGAAAAGAGCTAACACAAGCTAATTGTACACTACTATACTAGAGAAAGAGCTAACACAAGCTAACTGTATGCTACCATACAAGGAAAAGAGCTAACACAAGCTAATTATTCACTGCCATACAAGGAAAATAGCTAACACAAGCTAACTGTACACTACCATACAAGGAAAAGAGCTAACACAAGCTAACTGTACGCTAACATACTAGGAAAAGAGCTAACACAAGCTAATTGTACACTACTATACTAGAGAAAGAGCTAACACAGGCTAATTGTACGCTACTATACTAGGAAAAGAGCTAACACAAGCTAATTGTATGCTACTATACTAGGGAAAGAGCTAACAAAAGCTAATTGTACACTACCTGCAAGACAAAAGCTGCTAACACAAGCAATAAGAATGACTCGAAAGCTGTCTGAATTACTATATGTTTTTTTCCTGTTAGCTCACAGGCTAGCCACCAGTCTATCCTGTAGTCAGTCAACATATAGCTTCAATGCTAACTGCCGCTGAAACCAAAACTTCCCTTTTTTAACATATATTTCTATACATGTTGAGTAAACATGATGCAACATGTAGATCAGACAGACTTGGTGAGTTTTCACTTTTCTTCGAGCTAGCAGGAGGCTAGCAGTTTTCCCCTGCTTCCAGTGTTAGTGCTAAGCTAAGCTAAATGTGATCTGAACCTATTTCTGTGCTGGACAAACAGATGGAGAACGCCTTCCTGGCGTCCTTGAACCTCATTATCAGTAACCAGTGTCAAAGTTTATCGTGTCAGATGTCAGTTCAGCAACACAACAGAATTTTTTTTGGTTTTACTGAAGTTTATTGAAGAGTACGCTGAGAATTCAATCAGTTTTCAGCGTTTGCTTGTATGTTCCTCTAGTCAGCTTGATTCCAAACATGCTTCCACTATTGGAGGATGAAGACAGAGATAACGAGCTGATTGGCCAGAATTCCTTGAAATAGTCAACCAAACTAAAACATGATCTACTGGTCCTTTTAAAGGAATAATGTTACATTGTATTATGCTCTTATTCTCTTTCTTAGATGGATATCAAATGTGTTTGATTGTGACTGTGTGTTCAATACATATCTGGAGTCAGGACCTGGTTAGCTTAGCTTAGCATAAAGACCTGGCTCTGTCAGACTCCTCTAAAACTCATAATATTTAAACCCATGTTCCTGTTTGTTTAATCAGTAATCAGGAAGCTCGTTGGTTGGGTGTGTTGTAGTGTTTTTCTGAGCTGTCACAAGTGAGATGTTTTATTTACAGATAGTAATAATTGTCAGTTAAGCTCATAGACTGTATATGAGAAGTGGACGTCACTGTGACATCGCCCACTGGTTTGCGGACTGACGTGTTGAAGCCTCGAGTTTGGAATTTTGCCTGACGCCATCTTGGTTGTTGGTCGTCTCCATCTTGTTTTTTTGCTGTCATTCTTTCAGTTCTTCATCTAACTGATGTTTGTCTTGTTTCTTTGTCAGGATCTGAGCAGTGCAGCTCCAGAGCCCCAGTTTGTCCCATGTAGCATCTCTGTATCTGAACCGGTATCCAGCCTGGACTCTATCTCACTGACCGTCAACACATCTGGACTGGACTGCTCCTTCACCGTGACCTCTCCAGACACCAGAGCAGACGCCACCAATTGTAGAAGAAGAGAAAGAGGAGGAGACGAGGAGTCAGAGACTAATGAGATAGGAGGGAGAGAGCGAGGAGAGGAGGAGGAGGTGAAGGAGGTGAAGGAGAAGATAGGAGCTAACTATCTGGGAACAAACCAGCTAGGAGTCGAGGATAGAAGGAACAGTGAGGTAGGAGGTGTTTTCACCTGTGTGTTGGATCACCTGGAGCCCGGAACCTCCTACCAGCTGCAGATTCAGTCCCAGACAGACGAAGAGACGGCGAATGTCACCCTGCACACCAGTAAGTCCTCACCAGGTCCAGATATAAATCAGTCCAGAAATTTACTGCACTACACAACAGTCAAGGTCCACTTCCTCACTTGTTCTGGAGCTTTTGTTGGTGTCACACAGTCTTCATCCACAGATGGTGTTTGCTCCATTAATAAAGTCTTCTTCTTATTTCCTCATTTCTAGTATCTGTTTGTGCTTAAAGTGTACAGAATAGATCCTTGTTGTGTGGACGTCATCATGAGGTCTCAGTGTTAGCTGGAGGCTAGCCAAAGACTGGAGGCTAACGCTAGCAGTGGGCTAAAGCTACACATCTAAATTCTGGCAACAATTGAATCGAAGGCAACTGGACTTAGATTTGTCTCTGAAGACGTTTCGCCCCTTATCCAAGTGGCTTCATCAGTTCCAACGCTACAGTCTGACTAGTCCCCACTAGTCTGACTAGTCCCCACTAGTCTGACGATTTGACTCATCTAAAATGTCGTCTTGCTGTTGTTGGCTGCCAGAATCCAGATATCAACATCTGAGATGACAAACTGTAATTGGAGGATCTAGAGAGGTACAACATCAGAGAAACCTTCCAGAGATGGAGAGGAGATGATGCTAATATTTAGCCTTCTGCTAACAGCAGCCGTGAGCCATTAGCTGCTGTTAGCAGAAGGCTAAGCTACTAGCATCCCTTTCTCTCCGTCTCTGAAACTCTTCTCTGATATCGTCCGACTCTCTTTTTGACTGACTTCACTGAAGGATAGTTAACTATAGACATCCAAAGATTTATACGCCCTCAGTTTATCTTTACAGCGCTGCCGTTGGCCTCCAGCCTGCTGGTCGGAGGGCTGGCTACTTAGCTAGCTTAGCTTGCTAATTCCTCCATGCTACAGAAAATGAGCTAATGAGTTGTCCCTCATATTGTGGTAGTCTGAGTCATATTAACGTAACATGGCATCATATTCGGTATCCGTCAACCAGAACAAACCTCAGAAAGTATTAAAGGGTGGAGGGTGGGCGTGGATCCGACCTCCACCCTCCATGTTAAATCCAGCCTGGTAAACACTACACATCCAGTAAAGGAGGGAAACACTTTGGAAAAGCAGAGCTAGACATCACGGCTAAAGCTGCACGCTAACTCCGTCACGGACGGGAAACGTCATCGTATGGCGGTAACGTGCGGTTCGGCCGGCCGTCGCTCTCGTCTCCGTGGTCCGACGGGCCGACGCTACGACTGTAGAGCTCCATGTACTGACATTTATGTTAAATGCATTCAGACGGCCCCGATGGAGCTGACCATGGATGGATAAAGAGAACGGAGCTGACGGAGAGCTAGAGACCACCTTGGAGGAGTTAGAGGAAGTAGACACCTGGGACTACGGCCGCTTTTCAAAATAAGGTGTTAACAAAGGGAACTGGATCTACAGAATCCATCTATGGAAATCAGACTGATGGATTATATTCAGCAGAAGTATAAAACATTACATGACCCTGATAAATTAAAAGGAAAATCCCACTAATCTGCGAGGGAAATGTCTTTATTCTTTGATTTCTGGGTTTCTGGATAAAAACTGTGATCAATAATTCCTGACAATGATCCTGATAGATTTGACTTCAGGACGTCTCTGACTACAGACCTGCTGAAAATCAAACATTTTACTGAATTCATTTAGAGGTTTTAAGCAGTTAAAGGTTCTGGAAGTGTCTGATTCTGGAGGTTATAGAAATACTTTTACTTCAGTAAGGTTTTAAATGTTTTAAAGTACACAGAGTGGTATTAGTACTTTTACTGCAGTAAATGATCTGAGTACTTCTTCCACTACTGTGTATTGTACAAAGTGTTTGGTTTCATTGTTTCCACCTATCTGACCTTTCGAAGTCACAGAATGGATGTTAATGTTAACAACGGGGTGGCCGACCAATCAGAGACCAAGATCCACATTATGTACTGTTACTGCTACGAGCCTCATGAACACATGAACTGGACACTGCCAGACCTCTGCTCATGTCCTACAACACTGTCCTGCACAGATTTCAGAATAAGAGCCTCGTGTTGACAAATGAAGGAGTTCTGCCCACTGAAAAATGTTTGAGGGGTTTTATTTTGAAATGAAAACAGGAAGTGTTGATTTAAAAGTAGATCTTGACTTTTTTCATGTCAGTGACATTTTCTACGGATAGAGATTGAAAGTGTAGCGATGCTGATCGTCAATATAGACGCTGTCTGCTGTGTGTGTGTGTGTGTGTGTGTTGTCGTCTGTATATTGTATATACTGTATATGTGTGTAGTGTGTCCACACTGGTGGGCGTCCAGGACCCCAGTGTGTATTTAGTGTGTTGGACCTCAGTGTGTATTTAGTGTGTTTTCATGCTGGTTTCCTGCCTCCATTGTTTCTTTGTTCTGTGGAAATCATAGGGGAAGGGTGTGTGTGTGTGTGTGTGTGTGTGTGTGTGTGTGTGTGTGTGTGTGTGTGTTGGGAGGGAACAGGGTGTGAACCTCCCCAGCAGTGTTGATTACTTTTTCTATGGTGTTTGTGGTTTCTTATCTTTGGAGTCTGTGACCTTCACTTTGACCTTCACTCTGACCTTCAGAGGTCCCACTGGTGGATCTAATTAAACCAGTACAGGTCTGGTGGATCTAGGTGCTAGTCCTAAACGGGGATAATCTCTGAGTGATATTTATATATCTTAAGAGTATTTTCCGGTGTTTACCTCGCCGTAAACAGCCGTTATCGCTGCTCCTGGACCAGTTACTGTTGCTGTGAATGGAGTCTGGTGGCTGTGAATAGGTTTTGCCACTGTGCTGCTACTGCTGTCTGTCTCTACTAACTCCATCTGTAGTATTACTGTAGTAATACACTGACTACAGAGAACTATCAGAACTACTGAGGCTTTAAGCTGCTGTTTCCTTCAGACTGAAACATGTCAGACCTCCAGCAGAAACTGGTTTATCTCCGAGTGGCGCTGACAGATGTCTCAGCCTGGTCCTATTGTTCAGCCTCAGTCTGGAGCACAAACACATCCACAGAGAAGCATTGTGGGAAAAGCCGAACCAGGAAGCAGGGAGCGGGGAGCTGAGGAGGGTCGGGGGAGTGGGAGGGTCAGCAGGACTCCCACAGTGCTCACCCTTTGATGACAAGGACACCGTGGATCCTCTTCCTGCTGAGACCTCCAAACACATAACTGGCTTTAAAGGGCCAGTCCCACTGGCTGGGGACAGTGTGGACGTTTCCTCGACTCCATGTGAAGCTCGGCCACATGCAGAGATCAAACTGAAATCCTTCAGTCCGTCAGAGCGGCTTCAGATCCTCTGCTGTGGTGTATTTACTAGAACCGAGGCTCCAACATGGAGCTAAGGAGGACATATTTAATCACCATGAATTAATCTCCATCATTAATGTGTCCATAATCAACCTTAAAGGGACATCAGTCAAGTTTTTAATACGTAACACTAATGCAGTCGGCTGCTTTATGTAAATGTATGCATATATTTCCATCCATCCATCCATCGTCAACCGCTTATCCCGTTAGGGGTCGCGGGGGGGCTGGAGCCGATCCCAGCTGGTATTGGGCGAAGGCAGGGTTCACCTGGACAGGTCTCCAGTCCATCAGAGGACACATAGAGACAGACAACATAGAGACAGACAACCATTCACATCCACACCTACGGGCAATTTAGAGTAATCAATTAACCTAAACAGCATGTCTTTGGACGGTGGGAGGAAGCCGGAGTACCCGGAGAAAACCCACGCTTACACGGGGAGAACATGCAAACTCCACGCAGAAGAGTCCCAAGTCGGATTCGAACCTGCAACCCTCTTGCTGTGAGGCGAGAGTGCTGACCACTGCACCACCGTGCAGCCCATTTATATATTTATTATTATAAATCAATGGATCCATCAGGTTCTCTAGTTTCAGATGAGACCAGGATGTAGTTGTAGTAGTAGTAGTAGCAGTAGTAGTAGCAGCAGCAGTAGTAGTAGTAGTAGTAGTAGTCTGACCTGGTTGGTACTGATGGATCCATCAGGTTCTCTAGTTTCAGATGAGACCAGGATGTAGTAGTAGTAGCAGCAGCAGTAGTAGTAGTAGTAGTAGTCTGACCTGGCTGGTACTGATGGATCCATCAGGTTCTCTAGTTTCAGATGAGACCAGGATGTAGTAGTAGTAGTAGTAGTAGTCTGACCTAGCTGGTACTGATGGATCCATCAGGATCAGTTAGACCAGGACCTTCTCTACGGCTCGTTGTGTTCCTGTGTTCCAGATCTTGTGGCATTCAGGTGACGTTGCGTTCAGGTGACGTTGCTTTCAGGTGTCGTGGCTCTACCTGTCTCTCTCCATATCACATGTCAAACGTTCCAAGTGCTAACCAACCTGAAGCTGTCGATTGAACTGCTAGGAAAGAGGCGGGCGCTGATTGGATGAACCATCTCTCAATCAAACTACCAAAGTTAAACTAGGTGGAGACCTCGCCGTACGGAACACGGTTCTGTGATAGAACTGATGCTATCATAGGAGCCGCCATGTTGTTTTCAACCATCAGTCGCCTCTCCGTGGCGTCACACGCTGTGGTCTCCACGGGTGTCGGTCTCACACACCTCAGCCACGCCCGTATCTGTGGTAACTCTTCACAGGACACTGATTGGTCCGTTGTCTGGCGAGCTGGGTGCAAAAGCTTCATGACTTGAAGCCTGAAAAGAGAGATTTGATCCATGATTGACAGGTGATGTTATCAGATTTTACTGTGAAACTACTTTGATACGCATCATTTTTATGAGTGAAATGATGGCTCAACTTTTACTTCCAAACGGCTGCTCTGATTGGTTAACGTTAATGTGTCCGACCAGCTGATATATCTCTGTTGGATGTTGTAGCTGACATATTAGATGTACATGCAGGTGGAGGAGGGTTAGCCGGCAGCCTGTTTACTGAGTCTCTATGTGTGTTGCACCGTCAGGGCCGGCGGCGGTGAGCGGCCTGGCGGTGACCTCCAGGACCAGCAGCAGCCTGGGTCTTTCCTGGCAGGCCGGTCCAGGCAGGATGCAGCGTTTCAGGCTGCAGCTGTGGGATCCAGCAGGTACGTCGGTCACATCGCAGCTGCTTTATAATGGTTCGCCATCATGGAGACCGCGGTATGTGGTCTGATATTAATATCACAAAATAGTCTCCAGTGGACAGATCAGACCAAGAAAATGGACAATACAAATGAACCAAAACCTTATAATCATGTCAAAATACAGTGATGGTGTCTGAACCCCAGAGGGACATTTACATTTAAAAATAAATAATAATAAATAAATAAATACATCTAAAAAATTCACAATAAAAGCCGGTTTAGACGTTTGTGCAGCCTGTTGAACAGATGTGTTGCTCTCAGTGTTTCTTATAGAGAAACTACCATGTTTCAGAATGTACCTGTGTTCAGATCAGGACTGACTGAAACTATCATGTTTCAGACTGTAACTGTGTTCAGGTCAGGACTGACTGAAACTACCATGTTTCAGAGTGTACCTGTGTTCAGGTCAGGACCGACTGAAACTACCATGTTTCAGACTGTACCTGTGTTCAGGTCAGGACCGACTGAAACTACCATGTTTCAGACTGTACCTGTGTTCAGGTCAGGACCGACTGAAACTACCATGTTTCAGACTGTAACTGTGTTCAGATCAGGACCGACTGAAACTACCATGTTTCAGAGTGTACCTGTGTTCAGGTCAGGACCGACTGAAACTACCATGTTTCAGACTGTACCTGTGTTCAGGTCAGGCAAAAGCCTGGAGTCATGTGACCTGCTCCTCCTCGTCTGCAGGTCTGCTGAGGAACGAGACGTTAGAGAGCACAGCGACGCAACACACATTCCTGAACCTGATGCCGGGCCGACTGTACAATGTTACCATGGTGACGGAGGCCGACGGGCTGCAGAACAGCCGGATGACAGCGGCTCAGACAGGTACAGAGAGAAGAAGAAGAACAGGACAGGAATACAAGGAAATCTGGAAATAAATCCTATAAATTTCTTTCTAGTTCCTGCCGCTGTCTCCAACCTCACCGCCGACCACAACAACAACACCAGCTTGTTGTTGTCATGGCAACAGCCCAAAGGTGACCTGGATGTGTTGGTCGCCACCCTCTCCACTAATGGAACGAGCCTCTGGGAGGCGACGCTTCTACCGGACGTCACACAGATCGCCGTCGATCAGCTGACTCCCGGTTCAGCCTATAAGGTCGCGGTGACGTCCAGGAGTGGAAACCTGACAAGCCAATCGGAGATCACCGTCAGGATAGGTGAGGTGTTCTGTTGTTTCTTTCTTTTTGTTTTCCTTCCTTCTCTTCATCCTGTCTTTGTCTTGTCTCCAGCTCCAGCGGCAGCATCACACCTCTCGCTGTCTCCCTCCTCCGACGGCCTCTTCCTGTCGTGGACGCCCCCCGCCGGCCACTGGGACGGCTACAGGCTGTTCCTGTTCGACGGCGCCCAGCAGTTAGTTGGTACCGCTCTGGACCGAGAGGCCACCAACATCACCTTCCCTGGGACGGGACTAATGCCTGGGAGGCTGTACACAGCTGTGCTGAGAGTGGAGAGTGGAGGAAGAGGAAGAGGAGGAAGAGTGACGACTGAGAGCAGCTGTGAAGGACGGACAGGTCCGACAGAACACACACACACACACACACACGCACACACCCCTTCCTACTGCCGCCCCAGAACACAGTTTCTGCAGATGCTTTGAAGAATAAGAATAAGAAGAAGAAGAAGAAGAAGAAGAAGATATTCCTTTATTAGTCCCATGATGGGAAATTCAATTTTTTCACTGTTGTTAACTTATACACGGTACATGCAGACCTGAACACACACATGCACAAACATGCAACAATGGAGAGATGTCAGAGTGAGGGGGCTGCTCCTGACAAGCGCCCCGAGCAGTTGGGGGTTTGGTGCCTTGCTCAGGGGCACCTCGGCAGTGCCCAAGAGGTAAACTGGCACCTCTCCAGCTACCAGTTCACACTCAGTTCTTGGTCCTTGGCTTTGTGTTCTGGATGTGAAGACCAGCTGAACCTGAACTGAGCTAAAGTCCTGTCTCTGCAGCTCCGGCCTCGGTGCTGGACCTCCACGTACGACATGCTGACGAAACCTCGCTCAGCGCCATGTGGAGCCACCCCTCTGGGTCACGTGATGGCTACTTCCTGACCATCTGCCACGGTAAATCCTGAAGCTCTGCTGTGTCTCAGAGCTCAGATGTGGACGCTTCATCTTTATGGTGATGGTCTGTGTCTCCTAGGTAACGTCACTGAGGACACCAGGGAGGTGGAGCCAAACATGAGGGAGTGCACCTTTAACGTGCTCACACCTGGGAGGCAGTACGTCATCACCGTGACAACCAGGAGCGGGAAACTCAACACTTCTGTGTCTTTGGAGGGGAGGACAGGTGTGTTATTTATAGGTCTGTTCATCTGAAACGGATAAATATTTTTATCAGTGATTTTTCAAACTCTTACAGCTTTATGTTACATTAATACATTTAATCTGATCTATAAACTGTTATTAACATCCAGATAAATACACTATGGTCCTCCTTCATGTCTTGTTTACAGACACGTTCTGAGGACACGCAGCCGCCGGTCCTCACATGTGTAGTAATGTCCCAGTGTGTGTTTGTGTGCGTTGCAGTCCCCATGGCGCTGCGTGTCGTCACTCTGAGAAGCTCCGGGGTCAACAGCCTCCAGGCATCATGGGAAAAACCACCAGGAGACGTGGACTCCTTCTCACTGACCCTGCTGCAGGACAGGTGTGTTTCTAAACCAGGTGACTGAGTCCACTGGAGACTGTGAACGCAGCACCGTGGCTGTCTTGAACCACCCGTCATGGTCTGTCTGTTAATGATGAATGCCTTCACGCTCGTCCGTCTCTTCCTCTCTTCAGTGTTGTGGTTCAGAACTACAGCGTTCCAGTAGGTTCTTCTTCTCTCCTGTTGGCCGGTTTGACTCCTGGTGCCCTCTACAGGCTGCAGGCCGCCACCGTCAGCGGGCGCCTTCAGTCTAAAAGCACGAGTCTGGACGGACGCACCGGTGAGTTACTACAAACTGAAATTAAACTGGGTTTTCTTATCTCATTTTATTTTATTTTACATTTTAATGATATTTAATGATGATGATGATGATGATGATGGTGATGATGGTGATGATGATGCTGGTGATGATGGTGATGATGATGATGGTGATGATGATGATGATGATGATGATGATGATGATGACACACACACACACTGCTGCTCAAAGCACCTATTGTGTTCCTACATAATGTCAGTTATTTTCAGGACAGACTGTTGAACCAACCAATCAGCCCTCAGGTCAGCAAAAAAAAGTCCCGCCCCCTCGGATAACCTCCTGACAGTTATTAAGAAGTATTATGATAATAATGTCAGATGCCGGAGGACCGTATTTGTGTCAAATTATTGATTTCTTTAGTAAGTAGTCATGTAATAGTCAAGCTAATTTACAGCTAAGATAAGATAAGATAAGATAAGATATTTCTTTATTAGTCCCACAGTGGGGAAATTCACACATTACAGCAGCAAGTGGATAGTGCAATAAAAGACAAGAAGCATAGATGTAAAAACAGTATTAATACAAATAAAATAAATTAGTATATACATAATAGAAAAATAAAGCCAGAAATGTGTCCATCATATCAATTATGTAGTTGTACATATAAGTCCTTATTGCACTTATGTCCGGTGAGTTTGTTGTGAATGTGACTGTGTATGTGGTTTACTGGGAGCAGTGCTGGTTGTGGATGTGTATGTGGTTTACTGGGAGCAGTGCTGCTTGTGAATGTGTATGTGGTCTACTGGGAGCAGTGCTGGTTGTGAATGTGTATGTGGTTTACTGGGAGCAGTGCTGGTTGTGAATGTGTATGTGGTCTACTGGGAGCAGTGCTGGTTGTGAATGTGTATGTGGTCTACTGGGAGCAGTGCTGGTTGTGAATGTGTATGTGGTCTACTGGGAGCAGTGCTGGTTGTGGAGTCTAACAGCTGCAGGCAGGAAGGACCTTCTGCACGCTCCTTCGTACACTTAGGGTGTAGCAGCCTGTCACTGAAGGAGCTCTCCAGAGCTCTGATGGTGTCTCTCATGGGGTGGGAGTCCTTCTCCATCATGGATGACAGCTTAGCCATCATCCTCCTCTCTCCCACCACCTGCACTGAGTCCAGAGAGCCTCCCAGGACAGAGCTGGCCCTTTTTATAATCTTATCCAGCCTCTTCCTGTCTGCAGCTGTGGTGCTGCTGCCCCAGCAAACCACTCCATAAAATATGGCTGATGCCACCACAGTGTCATAAAATGTTTTCAGGAGTGTCCCCTGCACTCCAAAAGACCTCAATCTCCTGAGCAGATACAGTCTGCTCTGGCCTTTTTTATGGAGTGCAGAGGAGTTTGTGGTCCACTCCAGTTTATTGTTCAGGTGAACACCCAGGTATTTATAAGATGTCACCATCTCAATGTCTGATCCCTGGATGTTCACCGGTGTTGGAGGGGGATGAGTTGGCCTGCGGAAATCCACCACCAGCTCTTTAGTTTTCCCCGCGTTGATCTGGAGGTGGTTCCGCAGGCACCAGTCCACCAAGTCCTGGGAAAGTTCTCTGTACTCCCCATCGTCCCCATCAGTGATGAGGCCGACGATAGCAGAGTCGTCAGAGAACTTCTGCAGGTGACAGGTTGGTGAGTTGTAAGTGAAGTCTGCAGTGTAGAGCGTGAAGAGGAACGGAACCAGAACCATTCCCTGAGGAACCCCACACTGCAGACCACCGTGTCTGAAATGAAGTCCTGTGTCCTCACATACTGTGGGCGGTTTGTGAGGTAGTCCAGTACCCAGGATGTAAGATGGTGATCTACCCCTGCAGTCTCCAGTTTGTCCCCCAGAAGTGTCGGCTGGATGGTGTTGAAAGCACTGGAGAAATCAAAGAACATGATCCTCACAGTGCTGCCAGATTTCTCCAGGTGAGACAGAGCTCGGTCCAACAGGAAGATGACGGCATCGTCCACCCCAATGCCAGGTTGATAGGCAAACTGTAGTGGGTCCATGGATGGACTCACCACAGGGCGGAGATGTTGGAGGACCAGGCGCTCCAGGGCCTTCATCAGGTGGGATGTTAATGCCACCGGCCTGAAGCTGCTGGGGTCCTTGGGGTGTGGGGTCTTGGGCACAGGTACCACGCAGGATGTCTTCCATAGTTGTGGTACCTTCCTCAGCTTCAGGCTCAGGTTGAATAGATGTCCAAAAGTCCCGCACAGCTGGTCTGCGCAGGACTTCAGGAGCCTGGAGCTGATGCCATCTGGACCCGTAGCCTTCCTCACGTTCATCTTCTTAAACTGGTTCTTCACCTGGAGGGTTGTGAAGGACAAACTGGAGCAGGGGGGCTGTGTGTCAGAGGCAGAGGAGGGGGGTGGGGGGGGCAGAGCTGAGTA
Organism: Pterois miles; assembly: GCA_947000775.1. Lineage (NCBI taxonomy): Eukaryota > Metazoa > Chordata > Actinopteri > Perciformes > Scorpaenidae > Pterois > Pterois miles. Next base: position 46,217 of record CAMQGK010000287.1, on the reverse strand, counting down.
GTGGAGCAGAGGGGGGTTGACAGTGTGACGGGCCTGCTGGGGGTAGAGCTGGAGCCGTATGAAGAGCTGTAGGTGTCCATGTCAGTGGGGGGGCTTTTGTTGAGCTGAAGGTGGTGAAGGAGGAGGAGGAGGGGCACTGTCTTGAAGTGGCAGATGAAGTGGCAGATGAAGGGGAGCTAGCAGGTTATTGTTGTTAAAGAAACATCGGCGTGTTGGGGTTTATTTCACAACAATAACTAGCTAGCTGCGCATTATCCTGATTTCTTCAGCATCAGTAACCAGCTAGCTTTCTTTAGCATCAATAACCAGCTAGCTTTCTTCAACAACTATAACCAGCTAGCTTTCTTTAACAACTATAACCAGCTAGCTTTCTTTAACAATCAATAACCAGCTAGCTTTCTTTAACAATCACCAGCTAGCTTTCTTTAGCATCAATAACCAGCTAGCTTTCTTTAGCATCAATAACCAGCTAGCTTTCTTTAACAACTATAACCAGCTAGCTTTCTTTAGCATTTTTAGCATCAATAACAATAACCAGCTAGCTTTCTTTAACAATCAATAACCAGATAGCTTTCTTTAACAATCACCAGCTAGCTTTCTTTAACAATCACCAGCTAGCTATCTTTAGCATCAATAACCAGCTAGCTTTCTTAAGCATCAATAACCAGCTAGCTTTCTTTAGCATCAATAACCAGCTAGCTTTCTTTAGCATCAATAACCAGCTAGCTTTCTTTAACAACTATAACCAGCTAGCTTTCTTTAACAACTATAACCAGCTAGCTTTCTTTAACAATCAATAACCAGCTAGCTCTCTTTAACAATAACCAGCTAGCTTTCTTTAGCATCAATAACCAGCTAGCTTTCTTTAACAACAATAACCAGCTAGCTTTCTTTAACAACTATAACCAGCTAGCTTTCTTTAACATCAATAACCAGCTAGCTCTCTTTAGCATCAATAACCAGCTAGCTTTCTTTAGCATCAATAACCAGCTACCTTTCTTTAACAACAATAACCAGCTAGCTTTCTTTAACAACTATAACCAGCTAGCTTTCTTTAACAACAATAACCAGCTAGCTTTCTTTAGCAACAATAACCAGCTAGTTTTCTTTAACAATAACCAGCTAGCTTTCTTTAACAACTATAACCAGCTAGCTTTTTTTAACAACTATAACCAGCTAGCTTTCTTTAGCATCAATAACCAGCTAGCTTTCTTTAACAATAACCAGCTAGCTCTCTTTAACAATAACCAGCTAGCTTTCTTTAGCATCAATAACCAGCTAGCTTTCTTTAACAATAACCAGCTAGCTGTACATTATCTTTTACTTAATTGAATATACTTACTGAGCATATAGACATCTTCACTGTAACTTTATACTGTTCTGTTTCATTTCAACATTATTTTATTTAAATTAAATACATGAACTGATCTTGCAGTGCACTCTGTTGGCTAAAGATAAGATAAGATAAGATATTCCTTTATTGGTCCCACAGTGGGGAAATTCACAATGGCTTTCTAAATCAGGAATCATCTTGATGCTTGAACTCTGACCTCTGGCATCTTTTCCTTTCAGCCCCAGCATTGGTCTCCGAGGTAACCGTTGCTAACGGCGGCAGAACAGATGCCCTGCGGGTGTCGTGGCACCCTGCGGCGGGCGTGGTGGACAGCTACCTGGTCCGTCTTCAGGACAGGAGTCGAACCATCCACACGCTGGCCGTGTCCCGCTTCTCACCGCCCGAGTGCTCCTTCAGCTCGTTGGTCGCCGGGCGGCTGTACTTGGTCGTCATAGTGACGAGGAGCGGCAGCATGGAGAACGCCACCATGGTTCAAGCACGAACACGTAAGGATGTCATATTTTACACTTATGTGCTTTTGTTTTTAAATCTACACTTGTATGTACAGTTGAAAGTAAGTCTGTGAACCTTTGGGATGACTGGGATTTCTGCATAAACTGGTCCTTAAATGTGTTCTGATCTTCATCTGAGTCTCAACAACAGACAAACACAGTCTGCTTAAACTAATAAAGCACAAAAATGATAAGTTTTCATGTTTTTATTGAACACAACATGTAGACATTCACAGTGCAGGGTAGAAAAAGTATGTGAACCCCTAGACTAATGACCAACCTGGAGTCCAGTCAGGGTGATGATTGGAGGTGCTGGTTAAAGCTGCCCTGCCCTATAAAAACACAGCAGTTTGGAGTTAGCTGTTCTCCAGAAGCATTGCCTGATGGGAACCATGCCTCGCACTAAAGAGCTCTCAGAAGACCTACGATCAAGACCTGCTGACTGATATGAAGCTGAAAGGGTTCCAGAAGTCTCTCTAAAAGCCTTGATGTCCATGTGTCCACGGTGAGACAGACTGTCTACAGATGGAGACAGTTCAGCACTGCTGCTACTCTCCCTAGGCGTGGTCGTCCTGTAAAGATGGCCGCTAGAGCCCAGCGCCGAACGCTCAATGAGGTGAAGAAGAGTCCTAGAGGGTCAGCTAAAGACTAACAGAGATCTCTGGTACATGCTGACATTTTAGTTGACTGATCTACAATCAGTGAAACATTAAAGAATAATGGAGCTGATGGAGGACACCACGGAGGAAGACACTGCTGTCCAAAAACCACTGCTGCAGGTTTGAAGTTTGCCAAAGAGCAGCTGGATGCTCCACAGCACTACTGGCTAAATACTCTGTGGACAGATGAAACCAGAACTGAGCTGTTAGGAAGGACCACACAACGCTATGTGGAGGGAAAAAGGCTCAGCACACCAACATCTAAACCTCATCACCACTGTGAAATATGGTGGAGGGGCGTCATGGTTCGGGGCTGCTTCGCTGCTTCAGGGCCTGGACGGATCGCCGCCATCGACGGAAACATGAATTCACTATTTTATGGAGCCGTTTAGCAGGAAAACTTCAGACCATCTGTCCTCCAGCTGAAGCTCAGCAGAGGATGGTGATCCAACAGGACAACGACCCAAAGCAGAGAAGTAGATCACCAACAGAAGAAAATAGGCCTTCTGGAGCGGCCCAGTCCGAGTCCTGACCTCAGGACCTCCAGAGAGAGATTCACACCAGACATCCAGAACATCACTGAACTGAACCAGGTTTGTAAAGAGGATCGGTCCAGAACTCCTCCTGACCGCTGAGCAGGTCTGATCTGCAGCTACAGGAAACGTCTGGTTGAGGTTGTTGCTGCCAAAGGAGGGTCGACCAGGTATTAAATCCAGAGGTTCACAGACTGTTTCCAATAATTTTATAATGATTTAACATGATTAACTATTATTTAATACTATTTTATTTGTCTTGCAGAACCTGCCACTGTACAAAACCCAACAGCTGTCCACTCTGCAAGAGACGACTTCCTCAAGGTGAGTCCATCAGTTGACTAATGTTATTTAATAATAATAATAATAATAATGTTATTTATACAGCACATTTCAAACTAAAGTTACAAAGTGATTTACAAGACAAAAATACAAGTGGTAGACAAGCAATGATAAAAAACGCTGCCTCATGATGCCTGTTATTATTAGAAACTTTTCTTCATATTTCATATATTCATGTATTTTTTGCTTCTGTGTTGTGTGTTCAGGTCTACTGGCGTCACGCCGCTGGAGATCTGGACCGCTACGTGGTTCTGATCCGTTACAACAACAGCATCCTGCAGAACAAGAGCGTCTCTGCCGGACAGAACGAGTGCGTCTTCTCGTCTCTGTCGCCGGGGAGACTCTACACCGTCACCGTGGAAACCTGGAGCGGGGGCTACGTCAGCAGCGTGTCCACCGACGGGCGCACCTGTAAGTCACAAAACAGAGGAGACAGCTTTTATATTTATTGAATCATCTGGAGTTAAAGTTTGTGTTTTCTTTCAGTTCCAGCAGCTGTTGGAGATCTGTCACTCGGCAAAGCAGGGACAGGTGATCTGACTGTCACCTGGTGCCCCGCCCCCGGAGATGTGGACCACTATGAGGTGTGTTAAATAAAAACCAGCTCTAACAGGCTGCACTGATGTTTGCTGGTTTTACTTTGTCGTTTTGTCCACTCATCTCCAGGTGACTCTGCTCTTCAACGACACACGAGTTTTCCCTCCGGTCACGCTGAGCAGCGAGGTGCGACGTCACCGGCTGACCTCTCTGACCCCCGGGCGTCTTTATAAGATCGTGGTGTCGACGTTCAGCGGACCGTTCCAGAGAGCGCAGTTCATGGAGGGACGGACAGGTGAGACGGTCAACACAGCTTCATTTATGTCATCTGGAGTCAAGGTTGTGCTGAACCCAGACTCTCCTCTGCAGTCCCTGATGCAGTCGGGAACCTCCACCTGGCTCCTCGGCCCGGCCTGCTGGACTCTGTTGGTGGGCTGCTGGTCTCCTGGACGCCTGGAGAGGGAGACCTGGACATGTATGTCGTCTCCCTGTCCACCATGGTGAGCCCAGCTGCACACACTGGATTCACACTGAGAGAATAAAACCAAGATGTCTAACTCCTTCATATCCTGCTGAGCAGTTTAATCTGCAGCAATGCATCATGGTCTATGAGATCTTCATAGAAAGAGTTTATTTATGTTCAGAAGGACCAGGATTTCCTCACCACACTTCATCCTCCAGTTTATTGGAAATAGAAAGCTAAATAAATAAATAAATAAATAAATACATACATAATTATCCCGTTATAGGTACCAAACGTAGACTTCCGGTGTGGCGCAGAGGCCAGAGGCAGCGTTAACTCGCTGCTCCCGCCTGCTTCTACTTCCTGGTCAGAAATAATAATGTTTCCACACTAATGTTGTTTAAAGTAACAAGAAAGGGGCAAATAAACGAAGGACAAGCGGGAAATCGCGGCAAAACTGGATAAAGACGATAATTCACCGAGTGAACGAGCTAGCATCATGGCGGAGGTACAGCCCGTTCAGCCCGATCGGGCGGTGTGAGGACAGCTAACTGCCTCCAGAGACGAACACTAGCGGAGCCCGGAGCGCGGGGCCTGGGGCCCGGAGCGCGGGACCGCGGCCCGGGGCCCGGGGTGGATTAGTGAAGCTAAGGAGCAGGACCGTCAAGCTAAGCTAACGGACCGTCAAGCTAAGCTAACGGACCCGGAGGCTCGTTCACCCAGAAATAACATTGGCATCCATCGAGCGGTCCGACGGTAGGAACATTCACACCTTTATTGAAATCTTGATTAAAAGGGAGCTGCACCTCCCGTCGCCTCCTTCCCCATCCAGCGCTGCCGGAGGTCCCTCCGAGCCGAATCACTGCAGGAGCAAACCCGGGTCGACCATAGTCTGCTTTGTAGAGCTCCGGACCAAAGACATGGCCTGGAAAGGGACAGAGATCCACCATGATGGAAAAAAGCGTGTTTTTGAGCAAGACTACCCGACCGAAGTAACGTTGAAGAGGAAGGCTCACACCGCCGTCGGGGAGGTGCTGGACGCTTCGCTCCCAGACCGTATACCCGGAGAAACTTCGGGTGTTTCCCGACACGGGTCCCGTTGTCTCCCAACAGCGCATCCGAGGCGGCAGACGACCCGATGAGGAGGGGAATAATACCGGACTCCCCTGGGAAACAGCAGGAGCAGCGGACTGAAAGGTGTCCGGGACAAGCTGCTAGAGTTTCCACATCCAGGGTTCCAGGGTGGAGGTGGAGCAGCTCGTCCGCCCTGTAGATGACCGACTCATGGCTATAAGAGACGGTAAGACGGCTCAACGCCAGCATAACCGTGATATGATGTACCGAGAGGACAGCCTCTTTCCCTGTGGCTGTGTCATGACGTGATTTCCCGCCTGGGGTACAGTTTATTGATTATGTCCACTGCTCTGATTGTGTTCAGTCAGATATGTCCGTGTGCACTACGAGGGGTCCCCTCTCTCAGGTGAAGGGGTCCCCTCTCTCAGGTGAAGGGGTCCCCTCTCTCAGGTGTAGGGCTCCCCTCTTTCAGGTGAAGCGGTCCCCTTCATGAGAAGTTATTTTGTTCAGGTCGTCTTGAGATGTCTAAGTGTTCGGGGAAACTTTTATTTGCTGGTTGTCTGAAATGTTGCCTGACGGCCAGTCGTCACCTTGACGTGAATGGGCTGCAGAATCCTATTAAAAGAAGTAAGAGAGGGACTCACCTCTCAAATACTGAACATAAAAAGCTGCAAGAATTGAGTTTTAAAAAATCCTAATTATCTTCCTGTGAAAAAGGAAACACAAGGGGGGGGGGGGGGGCAATATTAATTTCAACCAAAGTGAATTTTCAGTTCTCTTCATAAATTACAGACAAGGGAGGGCATTACCTCGTAGTTAAAGGATTTATAGATGATTAAGAAGTGACGCTCCTGAATGTTTACAGACCTCCAGGACACAATGAACAGTTTCTATATTTTTAATATGATACCTGAAGAAACGTCAGGTGTGCTCATATGGAGGAGACTGGAGTACATGTCTGGACTCCTCAAATAAAATGAAAAAGATGCAGCCAGAAGCTTTGTACGTCAGAGAAACAGGTATGCCTGACATATGGAGGGATTTACACCCATACGAGTGCTTTACTGTTTCTCCCACCCTCATAGTCTGTTCCAGGATCAATCATTTCTTTATGTTCAATCGAGACATAGACACAGAATCTTAAATAGTGATATAGGTGTCAGAGACATATCTGACCATGCATCTGGACAACAAATCAAAAGAAACGTTATGGAGACTTAATACTGGCCTTTTGAATGATTATGACTGTCAAAACTATATAAAAATGAATTTAAGGACTACATGACTTATAATAATAATGATAATGGATCAGTGTCTCCCAGCGGCTGTCAGAGGGAAACTTATCAGATGGCCAGCTCAGAAGAAAAAGGTAAAAGAAAAACAAAGAAGAAGAAATAAATCAATCTATATCAAGACTGAAAAGCAGCAAAATGCCAAGTGCTGATGGCTGCCCATCGGAAGGGTATACAGATTTCAGAGAACCCATAGAACCGATACTGAAGGAACGTTTCAGCTCTGCCCTGAAGGGCGGAGAGGAGGCCAGAATGTAGCTCCTCTACACCTAAATCTGTCTTCAACATTGATTACAGATTGTTTCCATCAATACTAACCAACCATTAGAAAATATAATCCCACATCTAATTGACCCTGATCAGACGGGTTTTGTGACAAATAGGCAAATGCAGGATAACGTGAGGGGGGCTCTCCACTTGATTGATCATATGAGAAACGGTGATAAAGGATCTGTAGTTATTAGTCTCGGCGCTGGAAAGGCTTTTGATTGTGTTGGATGGGAATTTCTTCATTAACTCTGAAACGTTTTGGCTTTGATAGTCTGCGGTCTCTTCTACAGCCAGGATCAATATCAATGGGAATTATCTAACTGTTCTACTTCAGAGGCTGTCGACAGGGACGCCCCCTCAGTGCCACTCTATACACTCTATACACTCTTTATACTCTATACACTTTATACACTCATTACAGTCTATACACTCTTTATACTCTATACACTCTTTATACTCCATAAACTCTTTATACTCTATACACTCTTTATACTCTATACACTCTATACACTCTTTATACTCTAGACACTCTATATACTTTATACACTCTTTACAGTCTATACACTCTATACACTCTTTATACTCTATACACTCTTTATACTCTATACACTCTATACACTCTTTATACTCTATACACTCTTTATACTCTATACACTCTCTATACTCTATACACTCTCTATACTCTATACACTCTTTACACTCTACACTCTATACACTCTTTATACTCTAGACACTCTTTATACTCTATACACTCTTTATACTCTATACACTCTTTACACTATATACACTCTTTACACTCTATACACTCTATACACTCTTTACACTATATACACTCTTTACACTCTATACACTCTTTATACTCTATACACTCTATACACTCTATACACTCTTTACACTCTTTACACTATATACACTCTATACACTCTTTACACTCTTTATACCCTATACACTCTATACACTCTTTACACTCCATACATTCTATACATTCTATACACTCTATACATTCTTTACACTCTTTACACTATACACTATACACTCTTTACACTCTTTACACTCTATACACTCTATACACTCTTTACACTCTTTACACTCTTTACACTATACACTCTATACACTCTCTACACCTTTACACTCTTTACACTCTATACACTCTTTACACTCTTTACACTCTATACACTCTTTACACTCCATACCTTCCATACACTCTATACACTCTATACACTCTATACACTCTTTACACTATACACTCTATACACTCTTTACACTCTATACACTCTATACACTCTTTACACTCTATACACTCTATACACTCTCTCTTTACACTCTTTACACGGGCAGAGAAGACGAAGCTATAGCAGGTATAAGGATTGGAGATGCACAATCTGTGCCTATGCAGACGACATCTTGTTAACCCTTACCACCCCTAACAGGTGTCTACAGAAATTAATACCTATGCTGAAACTTTTTGGATCATACTCGGTTATAAATTAAACCTACATAAAACACAAACCCTGACCTATAACTACACACCACAGGACAACATTTACAGGATGAGTAAATTTAGATGGAAGGACGAAGTAATTAGATACCGTGGAGTTCAGATACCTAAAGCTTTATCCAGAGTCTATGATTCCAGCTACATTCCAGTAACAGCTAATATAAAAACAGACCCAAACCGCTGCTTGGTACTCCTGATCAATATGTATAACCGGATAGATATTATTGAAACGAACATTCTGCCTAGACGTCTGTTCCTCTTTCAGTCCCTCCCAGTGGAAACACCCCTGAAGCAATGTAATGAATGGATTAGATTAACTTCAGGGTTTATTTGGGATAAAAGACGACCAAGGATCAGACTTCAGACGTTACAGCTATCCCGGAGATAAAGGTGGACTGGCTCTGCTCTGTCTGGAGTCGTACTGTAAAGCTGCTCAACTATGGAAAGACATGGAGCAGAACCAATCAGAGATACCGCTTCAGTCTATACTGGGGGACAAGACTCTCCTCAAGAAACATATGGACAGGACCCCCCCACTGGTATGTTATGTTATAGCAGTGGGAGGGTATTACGATGGGGGGCCTATGACACTGACTTTGTGCCCGCTAGGTCAGACGGCAGATTTAAACACGGGACAAACAAGGGCCTCACGTCATTCTGCCTGATATCCTCCAGTAAAGGGCTAAACAGTTTCCAACAGTCATAGAAACCGATTATCTGGAGAAGCAAGATTTCTTCAGATACCTTCAGTTAAGAACCTACTGTGATAAAAATATCAAAACCAACGAGGATGGAGAGTTGTGTCTGATTAATATATTTGTGGATGCACTTAAAGGTCAAACCAGTAAAAGACTGATTTGTAGGATCTACACTGTCTTCCAGCAGGAGAAAGGTTGTTCAACATTATCTATCAAACTGAGATGGGAGAAAGACACAACCATAAAACTGGCTGACAACTGGCTAAACATCTGTGGACACAGTCCTCCACCTCCACCTCAAACCTTTGGAGGGAATTTACCTGGAAAAACACAAGATTTTTTATAACCCCAAAAATCAAAAAAATACAGAGTCACAAACCAGAGCTGGGTCAGTGTTGGAGGCCGTCTGCTGGTCACATTCACACCTTTGGGAACGCCCTAATGTCTCCTCCTACTGGATCAATGTCACCACGATCAGATCAATAATCAACATAAAGCTTGATTTAATTTCAGTGTCATATATTTGGGTAATGTGCCAACCGAGTTGAAAAACAGGATAGATACTTGGTACAAATACTTCTAGTGGGTAGTAAAAAGCAATAAGCAGGAAGTGGTTGAATAAGGACCCCAACAACCTCAGAGGAAATCTGCAGTTTGGAACCATTGACTTTCTCCTTGAGACACGACCACAGAAAAATCAAACTGAACCTGACATGACCCAAGAGGAGAGGGGAGTATACGCTGCAGGGATGGAGGACTCGGACTGGGGGGCTGGACTGGGGGGAGGCCACCTGGCCCCTGGCCATCACTGCGCTGCCTCTTATTTTGTTGTTGTTGTTGTTGTTGTTCTGTTATTTGTTCATTGTCTCTTAACTATAAAACAATAAAAACTAAGTATCAAAAAAAATACTATAGAAAAACTGTAGGTATTACTTCATTGATATGTGATTCAAACTGCTGATTTTGTTTTCATTTACCTGTGTTAACTCCTCTTTATCTACGCTTTTATTTCATTTCCCCTTTCATTTATTTTTTATCATTTTTACATGTATTTATTTATTTTTGCATGTATTTTTATTTATTCATTCATTTTTGCATATATTCTTTATTTTAGCTTTATTTCTATTTATTATATATTTGTTTATTTTATAATATTGTGCTTCATTTATTTTAAATGTATTTATAAAACATTTATTAATAGTTCCATTTTATTATTATTATTATTATTATTTCTGTATGATTTAAGGAGATCATGTGCTGATATTAAAACTGTCGTGTGTGTAGCTCTGTTGAGAAATGTCCTCTAAACCAGGACCTGTAATACAGTAGTTCTGTCACTAAGTGGGCCTGAACTGGATCCCTGGGCGTCACCACAAATAGAAGAAGATGGACAAACAGACGATTCAGTCTGTAAATGAAGAGACAGACAGACACATTCTTACACGTGTTGTCACTTCCTGTGTCCAGGACGGCGTCGGCGTCGAGAGTCGCCCCGTCCCTAAACACATCTCCTCCCTGGACTTCCTGAATCTGACCCCAGGCCACGCCTACACCATCACTGTCCAATCACTGAGCGGGAAGCTGACCAATAGCAACAACGCCACCGGCAGGACCGGTAGGACGCTGATTGATTTGATTAATTTAAACTCAATAAAAACTGCATTAATACTGCTGATTACTGTGTTCCAGCTCCGGCCAGAGTCACGGCGCTGCAGGCGGATAACGACCACACCACCCACAGTCTGACGGTCAGCTGGGAGAGGCCCGCGGGCGTGTACGACGGCTACCGTCTGCAGCTACTGGACGAAGCCGGCACACTTGTGGCCAATCGGACGTTGTCTGCAGAGAGTCGAAGCGAACGCCTGGAGGGTCTGACGTCAGGGAGGTGGTACAGAGCGAAGGTGACGACGCTCAGCGGCGGCGTCTCATCGCTGGATGCCACAACAGAGGGACAAACTCGTGAGTCACTACTTACGATAATACGACGCACATTTTTAATTTTTCATTGTTATAAAGTTTGTGTCAGTCGTTTTATAAATCATGAATACATCAACTCATCACAGCAGACTTGAATAATGAATATTGATCAGTTTGTTGTATGTGACTATTGATCACTAATAGTTTTACCTTTGACCTCCTGACCTCTAAAACTAAACCTGTCTGTTTCAGGTCCAGCTGCCGTCAGTAATCTGACCGTCACGTCGGCCAACTCCTCTTCGCTCTCCTTCTCCTGGTGTCCCTCAGACGGCCACGTCGACATCTATGACCTGTCGCTCTACAGCGTCACAGACACAGCAGCCAATCACAGGCAGGACGCTGCCGCGAGCAAGAAGGAGCATCACCAGGTGGGATTAATAAATCACACATGTAATAACCACTCAGATCCTTGACTTCTGCAATGGTAATACCGCACTATAAAAATACTCTGTTACAAGTAAAAGTCCTGTGAGTCCTGAGTATTACCAGCAAAATACACTTAAACAGTAAAATGTGTTATTATTGTGTGCTGCCAGATGAAAAATAAAAAATGGGGGAGTTCGGGGGCTCTCCCAGCAACGTGGACCTTTAAAATATAATATACATCATATTGAATAAGTTGAGCTTATGTTTTCTTTGTAAAATAAAAGTAAGCTGTAAAATACTGTGCATGTATACAGTAAAAAGTACAATATTTACCTCTTAGATGTAGTGGAATTGAAGTATAAAGTAGCAGGAAATGGAAATACTCAAGTAAGTAGAAGTACCTCAAAATTGTACTGAGGTACAGTACTGGCGTAAATGTACTTAGTTACTTTCCACCACTGCTAATAACACATCATATTGACCTCTTCTGTCTGTAACCATGGTGACGTAGTTGGGCGGAGCGTTAAGTGGAGCCAGAATAATTCTCTGAACATGTTAGCTAATGCTGGCTAGCAAGTATTGTCCTGTTTTTTAACAATATATGAAGAAAATCCTAGTTTCTCTCAGTCTGTCCTGTCTCTCTCTCTCCAGGATCATCGGTGTTAGTGGAGAAAGTTAACATTAACCAATAAGACCAGATTAGCCGACCGCTACGCTGCTGGAGGAGGAGACGGCTGGATAACGCTAGTTAGCTTGCTAGCTTCTCTGTCTCCAGAACTGGCTAGTTAGCTAGGTAGCTTGTTGATCTCTAAAACTGGCTAGTTAGCTAGCTCGTTAGCGAGCTAGCTTGTCTGTCTCTCTAGAACTGGCTTGTTTTGTCGCCAGAACTAGCTGGTTAACTTGCTCGCTTGTCTGTCTCTGGACCTGGCTCATTAGCTAGCTAGCTTGTCTGTCTCTCTAGAACTAGCTAGTTAGCTGGCTAGATTGTCTCTGGAACTGGAAAGTTGGCTAGCTAGCTTGTCTGTCAAGGTAATGCTTCATCCACACGCTGTGGTCACAGCGTAGGAAAGCACAGTGCTATCACCAGATGAGGGACAACTTTGTTCAGCTACTTTTCTGTGTTTCATGACAGCATGGAGGAATTAGTAAGCTAAGCTAGCTAAGTAGCCAGCCCTCCGACCAGCGTGCTGGTGGCCAACGGCAGCGCTGTAAAGATAAACTGAGGGCGTATAAATCTTTGGATGTCTATAGTTAACTATCCTTCAGTAAAGTCAGTCAAAAAGAGAGTCGGACAATATCAGAGAAGAGTTTCAGAGACGGAGAGAAAGGGATGCTAATAGTTTAGCCTTCTGCTAACAGCAGCCAACAGCTCACAGCTACTGTTAGCAGAAGGCTAAACATTAGCATCATTTCCTCCATCTCTGGAAGGTTTCTCTGATATTGTAGGTCTCTAGATCTTCCAATCAAAGTTTGTCATCTCAAATGTTGTTGGTCTATGAATGTCCTCATTCGTCCAGCTCATATTCATTCTGACAACAACTGAATCGAAGACAACTGGCAAGTGGCTTCATCAGTTCCAACTCTACAGTCTGTCTAGTCCCCACTAATCTGACGATGAAGCCACTTGGATAAGGGGCGAAACGTCTTCAGAGACAAATCTAAGTCTAGTTGCCTTCGATTCAGTTGTTGCCAGAACTCAAATGTTGTGATATCTTGATTCTGGCAGCCAACAACAGCAAGACGACATTTTAGATGTGGAGTTTTAGCCCACTGTTAGCGTTAGCCTCCAGTCTTTGGCTAGCCTCCAGCTAATGATATTGGCTGTTAAAGGGTCTATATAGAGATGAAGTGTCCTATTAATGAACTTAATGTATATAATATGATTACGTCCTGGGGGGCTGCAGGTGGTGGGCGACCCGGTGGACCTGCAGAAGGTCGGTCCAGATGCAGACAGCTGTGTGTTCTCCGGGCTGCGAGCAGGAAGTCTGTACAGACTGCAGGTGGTGAGCTGGAGCAGAGGAATGAGCAGCGACTCGTCTGTGATGACCAGAACCGGTCAGTCAGTACATCACTAGTATTAATATCGAGTCGTAGTATTAATATGGTGATGATGGTGATGATGATGAAGATGGTGATGAAGATGGTCATGATGATGAAGATGGTGATGATGGTGATGATGATGAAGATGGTGATGATGATGAAGATGGTGATGATGAAGATGATGATAATGATGATGAAGATGGTGCTAGTGATGAAGATTGTAATGATGATGAAGATGGTGATAGTGATGGTGGTGATGGTGGTAGTGATGATGGTGATGGTGATGATGATGGTGGTGATGGTGGTGGTGATAGTGATGGTGGTGATGGTGATTGTGATGATGAAGATGGTGATGGTGTTGTGATGAAGATAGTGATGTGATAGTGATGGTGATGATGATGATGGTGATAGTGATGGTGATAGTGATGGTGATTGTGATGATGAAGATGGTGATAGTGATGATGATTGTGATGATGATGATGATGGTAATGATGACGAAGATGGTGATGGTGATGGTGATTGTGATGATGATGGTAATGATGATGGGGTGATAGTGATGATGATGATGGTGATGGTGATAGTGATGGTGATGGTGATAGAGATGGTGATGAAGATGGTGATTGTGATGATTGTGGTGGTGATGATGAAGATGGTGATAGTGATGGTGATAGTGATGGTGATTGTGATGATGATGAAGATGGTGATTGTGATGATGAAGATGGTGATACTGATGGTGATGACGATGAAGATGGTGAAAGTGATGGTGATGATGATGAAGATGGTGATAATGTTGGTGATGATGATGAAGATGGTGATAGTGATGGTGATTGTGATGGTGATTGTGATGATGATGGTAATGATGATGAAGATGGTGACAGTGATGGTGATGATGATGAAGATGGTGATGATGATGGTGATCATGATGAAGATGGTGATGATGGTGATTGTGATGATGATGGTGATGATGATGATGAAGATGGTGATGACGGTGATTGTGATGATGATGTAAATGGTGAAGATGGTGATGGTGATGAAGATGGTGATGATGGTGATGATGATGATGGTGATGATGATGAAGATGGTGATAGTGATGGTAATGATGACGAAGATGGTGATAGTGATTGGTGATTGTGATGATGATGGTAATGATGATGAAGATGGTGATAGAGATGGTGATGAAGATGGTGATTGTGATGATTGTGGTGGTGATGATGATGATGAAGATGGTGATGGTGATGGTGATGATGATGAAGATGGTGATAGTGATGGTGATTGTGATGATGATGAAGATGGTGATTGTGATGATGAAGATGGTGATACAGATGGTGATGACGATGATGATGGTGAAAGTGATGGTGATGATGATGAGAAGATGGTGATAATGATGGTGATGATGATGAAGATGGTGATAGTGATGGTGATTGTGATGATGATGGTGATTGTGATGATGATGGTAATGATGATGAAGATGGTGACAGTGATGGTGATGATGATGAAGATGGTGATGATGATGGTGATCATGATGAAGATGGTGATGATGATGATTGTGATGATGATGATGATGATGATGATGGTGATGACGGTGATTGTGATGATGATGTAAATGGTGAAGATGGTGATGGTGATGAAGATGGTGATGATGGTGATGGTGATGATGATGAAGATGGTGATAGTGATGGTGATGATGATGAAGATGGTGATAGTGATGGTGATTGTGATGATGGTGATAGTGATGGTGATGATGGTGATGGTGGTGATTGTGACGATGATGTAAATGGTGAAGATGGTGATGGTGATGAAGATGGTGATAGTGATGGTGATTGTGATGATGATGGTAATGATGATGGTGATGATGAAGATGGTGGTCTGACCTGTGGATTGTGTCTTGTCTTGTCTACTGTGCTCTACTCTTCATCTTCATGGGGTCCCTCTGTCGTCCTCAGTCCCGTCGCCAGTGTCGTGTCTCCAGGTCCAGAGTTCAGGACGGAGGGACAGACTGGAGGTCAGCTGGCAGCAGGGAGAGGGCAGCTGGAGCAGCTATCAGGTTCATCATTCACTTCTGTTATTCGTCTCAGTGAGATTGATCAGATGATCACGCTGACCTCACTGACTGACCTCACTGATCACGCTGATCACACTGACTGACCTCACTGATCTCACTGATCACGCTGACCTCATTGATCACACTCACTGATCACGCTGACCTCACTGATCACACTGACTGACCTCTCTGATCATGCTGACCACGCTGATCACACTGACTGACCTCACTGATCACACCGACTGACCTCACTGATCACACGGACTGACCTCACTGATCACACTGACTGACCTCACTGATCACGCTGACCTCACTGATCACACTGACTGACCTCACTGATCATGCTGACCTCACTGATCATGCTGACCTCACTGATCACACCGACTGACCTCACTGATCACGCTGACCTCACTGATCACACTGATCACACTGACTGACCTCACTGATCACACTGACCTCACTGATCACGCTGACCTCACTGATCACACCGACTGACCTCACTGATCACGCTGACCTGACTGATCACGCTGACTGACCTCACTGATCACACTGACTGACCTCACTGATCATACTGACCACGCTGACCTCACTGATCACACTGACTGACCTCACTGATCATGCTGACCATGCTGATCACACTGACTGACCTCACTGATCATCTGACCACGCTGATCACACTGACTGACCTCACTGATCACACCGACTGACCTCACTGATCACACTGACTCACACTGACTGACCTCACGCTGATCACACTGACTGACCTCACTGATCACACTGACCTCACTGATCACACTGATCACACTGACTGACCTCACTGATCATGCTGACCACGCTGATCACACTGACTGACCTCACTGATCACACCGACTGACCTCACTGACCTCACTGATCACACTGATCACACTGACCTCACTGATCACACTGACTGACCTCACTGATCATGCTAACCTCACTGATCACACTGATCATGCTGACTGATCACGCTGATCACACTGAGTGTTGGTTTGATTCAAAGGCTAAACGCCAACAAATATGGCTTGAAGCAGAATATTTCATTACATAAACACTTCTGTTTCAATAAAGTTAGACTTTTGGACTTTGGATGAGACAGAGAGAGAGAGAATGAGAGAGAGAGAGAGAGAGAATGAGAAAGAATGAGAGTGAGAGAGACAATGAGAGAGAGAGAATAAGAGAGAATGAGAGAGAGAGAGAGAGAGAGAGAGAGAGAGAGAGAGAGAGAGAATGAGAAAGAATGAGAGTGAGAGAGACAATGAGAGAGAGAGAATGAGAGTCGGTGGACTGTGTATGTATAATTGACAGTGTCGTGATATTTCATCTCTG
This sequence comes from Pterois miles, assembly GCA_947000775.1. Lineage (NCBI taxonomy): Eukaryota > Metazoa > Chordata > Actinopteri > Perciformes > Scorpaenidae > Pterois > Pterois miles. The sequence continues at coordinate 29,238 of CAMQGK010000287.1, read as the reverse complement.
TGTATAAAGGAGTTAATGATCTGATAGACCATGATGCATTGCTGCAGATTAAACTGGTCAACAGGATATAAAGGAGTTAGAAACATCAACAGCAGTAAAAGGTAAAATGTTGTAAAATAACAGAATAGGGAAAGATATCAATGAAGTTTTGAATGGCATTCACTGACACTGAATCTTGCGCTTTGTGTCGTGCTGGTGTGGTTTCAGGTGGTTTTGTATGACGTTTCTGGAACCACTCTAGGAGCCCAGACGCTAGGGGCGGAGCACAGGAGTCACATGTTCTCTGGGCTCTTCCCTGGTAGGCTGTACCGTGCTGAGGTCATCACACACAGCGGGGAGCTTACCAATAACATCTCAGCCTTCGGTCGCACTGGTAAGTCAAATAAAAAGCTGAATAAACATGGAGTAAAGAGTCGTATTTACATTGTTTTTCTGTGTTCCAGCTCCAGAACCTCCCTCCCACCTGTCAGTCAAACAAGGCCCGACCAATGACACGGTAGAGCTGTTGTGGTCCAGTCCTGACTCCGGCGACTACGACAGCTTCAGTCTGCAGTGGACGCCTCCGGACCGCCTGTCGGTCACACACACTCACCTGACCGGCCGCGTCCTGGGCGGGATGTTTCCGGGGCGACAGTACAACTTCACTGTGGCGACCATCAGCGGAGGCGGAGCCAGGGGCGGACCCATGGTCATGAGCCAGCCAATCCAGAGGAACATCAGGACAAGTAGGTGGAAAAAGTCTGAAATTCCTTACAATGTTAACTTGACAATAAGTGGTCAAAGCCAAAAGACTCCATTGGAAGAAAACACACATTTAACCTCTCAGAGCACAGGAGCTGTTGGTCCACTGCTGAGACAATACGTAGTTAGTTTATATAGTGAGTCTTTTTTTTTTTCCCCGTCAGCACTAACTCCCATCGTTGAATACCACAGAGGCAGGTAACAACTTTTTATGGGATCTGTGCTTATTTTAGTCTTGCACAAAAGTATGTTAATATTTTAGTGCGTGTGACCATCACCGGCCCTCCTGGTAACTAATCTTTATTGGTTTTTCCTATCACGGGGGGGCAATAAATCTTTTTCCCATTTTTCTATAGGAAGTGACATTGTTGAATCTTTAATCTTGAGTAAGTCTTCTGTTAGGGCAGCAGGGTGTAAGTTATTATTTGTGATGCTGATTTTTGTTTTAAGAACAGATTTTAACTGGAGATATCTGAGATATTGATCGGTCCCAAGGCCGTACAGTTGGACAAGATGGTCGAAGCTCATCAGGTTGTTATTATGGGATACGTGGTGTAAGTGTGTGATCCCTTTGTCTTTCCAGGTGACAAAATTGAGAGATGAGTTGTTGAGGGTGAAATCTGGATTGTGCCAAATGGGAGTGTATTTGCAGGGGGTTAATATGGATTTACAGATTTTATAAATTTTCCACCACGCGGTCAGCGTTGTTGAGATGACAGTATTTTTGAAGCAGTTGTGACGTTTTATACTTTTGTTTGTGAACGGTAAATCCGATAGTGTGATAGGATTACAATGTTCTTGTTCTATTTCTGACCATGAATGATTCTGTGCAGAGTGATTAATCCATTTGAAAATGTAATGTAACTGACTTACCATGAAGTAAAAGTGAAAATTTGGTGCTTCAAGACCTCCCATAGATTAAATTTTTTTGTAATGTTGCTAATTTAATCCTTGGTGTTTTATTTTTCCAGTAGAATTTGTTTGTTATAGAGTCTAGTGTCTGGAACCAGTTGGTAGTCGGTTGGGTCGGAATCATTGTGAAGAGGTAGTTAATTTTTGGTAGTATTGTGACGGCCCTGCCTTGTTGGCTGTGCATTAACTATGTTCCTTCTGTCATTAAAGGTAGTACACCGAGGAGAACACCTGATGGGGCACCTGAGCTGGGTACTATAAAAGGCCTCTTCAGATGTCTCCCTGCTCTCTCTCTTTTTTGACTGCACGCATCCTGCAGAGTTGGTGGTCGGCATTTGTGGTTCGACTGGCTTCGGCAACACAACACATCACCTCACACCACGCTCACCCATCCACATTTACATGACTGATACCACTGACAGACACGCTCCATGATGCCTAATGTGTAGGAGAAGTCTTTTGTTTACTCCGTTCAAAATAAATACATTTAATGCAACTGCAATCGGCGTGTCCTTTCCACATTTTGTCGTGGCCTGAGAGTCGGGCCGTGACAAATTGGGGGCTCGTTCTGTCTTTATCCCGTCGGCAAATGTTTGTTTGAAATTTGGTTCGCACATACTTGAAAAGTTTGTTGGGAGCCTCGTGGCGCGGCTCGTTTGTTTACTGACTTTCGCCGGTAATTGTGTTGATACGTGTTAAACAAATTTATTTCAGGGAAAGGACTATGCATTGATGGATTTGGATATTTACAGGGTAAGATGAGGGAGCTTGGATTATTTGTTACCTGACTGGTTTGGAGTTATTGTTTATTGCGTTGCTGTCAGCTGGCCAGAGGACGCTTGCAGGGTTCTCTGTGCGCGTTTCTTGTGAAGTGTTTTGAGTTTTCCCTTGTAGGCTGTAACGACGTTCCCCTTGGGTTCGTTGAAATCTTCTATTGGTAGTGCTGTGGCGAAAGCGGCATCCCGGGAGCATGTCCGTAGCTACAGGGAGTTGCTAGCCTGCTAGTCGCTCTGCTGGGCTATCGGTCTCTAGTGCATAAATACCCACCGCAAGTAGCTGCATGAAGACTAGGGATGAGCTTAGTTAGTGTATTTACTTGAAGATAGCGGGGAAACTCGAAACCGACTTGGGGAATACTCCTCTGTGTGTGCGCCAGAGTAACCATTGCGGTGTCTGTCTGGCGTGACTCCGTGCGTAAAAGTGGAATTTAACGTGTTGCCTCTTTTGTTTGGTGGTAATGTCTGGGGTTGAGGCGTTTGTAGCTGCGCCGTCTCCAGAGTACCTGGAGAGCTGCACAAAAGAGCAGTTGCTCTTAACTGCGGAGCATTATTCTGTTAGCGTTGTCGGTGACAAACGCATTAAAGAAAACATTAAAGCGTCGATAAAATCGGAACTAATTAATTTAGGAATTATGGCTGATGAGCAGCCTTCTCCACTTCCTCCTGCTGTTGACATTCAGACTCAGAATTTAAATTTTGAACAGCAGAAAGAGCTCCTAATGTTGCAGCTGCAACACGATAACATGAAACATGAATTGGAAATGAAAACACAAATTGAAGTGGAGCGAATCCGTCAAGAGTCTGAGGCAGAAAAACTAAAAATGGAGGCTTATCGTTTATCTTTGATTAAGGATGGAGTATTGTCTGGTGAAGGCGGGAGTGGACAGGTGCCTAGGTCTTCGACAGGTCAGTTTGATATTAATAATTTGCGCTTGTTACCACCTTTTAATGAGAATGACCCAGACACATTTTTCTTGTTATTTGAGCGTGGCTAAGGCCAGGAAGTGGCCTGATGCAGACTGTGCTCTGCTGCTGCAGTGCGTCCTCACGGGGAAAGCTCAGGAGGCGTATTCATCCCTGAGCCACGAGGACAGCTCGTTATACAAAAATAAAATCTGCTGTTCTGAAGGTCTATGAGCTGGTCCCAGAGGCTTATAGACAGCGGTTCAGATCACTAAAAAGAACCGATCAGACATATGTTGAGCTGGCCAGAGACCTGTCTACTCAGTTCAAGCGGTGGTTAACAGCTCTTGATGTCACAACATTTGATAATTTATGTGACTTAATGATTTTGGAACAGTTCAAAAATTGTCTTCCTAATCACATTGCCATTTACATCACAGAGAGAGGATGCACTACTGCGGCTAACGCAGCAGTGTTGGCAGATGAGTTTGTGTTGCTCCATAAAAGCAGTTTCACGGAACGCTCTGTGTCACGTGAGGGTTTTGGTTGCCGTGGAGACGGCTCGGAAGCGTCTCTGGAGATGCGTTCAAGGACAATGGGTTCTTTAAAACCTAAATTTGTAACAAGTGGTAACTTAAATAGTGATGCTTGTAATTATTGTCGAGAGAAAGGACACTGGAAGGCAAATTGTCCTTTACTTCAAAATAAAACCAAAGTAAAAATACCTAATGCGAAACCTGCTGCGTTCGCTGCCTCTCTTAACCATGGCGGTGATACTCAGCAGAGTTCTTCCTGTGAGAACGAGGTTTTAGCATCCTATGCTCCTTTTATACGACATGGGTTTGTATCGCTTGTGGGTAGTGAGGTGAAAGGTCCCATAACTATTTTACGGGACACAGGGGCCTATGACTCATATATTTTATTCAGTTTTGCCTTTGTCAGAAGAGACTGACACGGGGAACAGTGTTCTCAGTCGTGGGATGGGCCTGAAAATCCTCCCAGTTCCTTTACACAGGATGGTCCTCAACTGTGAATTGGTTAATGGTGAGGTCACTGTTGGTGTACGTCCAGCATTGCCTATTGAAGGTGTTCATTTCATTTTGGGCAATGGCTTGGCTGGAGGCAAAGTTTGGCATGATGCTCCCCCTGCACCTGTTGTTGCAGCTTATACAGCTGATTGTGGTTCTGATGAAAGCTCCAGGACGTTACCTGAAGTGGTGTCATCCTGTGTTGTCACACGCTCCATGAGCAAATCAGGGCCTGATGTTTCAGTGGATGACAACAGTGGTGAAGTGGTCTTGAATGTCCCAGCTCTGTCTAATTTCCAGTGTCACTCTCTCACAAGGAGGTGTTGCAGGAGCAGCGGAACGATTCCTCTTTGAAAGAAATATTTCAACGGGTTTTGCCGGTGTCTGACATAAATAGTGTTGCTAATGGATACTTCTTAACAATGAATTGTTGTTCAGGAAATGGGTCCCTATAGTGGAAAAGGGTGGAAAGATGATGTTTTCCAGATGGTGGTGCCAGCAAAGTTTCGTTCCCTTGTCTTAAAGGTGGCACATGACGATTGTGGGCATTATGGTGTCCGGAAAACTTACTTGAACATCCTTAAACATTTCTTTTGGCCTGTATAAAAAGGATGTCTCTTCTTACATTAAAACCTGTCATGTATCCAGCTAACAGGAAATCCCAACCAGAGGATCAAGCCTGCACCACTCACCAATCCCAGCGGTGAGTGAACCATTCTCACACCTCATTGTAGACTGTGTAGGTCCATTGCCTTGTTCCAAGTCTGGTTGTAAGTATCTTCTCACAGTAATGTGTCAAACCACCAATATCTGGCTCCTATCCTTTACGGTCGATGACACCAAGGCAGTAGTGAAGGCTTTGACACAGTTTATTTCCATATTTGTATCCCTAAGGTGACCAGAGTACAAGACAAGGAAAATATCAAGTGATCGTTTTAACTGATGCAATTCTGCCTATAATGGAAAGTGGGAGATTCATCCAGCGATTTAGGTCATCTTGGATATTTTTCAATAATGGGGAATAATTTAATTTGAATAACTCTGACTATTTGAGACAAATGTTGATACCCAAATATTTTATATTTCCAAAAGATATAGGAGGGGATTCGTTTAGGGATGCAGCCCTCCACTCTCTCTCACATAGAGGCAGAATTGTGGATTTGGTCCAGTTAATTGAATAGTCTGATATCCTGGAAAAATTATTAATTAAAGAAATGCACTGTTGCAATGAATTGGATGTAGCCTGGAGATACAGTAATACATCATCTGCATAGAGACTAATCTTGTGATGTGTGTTAGCTATCCCAAGTGGTTCAATGAATATGGCAAACAGAGATGGAGAAAGTGGACATCCTTGTCTTGTTCCTCTATGTAGTGTAAATGGTTGTGATGTTATTCCATTAGTTGTGACCATTGCCATGGGTGATGTGTATAATGTTTTAATCCAGTGGATGAACGACTCTCCAAAACCAAATTTATGTAATGATGCCAGTAGAAATGTCCTGTTCACTCTATCAAAGGCTTTTTCTGCATCAAGGGAAGCAATCAAGATGTTTAGATTGTTTAACTGAGCTGTGTTTATCAGATTAAATAGTTGACGCATACTGTCAGATGAGTGTCTTCCTTTAATGAATCCGGTCTGATCTGGGTGTATTATTAACAGGATAACCATAGAGCTTTACTGAATATTTTAATGTCCGTATTGATAAGAGACAGAGGGCGATAGCTGGAACGTTGAGTTGGATCTTTGTCTGGCTTTAGCAGCAGTGAGAGGAGGGCAGTGTTCATGTATTGTGGGATTTGGGAATTTTGCTTGATTTCTTGGCACATACTTAAGAATAATGTTGAGACTGAAATCCAAAAATGTTTGAATAATTCAGAACTAAATCCATCTGGACCAGGAGCTTTATTTTTTTTTGTAATTCAAAATTTTTATTATTTTTCAGCATTTAAAACACAAATATATAGTCAGAACAAAGCGGAGGTTATTTAACACTTTAAAAAAAATGAATTAAATAAATAAATAAAAACAAATAAAATAAAAAAGAAACAGGTAGTCAGGCAATTAGGCAAGCAAGGTAGGCATCCCAACACATCTATTCACCAAAACTGTCCCATTTTTCTTTGCTCATATCATTTTCACAGTTTAATCTCCTCAGCATCTTCTCACATACCACAGTCTTCGTTGAATTGTCCATGAATTCACTGTAGGGGTGTGAGACTCCCCCCAACATCCCAGAATGACCTGAGCACAGGTCATAAGGCCAGTTTTTAATATCCTGTCACTATACTTGTTTAGCTGGGGAACCACGGTTCTGTCTCCAAGGAGACATAGTCTTGGTGACCTGGGAAGGTCATGATTGAACCATTTGCTCATAAAGTCTATGACATTTTCCCATAAGGGTAGGATCTTAGGACATTCCCATAGCGCATGAATAAATGTGCCACTTTTCCCCCACATTTCCAACATAGATCATTGTTAATTAAACCCATTCTCTTAAGTCTTGAAGGGGTAAAATAATAATGATCTTATATTGTATAAATTTACCTCTGGCCTCTCTTATGTGTTTTTCAGTGTTGGAGAGAATCCCATCCCATGTTTTTTCATCCAGTGTACAAGACAAATCTTTCTCCCATTTCATTGTAAGATTCCTACAACCATTAGTACTAGTCCAAGGACACGTCTCAGACCATGTCGAGGCCGTCTGATGCATTTTGGGGAGCTGCAGATAAACCAGGTTTCTATCCTGACCAGCAGGAACAACCTCTTTAATGCAGTGTCCGATCTGCAAACATCTCCAAGAGTGGTTTCTACAGGAAGGAAATTTCCATTTTCAAATAAATCATTTATCCTTCTGTTGCCTTTTTTGAACCATTGAACCCAATAGACAGGCTGTTTATTGATATTAATTTTTGGGTTATGCCATATAGATGCATATTTTTGAATGTATTGTGAAATTTTACAGTTTTTATGTATTTCCTGCCAAACCATTTTCGAATATCCTAGAATGGGATTGCTCTCTTTGTTTTCTCATTTTTAACTGTTTTTGCTGGAGCTTCTATTGGTTCCAAGGGGGAGGTAAGGTCTCGTTCTATCAGGACCCAGTCCAGATCTGAACCTCCTTCATCCCAGTGTCTCATAAGTTTAGACGTTTCAAAAGCAACGCTGTAGTACTTTATATTTGGAAGTGATTTCTTCTTGGATTCATATAGTTAATCCAGACGAATTCGAGGTTTCCTCCCCTCCCAAAGAAATGGTTTTATCATTTTATCATATCTCACTAATAGTTGTTTTGGGATGCATGTGGGTATCATCCCAGTTAGGTAGTTTATTTGCGGTGCCACAACCATTTTTATGGCATTTACTTTACAATGTCAAATGTAATTTACTCCAATTATCCAGATTATTTTTTATTTTATCTAATATTTTTTCCATGTTAGTGGTCGTAATTTCCCTTATGTCAGGATTTAATTCTATACCTAGATATCTCATCCCCTTTGGTGTCCATTTGAAATCGAAAGCCGATAGCTGTTCACGTGTACAACTTTGAGACACTGGCATGGTTTCTGATTTATGCCAATTAATACAATAACCAGATATTTTAGAGTATATTTCAATAGTTTCTAGTAGAACTGACACAGACCTGGTTGGATCCTGATTCAGCAGCAAGATGTCATCAGCATAAAGAAATAGCTTATGCTATAACCCTAACCCTGTCACCTCCAGTCACACCCTCAATTCTAGAATCTGCTCTAATCAACGTTGTCAATGGTTCTAAGAAAATAGTGACCAATAATGGGCTTAAACTACACCCCTGTCTGGTTGACCTAGTTATATTAAAAAACTGAGATATCATCCCATTAGTAAAAACTGCAGCTTTAGGGCTTGAATACAAGACTTTTATCCATCTGCAAAAACTGTCATCAAATCCAAATTTTGAAAGACTTGCAAATAAAAAGGCCCATTCCACCTTATCAAATGCTTTTTGGGCATCAAGTGATATGGCTGAAACAGGGTGAGGATTAATTCTGTTCATCCAGATTAAGTGAAACAATCTACTCATATTATCAGTTGAGGATCTGTGCTTTATAAATCCTACTTGATCTTTATGGAGGATTTTAGGTAAAACTTGATCTAATCTTGATGCTAATGTCTTGGACAATATTTTACAGTCAACATTTATTAAACTTATGGGTCTATAATTGGCTGGGTCTGTTGAATCCTTATCTTTTTTTGGTATCAATGATATAATAGCCTCATTGAGACTTTCTGGGAGTGAACCACATTAAAAGGCTTCATGAAAAACCTCTGTAAGGAATGGACAGAGAATACCAACATATTTCTTATAAAACTCCACCGGGAAGCCATCTATCTCAGGTGACTTCCCGGCTTTCGTACCTTTGATTGCAGCTCTAACTTCCTCTTCCATTATGGGAATGTCCAAACTGTCCCTCTCCTCTATGGAAAGTTGTGGTAGCTCTACCTTCAGGAAGAAAGAGTTCAAGTCTTCCTCACTAGCTGAGCATGTAGATGTGTACAAGTCTTCATAAAAGTTTTTAAAAATGTCATTAATTTCCTTAGCTGATGTAAACAGTCTATCGTCTTTCCTAATTGCTGTAATAGTGTTAATTGAATCCTGCCTTTTTAATTGTCTTACCAATAACCGTCCAGTTTTGTTTTACCATTTTCATAAAAGTTGGTCTTGAGCCTAAATAGTGAATACTGTGCTTTTTTATAATATATTTTTTATAGCTCAAATTTTAGTTTACATATTTTCCTGAAACATTCTTCATCATGCTGTTTAGCTAAATACTTCTCCATTTTACCTATTTCTTTTTCCAATAGTTGTATTTTATCCTTATGGTTATCCTTTGGTGCATATAGATTACACAGTACAACTTAAACTCCGTTAATAAGTGCTTCCAGGACTAGGATCCTTCCATGAGGATCTTTAACTTGATTAAGTACGGTGAAATTCAGTTTTTTGTTGATGAGAATAACAACCCCACAGCTCTTACTTGATACTGAGTTATGAAAGACATGACCGACCCAGTTGCGTTTCATTTTTAAAGCTTCAACCCTGAAATGTGTTTCCTGAATATAAGTGATGTCTGCGCCTTTAGACTTAAGATAGGTGAGTATTTTTTTACGTTTGATTGGTGTGCTACAGCCATTAATGTTCCATGTCACTATATTAATATGTCCACTACCCATTATTTCTTAGAAGTGTATACATTAGCCTCCTTTTACCCTCCTTTATAGTGTTATTGCTCCTTGTTTCCACGTATATTAATGCCTTTCTCCTGCCACCATGAAAATAAAAACACCTCCAAAAGCAGTATCCCAGAACAGGAACCTGCAGAATATAAAATAACAATAACTCAAAAACCGCTGTCTCTAACATGAACATGACAGTGTAGTACGCCTTGGGCTAATCCAGTTCTGATCCGTGTAGGTCCTGTAGACGGCGTCCTCTCCTCTTACCCACGGTCCGCCTCCGCCGCCTTTTCAAAATAAAGTTCCGCTCTCTCTCATTTTCATATCACACAGTTAGCCGTCTTCTGCATTTTGAATATTTTCTCGGAGAAGTGCCTTTCTCGGGTCGGTGAAGCTCAGTCTCTTCCCCTTCCATGTCAACCTCAGAACTGGTGGGTGTGCCGGTGTGGGCTTCACCTGATGATCCCACAGAGCTTTCATTACCGGGGAGAACCGTCTTCGTAGGTCGTGTCTTTGTAGATAGAGAGGCTGCAGTCCTCCCACCTTATCCCTTTCTCTTTTTTCACAGCAGTCAGAACTTTCTGTCGAGCTGTGTAGTGCAGAAACTTCACCAGTATCATCCTCGGTGGGTGATTGTCATCTGGCCGTGATCCTCTGGATCTCAAACTCGTCCCCCTACAGTCTCAGTCCTGTGTCCACTACTTTCTTCATGTAGTCATTCATTACATGTCCCGTTTCTTTACCCTCTTTCAGTCCAATCAGCTTAATATTTTTACGTCTCCCTCGATTTTCCTGATCGACACGGCTCCATAGTTGTTCCACTTTCTGTTTTAGCTCCGTGTGGTCATCGATCATGCTAGCGTTGTTATCTTCAATGTCAGCAATACGGCTTTCCGCCTGATCGAGCCAGGTTTGTATGGCACTTATTGCGTTTTTTAGCTCTGCCGTATCCGACTTAATAGTTGACACATCACTCGCCACTTTGTGTCTCGCTCATTTTTGCAATTTCCGCGAGGACGTCTCCCATGCTGTTCCTTCTGTTAGCTTTGCTACCAACGGAGCTAGCTGGGTTAGCTTCTATGGTAGTTGTGGTCTTCAAGCGAGTTTGCAAACTTCGTTTTTTCTGGCTCATTTCGGCTCAAACCAGTATAACTCTAAGCTGCGTAGGGGAACCAATCACCTACAACATCAATTCCGCTTAGTTTGAGAGTTTATATAGTTTAAATAATATTAATTGTAGGCGGACGACGGGAGCATATAAGATAAGATGAACCTTTATTAATCCCCGGAGGGAAATTCGGGATCTGTTATCTAAAGATCTATTATCTAAGGCGCAGCCATTTCCCAGGTCTTCCTCACGTGACTCCCGAGCTTTGTTATTTGGCATTTGGATGAGTGCGTTAAAATATTCATCCTGTGTTAGTGGTTTATATGGTGAATGTGAACGAACGTGAATTTCCCCACTGTGGGACTAATAAAGGAATATCTTATCTTATCTTATCTTATCTGACTTAGTTACTCCCTTCTCCTCTCATATCTTTTCTTTAACACCTCTCTCCTCGTCTCCTCTCCTATCTTGCATGTGTTTAATGGGGGACAGAGATATTCTGGTGTTGTAGTGAACCGTTGTTTCCTGCTTCCTGCCTCTCTGAAGACAGACTGGTCATTAACTGGACTGTGTTCTTTATTCTAATGAGGTTATCACTGAGACCTGATGCAGTTTGTCCTTCAGGCCACAAGATGGACACAAAACAAAGAGTCTGAACTGAATGAGTTCATCTGGCTCCAGAAGGAATAAAATATTAGAAATATGTATAACTGACTTTTCAACAGACCCATAAATCTAACAGTTAAAGTATTGTGTGTATCACAGCGTCCTTCCTCTGGACCATACAGCTCCATTCAGATCTGACCATGAAAGAGGGGTGATGATTATTAATAAACTAGAGCATCACTGAGGATCATCTCTATCCAGAATTATAGAGAAGACTGAATTATACTCAGTAACATTCACCATTTGTGTTCCTTCCTGAATGTCAGTGTCCTGGCAGCATGCCAGCTTTAAAATGGATGATTTGCTAATGGAGTTTGGTGAGCAGATGCTAAATCAGCGAGTGACTCAGACTTTATCACCATGACGACAGATGAGATCAGTATCTGTAAACTACCGTGATGAATGACAATAAAGAGGAGTTTATAGAAATAACTCCACATTAATCTGTTTTTATCTTCTGTTTGCTACGAGCATCCTCCTTTACTGTCCTCTTCCTGTCCTCACATTCATCTTTAAGAGACACTTTTATGGTCTCTCATCAGGACAAATAAACAGACGCCGCCGCTAACGGCACCGACTCAGCGCTCAACAGACAAGCTGATCGTTACTTTAAGAAATGATGTGACTGAATGAAGAACACCAACTGTCCTATCTGTTATCTCCTCCTCTCCTCTGTCCTCATCTCCTTCTCCTTTGCTCTCCTTGTCTCCTCTACCCTCCGTCTCCTCCTCTCACCTCGTGTCCTTGTCTCTTCATTTCCTTCAGGCCCGTCTCCTCTGAAGTCCATCCACTGCTTCCCTCTCTCCTCCTCCTCCCTCTCTTGCTCCTGGTCACCTCCTCTCTCTGACTTCGACTCCTACGAGGTCGAGTGCCGTCGCCACGATGATGGGGACCTGACCTCGGCACTGCGGCTGGCTGGGGGCGTTGCCACGGTAACGCTGGACCACTTGGAGGCGTACAGGAAGTACTCGGTGACGGTCAGAGTGGCGTCGGCCGGACAGATGAGTTCGCCAGCGACACACACGACTGTTACCATGATCGACCGTGAGTATACACGACACACACAATAACACAGAGACACAAAACACACAATAACAGAGACACACCACACACTAACAGAGAGACACAAAACACACAATAACAGAGACACACGACACACACAATAACACAGAGAGACACAAAACACACAATAACACAAAACAGACACACCACACACAATAACACAGAGAGACACAAAACACACAATAACACAGAGACACACTACACACAGTAACAGAGAGACACACTACACACACAATAACAGAGACACACTACACACAGTAACAGAGACACACTACACACAATAAGAGACAAAAAACACACAATAACAGAAACACACCACACACACAATGACAGAGACACACCACACACACAGTAACACTGAGACACACAGAAACACTGAGACACACAGAAACACTGAGACACACAGAAACACAGAGACACACTACACACAGTAACACAGAGACACACTACACACAGAAAAGACAATACACACAATAACACAGAACACACTAACACACAATAACAGAGACACACTACACACAATAACACAAGACACACTACACACAGACACAGACACACTACACAACACACTACACACACTACACACACAAAACACAGACACACTACACACAGTAACACAGACACACATGACACACAACAACAGAGACACACTACACACACAATAACACAGACACACTACACACAATAACACAGAGACACACTACACACAGTAACACAGAGACACACTACTGACAATAACACAGACACACTACGCACAATAACAGAGACACACCACACACAATAACACAGAGAGACACTACACACACAATAACAGACACACCACACACACAATAACACACAGAGACACTACACACAATAACACAGAGACACACAGTAACACAGAGACACACCACACACACAATAACACACAGAGACACACCACACACACAATAACACACAGAGACACTACACACACAATAACAGACACACCACACACACAATAACACAGAGAGGCATGACACACACAATGATAGAGACACACTACACACAATAACACAGAGAGACACAAAAAAACACACACACACAATAACACAGAGACACTACACACACAATAACAGACACAAAATACACAATAACAGAAACACACCACACAGTGATACAGAGACACACCACACACAGTAACACAGAGACACAGTAACACAGAGACACACTACACACACAGTAACAGAGACGCACAGTAACACAGAGACACACTACACACAGTAACAAGAGACACACTAGACACACAATAACACAGAGACACACTAGACACAATAACAGAGACACACTTGACACACTAACACAGACATACAGTAACACAGAGACACACTACACACAAAATAACACAGACGCACTACACACACAGTAACACAAAGACACTACACACAGTAACAGAGACACACTACACACAGTAACACAGAGACACGCTACACACACAGTAACACAGAGACACACTACACACACAATAACACAGAGACACACTACACACACAGTAACACAGAGACACTACACACACAGTAGCACAGACACACACTACACACACAATAACACAGAGACACACGACACACAGTAACACAGAGAGACACTACACACACAATAACAGACAGACAACACACACAATAACAGAGACACACCACACACAATAACACAGAGACACACAAACACAGGTACACAACACACAATAACACAGAGACACACTCCACACACAGTAACACAGAGACAAACCACACACACACTAACAGAGAGGCACGACACACACAATAACAGAGACACACTACACACAATAACACAGAGAGACACAAAACACACAATAACAGAGACACACTTCACACACAGTAACACAGAGACAAAACACACAGTAACAGAGACACATGACACACACAATAACACAGAGACACAAAACACACAATAACAGAGACACACACACACACAATAACACAGAGAGACACAAAACACACAATAACAGAGACACACAGTAACACAGAGACACACTAGACACAGTAACACAGAGACACACAGAAACACAGAGACACACTAGACACATAGTAACTCAGAGACACATTACACACAATAACACAGAGACACACTAACTAAGAGACAGTGTTTGAGTAGAAACTAAAGGGGACATCTGGTCTCTGTCTCTACTAGACACCTGATTGGACAAACTCTGCTGCTCTCAGTGTTTCTGAGAAATTAGATTTAGAAATGATAATGATAGAATTAGTAACAATAGTAATAATAATAGCAATAATAATAAGGGTAATAATAATAATAATAATAATAAAATGAATAATAATAATAATAGTAATAATAATAATGATGATAGTAATAATAGTAACATCTCTGATAAAATCACACCGCCGTGATCCCAGAATGCAATGCAAACACTCAGACACTCTGTTCCTTGTCCTCACAATAATAATAAATTTAATAAGGTTAATAACGTTAATAAATTCAATAAAGTTATCACAAGGAAATAATATTTTAATAAAGTTAATACATTTAAAATAGATTTAATAGTTAATCAAGTTAATAAATTGAATCAAGGTAATAAATTTAATCAAGTTAATAAATTTAATCCATCTAATCAAGTTAATAAATTGAATCAAGTTAATAAATTGAATCAAGTTAATCAAGTTAATAAATTGAATCAAGTTAATCAAGTTAATGAAGTTAATGGGGACGTACATCACCAAGGACCTATTGTGCACGACTAATATCTAAGTTTATAACTTTAATCAAGGTAACCAACATTCTGCTGAGTTGTTTCAGTTAGTTGATTGACAGTCTGTTGAACCAGTCGGGTTCCTTTCAGGCCCTCCGATCCCGCCCCCGAGCATCCGTGTTGGTGAAAAGTCGTCGAAGGTCACGTCGTCCTCCATCTTGTTCCGCTTCAACTGCTCCTGGTTCAGCGACGCCAACGGAGCCGTTCGCTACTTCGCCGTGATCGTGGCCGAGTCTGAAGGTACAAATACACACTCTGAGTACTGAAGGTACACATACACACTGAGTACTGATGGTAGAAATACTCAGTGTGAATACTTCAGTATGTCAGGATCTGTCCTCTTCTGACCCCTCCCCTCTCCTGACTCTGCCCCTATTTTGACCCCTCCCCTCTGCTCTCACAGCCAATGAGATGCTGCAGCCGGAGCAGCGCCACCCTCTGCCCTCCTACCGCGACTACATCAGCAACTCGTCCGTCAAAGCGTATCAGACGGCCTACTTCTCCAGCCGCTGCCCGCCGGACGCCAGCGCCGCCGGACAGGTGCACACAGGGACATACTAATACTACAGTACTATAGATCAATAGGTATTACTAGTTATCATTAGATATTACTATAGATCACTATATATTATTACATGTTACTATAGATTACTATATATGAGAATTATTACTATTATTAGAAATCTGCACTTGCTTATACATTAAAAAATACAATAAAAAATCACCAGTATATTTTAAATGTTAATTTTTACCTGTTTTTCCTTTTATGCATTTATTGATTCGTGTTTATTAATGTTTAAATGTACATATTTACTTTTACATTCGTTTGTAATATACATTTTTTTTATATTTATTAATTCATTATTACATGTATGTATGTATATGAAAACTACAGCAAATGCAGTAAAAGTAACACTACAAAATATGGGAAACAACTGTAATAACTAATAACTAAAATAACAGTAAATACTAATACATCTAATAATTAATAACTAATACCTGTAATAACTAATACCTGTAATAATTAATAACTAATATCTGTAATAACTAAGAACTAAAATAACAGTAATAACTAACAGCTGTAATAATTAATAACTAATATCTGTAATAACTGATACTTGTAATAATTAATAACTAAAATAACTGTAATAGCTAATAGCTGTAATAAGTAATAACTAATATCTGTAATAACTAAGAACTAAAACAACTGTAATAACTAATACCTCTAATAATTGATAACTAATACCTGTAATAACTAATAACTACAATAACTGTAATAACTGTAATAACTAAAATGCCTGTAATAACTAATAACTAAAATAACTGTAATAACTAATAGCTGTAATAACTAACTAAAATAACTGTAATGACTAATAGCTGTAATAACTAATAGCTGTAATAACTGTAATAACAATACCTGAAATAACTAATAATTAAAATAACTGTAATAACTAACAGCTGTAATAATTAAGAACTAAAATACCTGTAATAACTAATATGTAATAACTGTAATAACAATACCTGAAATAACTAATAATTAAAATAACTGTAATAACTAACAGCTGTAATAACTAATAACTAAAATAACTGTAATAACTGTAATAACTAATAGCTGTAATAACTAATACTTCTAATAATTAATAACTAAAATAACTGTAATAACTAATAGCTGTAATAACTGTAATAACAATACCTGAACTAACTAATAACTGTAATAACTAATTACTAATTTTTTTTTTAGTAATAACTGTAATAACTAATACCTCTATTAATTAATAACTAAAATACCTGTAATAACTAAAACTAAAATAACTGTAATAAGCAAATAGCTGTAATAACTAATAACTGTAATGGTAAAACTAATAGCTGTAATAAATAATAACCTGTAAAAGAACTAAAATAGCTGTAATAACTAATACATCTAATAACATAACTAATAAGTAAGATACCTGTAAAAACTAATACCTGTAATAACTAAAAACTAAAATACCTGTGATAACTAATATGTGTAATAACTAATAACTGTAATAATTAAGAACTAAAATACCTGTAATAACTAATACCTGTAATAACTAATAACTGTAATAATTAAGAACTAAAATACCTGTGATAACTAATACCTGTAATAACTAATAACTGTAATAAATAAGAACTAAAATACCTGTAACAACTAATACCTGTAATAACTAATACCTGTAATAATTAAGAACTAAAATACCTGTAATAACTAATACCTGTAATAACTAATACCTGTAATAACTAAAAACTAAAATACCTGTAACAACTAATACCTGTAATAACTAATAACTGTAATAATTAAGAACTAAAATACCTGTAATAACTAATACCTGTAATAAATAAGAACTAAAATACCTGTAATAACTAATACCTGTAATAACTAAAACTGAATAACTAAAATACCTGTAACAACTAATACCTGTAATAACTAATAACTGTAATAATTAAGAACTAAAATACCTGTAATAACTAATACCTGTAATAACTAATACCTGTAATAATTAAGAACTAAAATACCTGTGATAACTAATACCTGTAATAACTAAAAACTAAAATACCTGTATTAACTAATATCTGTAATAACTAATACCTGTAATAACTAATAACTGTAATAACTAATAACTATAATAATTAAGAACTAAAATACCTGTAATAACTAATAACTGTAATAATTAAGAACTAAAATACCTGTAATAACTAATACCTGTAATAATTAAGAACTAAAATACATGTAAAATACCTGTAATAACAATACCTGTAATAACTAATACCTGTAATAACTAAAAACTAAAATACCTGTAATAACTAATACCTGTAATAACTAAAAACTAAAATACCTGTAATAACTAATACCGGTAATAACTAAAAACTAAAATACCTGTAATAACTAAACCTGTAATAACTAATAACTGTAATAATGAAGAACTAAAATACCTATAATAACTAATACCTGTAATAACTAATACCTGTAATAACTAAAAACTAAAATACCTGTAATAACTAATATGTGTAATAACTAATAACTGTAATAATTAAGAATTAAAATACCTGTAATAACTAATACCTGTAATAACTAAAAACTAAAATACCTGTAATAACTACTAACTGTAATAACTAAGAACTAAAATACCTGTAATAACTAATACCTGTAATAACTAAAAACTAAAATACCTGTAATAACTACTAACTGTAATAACTAAGAACTAAAATACCTGTAATGACTAATACCTGTAATGACTAATAACTGTAATAATTAAGAACTAAAATACCTGTAATAACTACTACCTGTAATAACTAATAACTGTAATAATTAAGAACTAAAATACCTGTAATAACTAATACCTGTAATAACTAATAACTGTAATAATTAAGAACTAAAATACCTGTAATGACTAATACCTGTAATAACTAATAACTGTAATAATTAAGAACTAATATACCTGTAATAACTACTACCTGTAATAACTAATAACTGTAATAATTAAGAACTAAAATACCTGTAATAACTAATACCTGTAATAACTAATAACTGTAATAATTAAGAACTAAAATACCTGTGATAACTAATACCTGTAATAACTAATAACTGTAATAATTAAGAACTAAAATACCTGTAATAACTAATACATGTAATAACTAATACCTGTAATAACTAAAAACTAAAATACCTGTAATAACTAATACCTGTAATAACTAATAACTGTAATAACTAAGAACTAAAATACCTGTAAGAACTAATACCTGTAATAACTAAGAACTAAAATACCTGTAATGACTAATACCTGTAATAACTAAGAACTAAAATACCTGTAATAACTAATAACTGTAATAACTAAGAACTGTAATAATTAAGAACTAATATACCTGTAATAACTAATACCTGTAATAACTAATACCTGTAATAACTAAGAACTAAAATACCTGTAATAACTAATACCTGTAATAACTAATAACTGTAATAATTAAGAACTAAAATACCTGTAATAACTAATACCTGTAATAACTAATAACTGTAATAATTAAGAACTAAAATACCTGTAATAACTAATACCTGTAATAACTAATAACTGTAATAATTAAGAACTAAAATACCTGTAATAACTAATACCTGTAATAACTAATAACTGTAATAATTAAGAACTAAAATACCTGTAATAACTAATACCTGTAATAACTAATAACTGTAATAATTAAGAACTAAAATACCTGTAATAACTAATACCTGTAATAACTAATAACTGTAATAATTAAGAACTAAAATACCTGTAATAACTAATACCTGTAATAACTAATAACTGTAATAATTAAGAACTAAAATACCTGTAATAACTAATACCTGTAATAACTAAGAACTGAAATAATACCAACTACCTAAATAGTAAAATAAGACTAAAACATCGCAGACACTAATGACGAAACATGATTGTTTTAATTGATAAACTAATCAGTCACTAATTGATCAGGTGGTGGAGGTCAACCTGGGGGCGGGAGGGGATCGGCTGGGCGGGGCCTGCGACCGTGCCCATGACGACGACCTTTACCTGAGAGACAGCTACGGCGGCTTCTGTGACGGGCCGCTGAAAGCCAGAACCTCCTACAGGTACCACACACACACACACACACACACACACACACACACACACACACACACACACACACACACACACACACTAGTAGCTACATAGAAACTGTGTGTGTGTGCGTGTGTTCAGGCTGAGTGTGCGAGCGTTCACCAGACTGTTTGATGAAAACCACAGAGAGTTTCCTCAGCCTCTCTTCACCGATACCTACCTGTCCACACCACTCAGGACACACTCAGGTGAGTCATTCACACACACACACACACACACACACACACACACACACACACACACACACCCTGCCTGTGTGTTACAGTGTGTTGTTGTGTGTCAGAGCCTCTCGGTGGCGTGGTGGAGGGTCTGAGCGCCGGGATGTTTCTGATCGGGATGATGGTCGCCGTCGTCTCTCTGCTCGTTTACAGACAGCGGCTACGCAAAGTGTGAGTGCACACACACACACACACACACACACACACACACACAACCTATAATTCCTAACGTGATCCTGAAACCTGGTCTCATAGACACCCGTTAGTAACCATGGTGATGAATTTAGTAGGCGCAGCGTTAAGTGGAGGCAGAACATGGAGCCTTCAGATGAAACGTGAACTTGTGTTTATAAGTCGTGAACACAACGTGTTGCGTTCAAGCGCTTAAGTGGTGACGAACATCACTGCTAAGCAACGGCAATATTAATGTTACTGTCCACAGAAGCTAACAAGCTAGCCAGCTAGCTAGTGGGGAAGAAGAAGAAGAAAATCGACCTTTATTAGTCCCACTAGGGGAAATTCAATTTTACACTCTGTTGTTAACAACTCTGTGTTAACACACACATGCGCATACAGGACCCATATACCTGCAACAATGGAGAGATGTCAGAGTGATGGGGGCTGCTCCTGACAAGCACCCCGAGCAGTTGGGGGTTTGGTGCCTTGCTCAGGGGCACCTCGGCAGTGCCCAAGAGGTAAACTGGCACCTCTCCAGCTACCAGTTCTCACTCAGATCTTGGTCCATGTCGGGATTTGAACCGGTGATCCTCCGGTTCCCAAGACAACTCCCTACAGACTGAGCTACTGCCGCCCCCAACATGATGCAGGAAATGTAAAGACATAATGACAGAGGACAAAGATGAGGTCGTTGAGGATATCAACATTTTGCTCATAGATTAAACATTATATGGCTAAAATTGATAAATGTACGTCCACGGGCTCCACCATTTCTCACAACGTCAATAAACACGTCACAAGTCGACAACACACAACTCGGAGCTTTCAGAGACTTTCCACTGACGAGGTCGTGAATACAACATGAGGGGGTGTTCAGGGCCCAGCTGGTAAACATGGTAAACACCACCACATTAGTCTCTGCACATGTTAGCTAACGCTGGTTAGCAAGTATTGTCTTGTTTTTTAACAATGTTTTTAACAAAGTCCTAGTTTCTGTCAGTCTGTCCTGTCTCTCTCTCTCCAGGATCACCAGAGTTAGTGGAGAAAGTTAACGTTAACCAATGAGACCAGATTAGCCGACCGCTACGCTGCTGGAGGAGGAGACGGCTGGATGACGCTAGCTAGCTAGCAAGACTAGATATATACAGTACAGACCAAAAGTTTGGACACACCTTCTCATTCAAAGAGTTTTTTTCTTCTATTGACATTGTAGATTCACACTGAAGGCATCAAAACTATGAATTAACATATGTGGAAATATGTAGTTTACCTCTTGGGCACTGCCGAGGTGCCCCTGAGCAAGGCACCAAACCCCCAACTGCTCGGGGCGCTTCTCAGGAGCAGCCCCCCCACTCTGACATCTCTGCATTAATGCAGGTATATGTACTTTGTGAAATTAACAACAGAGTGTAAAAAACTGAATTTCCCTACGGGGATTAATAAAGGTTCATCTCTCTCTCTCTGTACTTAACAAAAAAGTGTAAAACAACGGAAAATACGCTTTATATTGTAGTTTGTAGTTCAAAGTACTACCTTTTGCTCTGATTACTGCTCCACACACTCTGCATCCTCTTGATGAGCTTCAAGAGGTCGTCACCTGAAATGGTCTCCACTTCACAGGTGAGTCCTGTCAGGTTTAATCAGGGGGATTTCTGGCCTTATAAATGGGGTTGGGACCATCAGTTGTGTTGTGCAGAAGTCAGGTGGAGACACAGCTGATAGTCCTACTGAATAGACTGTTAGAATTTGGATTATGGCAGAAAAAAGCAGCTCAGTAAAGAAAAACTATATATATATATATATATATATATATATATATATATATATATATATATATATATATATATACACAGTTTATAACTAGAGATACAGTACAGTATAAACTGAACAGAAATGAAACAGAAATGCATTAAAAATATAATTAGAGAATCAGAACATGAATGATGATGGTATTTACTGTTTATTTGTTGCTATTAAATTCAAACTCAAATTGAAAAATTCAAATATGAAGAGGACTTGACTAAAGCATTACAAACTACAATCTGACTACAACCTCTTAATATGATTGTGTGTGCAGATATTATAGTATATTGCTATGATCACATGCGTGTGGATGTCATTGTATTATATATTAAATTATGAAATATGAATATGATTATGACTGTGTGTGCAGGGCGGTGCAGCAGAACCCAGTGGTGAGGATGAGCATGTGGAAAGAGGTTCCAGCTTCAGGACTGTATGTTGGCGTCAGGAGGTGAGACACGACATTATTATCTTCATCTATTCGTCTCTGTCTCATGGTGATGACATCATCACGCATCACTGTTTCATGAGCGGCCTTTAGACTTCAAATACCGTGGTTTATTAAAAAATATTTAAAAAATTCAAAAACAAAAATTTTAAAATAGTATTCAAAACTGCACACATAAAACGTGTTTATTAAATATCTGGATATAAAATGAGTGATGACGGCACATTATTTAAATTTACTCCGCTGTTTCAGAAAATAATTAGAACTTTACTGTTTCAAAAACAATGATTATTATTAATTTTATATATTATTATTTAGTAGTAAACATAAAAGATAACATATCACAGACTGCCCAAATAAAACGTGTATTAACCCTTTACTGAAAAACTCAAATATTAATATCACTTTGAAATTATTAAAAAATACATTTCGGAAAAAAGATGATTCATAAGACGACTATACATTAATGAAATTTACTCATGAAAATAATAATTAGCAGTAATTCTACTTTTGTATTGAAAAATAGTTTAGAAAAATCTGACAGACTGCAGAAAAACATGTTTATAAATATCTTCTGATACGTGCTCATCTTTAAAAAAAAAAGTCAAATATTGATATTTGGCCTTCAAATATCCAGGAGTACTCATTATGTTCAGATTATTTTTTATTTAAAAAAATAATATTATGAATAATAAAAATAAACATGTTTCTATTTATTTAATTGCAACTATTATTGTGTGGGTTGGGCTATAAATTGATGATAGCAATAATTATCAGTTTAAAACATTTATTAACAAAAATATATTTACAAAAATGGACCACGCGTAAAGAAAATAATTCTGTTAGATTGCTTCTAATATAATATTCTTCTGATTCATTTCATTTATTAAATGCTTTAATTAATGATATTGATGAATCTTTTTTGTGTTCTGTTCTATTTTTGTTTAAAGTTTAACATAATTAAACAATAATCTCTAAAGCCTTCTGTTGTAACTTTTTATGACTAAATATTATTATTAATAATAAAAGACTGTAATAACATTTAATATGGTGTAATTGTTGCCTGATATGTTCATGTCCTGTATAATAACTAATAAATCTGACCTGATTGTGTTTCAGTAACCGTCGGGTCACCAGGTGAGAATCTCTTGCAGCATATTAACCTGACAGTTATGAATATGGATATGTGCTATATTGGATATATGTTGAGAAATGTGTGTTTTGTGTGTGTGTCCAGTCCGATCAAAGTCTGTCACTTTGAGTCTCATCTGACTAAACTCCAGGCCGACTCCAACTACCTGCTGTCTGACGAGTTTGAGGTAAAACTCTTCATACAGGCTGGAGAAAGTATTCTCCTCCTGTACTGCAGTACAAGTACTATGTGACTATCAAAAGTACCATGTACTGTGTCTGTTAGTTGCTGTAACTCACCAAAAAACAAAACCCCACAGCTCTGCGGTAGAAATACGTCATGTGACGTCCGTTTCTTCGTCTTCCTGCACAGTTGATAAATGTTTTCGTCGCCTCGCTGGCTCCAAAATAAAATATAATATATATTCTTATTAGTATTAAATAATATATATTATATTAATACTAAATATATTAACATTTTTTTATTAAAGCCAAAAATGAATAAATACAAAATATATAAAAGGAAATGAAACAGAAGATTAAATCGATAAAGCAAGATAAATAAATAAAGCAAAAACAAAATATAATTTTGTCACATTTTATCAATGAATTAATGTCTTCATTTATTTCTTCTATAAATTTAGCTGCATAAAATGACATATTTCTTTATTTACTGAGTCATTTATCTATTTATTATGTCTGTATTATTTATATTTGGCAGGTTCTGTCCTCCATCCAGGGTTTTAAGAGGATGAAGAGAGATTCTGTTTCATAAAACAAATTTCATTAATAAATACGTGATTCATTAAGTTTTGTGTAAAATGAGTTAAAGGCCTCTCTCATACGCACCATATACCGTTATCTCGGTATATGGTACCGTTATGTCGCTGACTGCTGCCGACGACGAAGTTGCTGACTGCTGCTGACGCTGACTGCTGCTGACGACGACGCTGACTGCTGCCGACGACGACGCTGACTGCTGCCGACGATGTTGCTGACTGCCAACGACGACGTTGCTGACTGCTGCTGACGCTGACTGCTGCCGACGACGACGCTGACTGCCGACGACGACGCTGACTGCCGACGACGCTGACTGCTGACTGCCAACGACGACAACGCTGACTGCTGCCGCCGCCGACGTTGCTGACTGCCGACGACGACAACGCTGACTGCTGCCGCCGCCGCCGTTGCTGACTGCTGCCGACGACGACGCTGACTGCTGCCGCCGACGCTGACTGCTGCCGCCGCCAACGTTGCTGACTGCCGACGACGACGTTGCTGACTGCCGACGACGACGACGCTGACTGCTGCCGACGACCTTCTACTCCGACGACGACGACGCTGACTGCTGCCGACGACGACGCTGACTGCTGCCGCCGACGCTGACTGCTGCCGCCGACGTTGCTGACTGCCGCCGCCGACGTTGCTGACTGCCGCCGCCGACCTGGCTGCCGCCGACGCCGACGCTGACTGCTGCGACTGCCGCCGACGACGACGCTGACTGCTGCCGACGACGATGTCGCTAACTGCCGACGACGCTGACTGCTGCCGACGTTGCTGACTGCCGCCGCCGACGACGCTGACTGCTGCCGACGACGACGCTGACTGCTGCCGACGCCGACGCTGACTGCTGCCGACGCTGACTGCTGCCGACGATGTCGCTGACTGCTGCTGACGACTGCTGCCGCCGACGACGCTGACTGCTGCCGACGATGATGTCGCTAACTGCCGACGACGCTGACTGCTGCCGACGATGTCGCTGATTGCTGCCAACGCCGACGTCGCTGACTGCCGACGTCGCTGACTGCCGACCGCTACTGCTGACCACGACGGCTTACTGCCTACGACGACAACGCTGACTGCTGACGACGACGTCGCTGACTGCTGCTGCCGACGTTGCTGACTGCTGCCGACGTTGCTGACTGCCGCCGCCGACACTGACTGCTGACTGCTGCCGACGACGTCGCTGACTGCTGCCGACGTCGCTGACTGCTGCTGACGACGTCGCTGACTGCCGCCGCCGCCGCTGACTGCTGCCGATGACAACGACTGCTGATGATGATGATGATGATGATGTCACTGATTATGATGATGTGTGTTTAGGATCTGAAGGATGTGGGACGGAACCAGATGATGGACGTGGCCCGCCTTCCGGAGAACCGAGGAAAGAACCGCTACAACAACATCCTGCCATGTTAGTACAGCTGTGTGTGTGTGTGTGTGTGTGTGGGGTGTCTGTGTGTGTGTGTGTGTCCCTCAAAGAGAAACAGTCAGTGTGAGAATGATTATAGCGACGACATCGTTAACAGCTTTAATTAACCAGAAGGCATGTTCCCATGGCGACCAGCCTGAGGGTCCAACCTGGAGGTGATAAAAACTTTAATAACTACACACACATCTCATTATTTCCCTCATTAGGTATTAACATCTACTCATAATGTTTCAAAATCTAATGAAGGTGTGTGTGTGTGTTATATTTACAGGATCACTGTCTAAATAAAGTAATTAAGCGTCAGTTGTGTGTAACTGCAGCCAACAGAAAAAAATATGATTGAAGTGATACATTGACAGCTCTAAATGAATTCACACACACACACATGTAGAAGTTAAGACGTTGGTACCATGTGGGTCGACCGACAGTCAGTGTGTAAAAAAACAGATGAAGGACTTGTTGTGAAGTGAATGCAGTGGAGCGGGAGAAGAACATGTCCAGTCCTGGTTTACATCCACTAGTAAAGAACATACTGTCATGGCTGTCCTGAGTTTCCAGTTATTGATTTTTCTCTGATAGAGTGATCAGATCAGATATTTCTTTGTCACTAAAATGAACATCATGAAGTTTGGTTCTTTTATGACTTTATTATGGGTCAACTGAAGATGTGAGTAAATCTCCGGGTCAGAAATATCCACACAGTAATGCTAATATTTGGTCACATTTGGCCATTTTCACCTCAGTTCAGCACTTGTGGGATCATCCACCAGCTGCTGGTGAATCTGGGACCCCTCCTCTGGACAGAACTGGTGCAGTTCAGTTAAATTTGTTGGCTTTCTGACTCGGACTTGTTTCTTCAGCATTGTCCACGTGTCCTCAATGGGGTTTAAGTCAGGACTTTGGGAAGGCCGGTCTAAAACCTTAACTCTAGCCTGATTGAGCCTTTCCATCACCACTTCTGATGTGTGTTTGTGTCAATGTCCAGCTGTGCTCCAGACCCACCTTCAGGCTGATGATTTCAGGTTATCCTGAAGAATCTGAAGGTCATCCTCCTCCTTCATCATCATCATGTCAGCATAATCCTACCACCACCGGGCTGGACGGTAGGCCTGGTGTTCTGCATTAAAGGCCTCACCTTTTCTCCTCAAACATCCTGCTGGGCATCGTGGCCAAACAGCCTGGTTTTAGTGTGGTCTGACCACAGAGCTTTCCTCCAGAAGGTCTGATCTTTGTCCATGTGATCAGCAGCAGACTCCAGTGGAGCCTTAAGGTGCCTCTTTTAGAGGTTGGGCTTCCTTCTTGGACGGCAGCCTCTCAGTCCGTGGAGATGCAAACAGTCCTGACTGTGGACCCTGAGACCTGTGGTCCAGCAGCTTCTAGTTCCTGGTAGATCTGCTGCTCACGTCATCCACACTTTCTTTGACCCATAATAAAGTCATAAAAGAACCAAACTTCATGAATGTTTTTTGTGACAAAGAAGTATCTGATCAATCACTCTATCAGAAAAATCAATAACTGGAAACTCAAGACAGCCATGACAGTATGTTCTCTACAAGTGGATGTAAACTTTGGACCACGACTGGACATGTATTATTATTATTATCATCATCAGTAGCACCTTTGCTGTGTTTCGTCCTGTAGATGATTCTACCAGAGTGAAGCTGGCCTACTTGGAGGACGACCCCTGTTCTGACTACATCAACGCCAGCTACATACCTGTACGTAACCACACACACATGTTCATGTGTATCAGGGTGTGTGTGTTTAATGTGTGTGTGTGTGTGTGTGTGTGTGCAGGGTAATAACTACCGCAGGGAGTACATCGCCACCCAGGGCCCGCTGCCCGGCACTAAGGACGATTTCTGGCGGATGGCGTGGGAACACGGTGTCTACAATGTCGTCATGGTGACGCAGTGTGTGGAGAAGGGACGGGTAAGTCATTTTTGGTCCGGCCAACATCTCATATCTCAACATTCATGGTGGTCTGAGGACGAATCCTTCAGTTCACAACCGGATGAGTTAAATCCTCAGACAGAATATCTGGAATCATCTGGAGCATCGCTTTACATCTGGAATAAATACTAAAATGTCTGACCATTAAATCACGCTTTTAGATGTGATGTAAACTTGTCAATGTTAAACTTTATAAATATATAAAACAAATTGCTACTAATGATTATTGTTATTGATGAATCAGCTATTTCCTTGATTTAAGCTATAAAAACTGTCAGGTTGCTTATTTTCCTCAAAAAAAAAGTCAAAAACCTCCAACCAAACTACAAAGCATAGTAACGCATAGTAAAAGTACTCCACAGTGGAATGTGACGCATAGTATAGTTTGTAAAAAAAATTAGAAAAGTACAGTATATTGAAATTCTTTATTAAAAACCGACAGTATATAATATATAATATAATATACTAAAATGTAATATGTGAATCAGTCATAGTATAATTAAATATAAATAAAAAAGGTCATAGTGTATTGTAGTCATAGTATAGTTTATCATGAAAAAGTTGTAATAAAATCATAGGATTATCAATTATTTTTTCTCTTCTTCTATTCTATTTTTTCATCTTCAAATGTCAAATCAATCTTTTGAATAAATATGAACATATTTTTCTGTTTGGTGTTACAATATCATCAGTTGAGAGAAGATGAATCCTGTAGAAATATAGATGAAAGCATGGATATGAACGTGTGCTGCAGGTGAAGTGTGATCAATACTGGCCTGCAGACAGAGAGCCCCTGTACTACGGAGACCTGGTCATTCAGATGCTGTCTGAGTCCGTCCTGCCGGAGTGGACCATCAGAGAGTTCAGGATCACTTCGGTACCGCCCCCTACCTTCAGCTCCACCTCACCGTACTGGATCTTCATCTATAGAGGGCATTAATATGTTAATATGGCTTCCTTACATGTGGACAGGAGAGTGGCTGCAGTTACCCTCGAGTGCTGCGTCACTTCCACTACACCGTGTGGCCCGACCACGGAGTCCCAGAGAGCACCCAGTCCCTGATCCAGTTCGTTAGGACGGTCCGGGACTACGTGGACCGCTCACCCAGCACCGGAGCCACCGTGGTGCACTGCAGGTAGGACTGAGCTGACCAGAGTCCAACAACAACTCTCTCTGAGACGGACTCATTGATTAATTTGTCAACAAACATGGAAGGATGTATTCATGTGTGTGTGTGTGTGTGTGTGTGTTTTAGTGCTGGTGTTGGCCGAACAGGGACGTTCATGGCCTTGGATCGGGTTCTACAACAGTTGGAGTCTAAAGGAACCGTCGACCTGTACGGCTGTGTGTTCGACCTCCGCCTGCACCGCCAACACATGGTCCAAACTGAGGTACGCCCGCACATCCCCACCCTGCTTCCCTAGTTTCTACTGAAACATGACCACCTACCTGACCCTAGCTTTGTCCTAAATGTAGGACAAAGCTA
>CAMQGK010000285.1:0-13139 GCA_947000775.1 Pterois miles | reverse complement strand
ATGTGGCGAGGAGGGGTGAATAAAGGTAGGAATAATACTGTTACCAAAGGAAAGGGAGCTCGATAACGCCACCCTGGGAATTTCACCCAGAGAATAATTTTACAGCTTAAGGCACACAGATCCGTTAACTCAGGAGGCCAGAGACGTGATTCCAAAAACAAACACATTTATTTAAATAATCATTTTTTAAAAAAAGACATTAAAGCAAGCATTCACACCCATAAAGGGGGAAGGAAAAACTTTAACGGGGCTGAGGCCTAGTGGATGAACGAGAGCGAGTGCAGGGAGGAATCCACCAAAAAAAATATATAAATAAACAAAGGGGAGAAAGGGGACCACTTAAATCACCAGGCACACGTGGCAGACACTCTCGGTGAAGAAACCCACCCCCAGGGACACAGCAGACAGGGAGACCACCACCAACACCAGCACCGCCACCACCGGCCGTCAGCAACTGAAAACAGGGAGATTACCAAATTAGTGGGGTTACAACAAAATAAACAAAATAAATCAGAATCTAATAAATTATAAGTAATGGGCAGGTCACAAGCTCAAACTTAACAAAATATACTAATCAACAACTGCCCAAAAAGAACTTAGATAAATGTAACCAATCAAAAAAAGGAAGCCTAAAGAAAAGAAAACAAAACCCAAACAATCTTTCAAATTAATCTAATTAACAAATCAATTATTAGTAACCAAAATAAATTTAATACAATTTAACCTATACAAATAATTCAAAAGCAACCAAACGTAACCCACACTTCACACAGTCACAACACTCAGGCGCACAACATTTAAAAATGGGCTTCGGCCGTAGCGTGCGGCCGAGCAGCCGCCATGCACAGCACAGTTAAACACCTCTGCTTTCACGCCGTGCCGTGGAGGCCAAGCAGCAGCAAGCAAAAGCAGTGAAGAGACCAAACAGCAGCGGGGACAGAGGAGAAGGAGACAAAACAGCAGCGGCCCCGATCAGCTGATTACAGTAACACCCTAATGCAGAAAAAAAAAATTCCCTGCCATATTTACCAGAGCAGAACACGGTGCAGGCCAGCCAAGAAAACCAAAAAAACCCCTTCGGTCACAGCCGGGACACACACACAGACACGCACGTAGAGGAGGGAGGGAGAGAGAGAGGACTCCAAGCAGCCACCCGCATATGCCCACGGCCAACATACAACAGCACGCACGGGGCATAGAGCAGCGTACCACAGCAAACGCCAAACAAAAAAACAAAAACACCCAGGGAAGCAGCGGCAGACAACCACACAACAGCACCCATGAGCACATAAACTTGATACAAACAACCCTGAGGTGAAGCAGCGGCAGACATACCTGTTGGTCAAACGACCTGCGACACGGAAATGACGCGCCGGTGATGACGGAGGGAGGCACAAAGGAAGAGCCGGTGGGAGGACAGCCGCTGTTATACCAGCCCTCCAGCAGCGCGCATCAAGAGCAGCGGCCCACAGAGGAAACACACCCCCATGCTGCCACATTCTGCCCCTCCTCCTTGAATCGGCGTCCCGACGATCGACAACTAAAGGCTAACGCGACAAGCTAGCTCCAAGGTCTAAACAGAGCAGAGACTGCATTGGACACAGGAGCAGGAGGATTAGCAACCTGGACCTCTCCAGCTGGCCGTGGAAGACGGTGCAAATTTGAGTGCTGGCCAGCAGTTTGCCGCGAGGTCCGGCGTGGGGCCACCTGGCTGAAACCGGGACAACTGACCAAAGGGGGAGCTGAAGATGCTGATGCTCCTGAAGGTGGAACAATTACAGGGGCAGACCGAGAAGAGTCTGAGTCTGATGGTGGCGCTGGCCGTTGGGACGTGGTCAAGGCCGGTCTGGTGGAAGGCAAGGAAGAAGTGGCAGAAGAAGATTGCTGGCCAAGAACCAGCAAGTCATATTCAAATGAACACTCTTCTTCAGAAGGCGGCCCTTCTATAGGTGGCGAGTGATGGGAAGAGGCCTGACCAGGTGAGCCCATTTCAAGGACGGCCTTCAACATGGTGCGGTGGACATGTCGGACCTTTGTCTCGTCATCCACTGGCACAATAGTGTACACTGAGCCACCCTGCTTAGGGTGCCCTCAACACTCGATATCTCACAGAGCTCCATCGATCTCGGGTCTTATGGGGCCCCCTTGCACTGAAATCTCGCACGAACACCAACTGCCCCTCACACAGTGGCACATTTCTAACATGCTGGTCATGGACTCTTTTTCGGCGATCAGCGGCCTGTTGCAAGCGTTCCCTTGCACCTTCGAATGCTACCTGCAGTCGGGCCTGGTGCTCTTGAACCCATTCATGAATGGACCCACCAACCGGACTCTCAACTCTACCCAACAAAAAATCTACTGGCAGTCTAGGTTCCTGACCAAACATCAAGAAATAAGGAGACTCGCCTGTGGACTGATGGGGAGTTGTGTTGTAGCAATAAAGAACATGAGGCAAACACACATGCCAATCCCTTTTTCGGGACACTGGCAGGGTGCGAGGCAAGTTGTGGAGCGTACGGTTAAACCGCTCACACTGACCATTTCCTTGGGGGTGGTATGGGGTAGTGCGTGATTTTACAACGCCATACAAGTTGCACAACTGCTGGAGGAGAGAGCTTTCAAAGTTACGACCCTGGTCGGAATGCAAACGAGCGGGGACACCAAACTTGTAAAACCACTCTGACACCAAGACCTTCGCCACAGTGGCAGCACGCTGATCGCGGGTAGGGACGGCAACGGTGTATTTACTAAAAACATCCGTCAAGACCAAGACATTCTCCACGCCATTCTGGGCAGGCTCGAGAGTGGTGTAATCTATGGCAAGCCAACAAATGTCCCATGAAGCCATGAGCCCTAGGGTGGACATCTTTGGCCACTTGACACCTCTCACATGTCTGACACCATCGCGCCACATCCGCGGACATACCAGGCCAGTAGCATCGGGACCGTAGGAGCGCCAGCGTTCGCTCCACTCCCTGGTGACCATGCTCCTGGTGAACTTGGGTCAAAACCTCATGAATCAACGCACCTGGCAACAACAACTGGAAACAGGTTTCAGCACCATCTGAGCAAAACACCTTACGATGCAAGACACCATCTTGCTCAACAAGGCGGTCCCACTGCCGAAGCAGAACAAGTGTGGACGGGGACAACTGTGCCCGCTCCTCACGGCTGGGACGCCGCTTCTTCTTCCAAAACTCAAGCAATTCCTGTATAACAGGGTCAGCCTGCTGAGAGGCACGAAGCTCAGAAGTGGTATGCTGAGGCATGACTGCAATGGAAGCTTGGGTAACCTCACCCCTTCCTCAACCCCAAGGCTTGCTGCAACAGTTTGGGCATGGCAGTACCTGGAAGCATCACCTCTACATCCTGGGGACCAGGTGGATGCTGACGAGAAAGAGCATCTGCATTGGCATTACTCCTCCCTGACCGGTACTTGATCTCAAAATCAAAAGAGGCTAGCTGGGCTGCCCACCTCTGCTCAGTGGCGGCCAATTTAGCAGAGGACAAATGGCTGAGGGGGTTGTTATCGGTATATACAACACACTTATTACCCAACAAGTACTCTCTAAATTTCTCCGTCATGGCCCACTTGAGGGCCAAGAACTCCAGCTTCATGGAGCTGTAGTTCACCATGTTCCTTTCTGGGGGTCTCAGGCCCCGGCTAGCATAGGCGATCGGCGTCACCTTGCCTGCCTGCACCTGAGAAAGGACTGCTCCCAAGCCACCATGGCTGGCATCAACCTCCAAAATGAATGGGAGGGCAAAGTCTGCATACGCCAACACTGGTGCGGTGGTGAGCTTAGCCCTAAGTGTGTCAAAGCTCTTCTGGCATTCATCAGTCCAACACCTGAGAGGACACCGACCAGTCTTACCAGTCTTGGCGCGACCACATTCAGCTACAGCTTTATGGAGGGAGCTGCCAATTTGGCAAACCCCTCCACAAACCGTCTGTAATAACTAGCGAAACCAAGGAAAGAACGCAGCTCTGAGGCAGTAGTGGGAGTCGGCCAGTTAGCAACCACTTCAATTTTACTTGGATCGGTGGCGACACCGTCACCAGAAATGACATGACCCAAGTAATGCACCTCTTTCTGGAAGAAAGAACACTTGCTGAGCTTGGCCTTAAGGCCCTCCTGTTGAAGCCGCTCCAGCACCACCTTCAGTCTCTTCAGGTGCTGTTCCACAGAGGAGGAAAACACCACAATGTCGTCAAGATACAACAATAAGGACTGACACTGTTGGTCCCCAAAGATGCGTTGCATTAACCTCTGGAAGGTGCTGGGTGCGTTACAGAGCCCAAAAAGGCATTCTGTTCCATTCAAACAAGCCAAAAGGCGTACAAAAAGCGGTCTTCGGCCGGTCTGCCTCAGTGACGGGGACCTGGTTGTAACCACTGGCCAGGTCCAGGGTTGAAAACCAACAAGCACCTGACAGAGCATCGAGAGACTCCTCTATGCGTGGCAGAGGGAAGGCATCTTTCCTGGTCTTACCGTTAAGCTGTCTGTAGTCAACACACATGCGTATGCTGCCGTCTTTCTTGCGTACCAAAACAATGGGGGACGCATAAGGGCTACTACTCTCCCGAATGACCTGGGATGAAAGGAGCTGGTTGATGTGCTCCTTCACTACCTCATATTCTGAGGGTGGGATGCGCCTATAGCGTTGCCTCACTGGAGTATCGTCCACCAGAGGGATGTCATGAGAGATTAGGTTTGTACAACCCAGATCGCCATCATGGGCCGAAAAGACAGGCGTGTACTGCCTAAGCAATGATCTCACCTGTCCCTGTTCCTCAACAGATAATGTGGACAGATCAATGTTCTCTACCTGTTCCTGCACACTAGGAGAAGTTGTCTGAGAAGACATTGTGGCCACACTTGAGGGCACCTCAGTGATCCCCGAAGGAAGACTGACAACATTTACAAAGTCCAGTGTGCCAACAGCAGTGCGAGGATACAGTACAACGTCAGTGGAGCCGACATTAAGAATAGGTATGTAGGCCGTGCCCCTGATGACTTGGACCAAAGCAGGGGAAGCAAGCAACCCAGCTGGCAAACCAGCATCCAAGGGTTCATACAGTACCGCAGAACCCGAGTATTGCTCAGAACAAGTAGCGGCCACAATTTTCATGACGCCGCCAGGAATCCGCCAGGCTCTCTTACCCCTGACCTTCACCTTCCCTGGACTGTCCTGAGGGGCCTGCGTCCCAGAACGATGACACTGTTGCAGTGCCTGCACAACCTGCTTGGGGGCTTCAGAGACACAGACCTGAGAGAACAAAAGCTGCACCATGCTGCCCAAAAAGCTCTTGGTAACACTTACGAATCACATTCATGCCTAAAACACCCGGCACTTGAGCAGGCACACCACCAGGGGGATCCCTAACAACCAAAACACCACAGTGGGGCATCAGTTTGCCACAAAGTTGCACGTCGAGCTCCAGGTACCCGATGTAAGAAATCGTCAGACCATTAGCAGCTCTGAGCTCCAGCCAATGACATGAGCGGAGACGCTGCTGGCCCCAAGGCTCAAGATGCTGGTGGAAAAAGCTCTCAGAAACCGTAGACACCATGGAGCCGGTGTCTACCAGACAAGGAACCTTCACTCCACCCATGTCCACATCCAAATGGGGACAAGACAAAATCAACCCGGAAGCATCCAAGTTGTGTGAAACGGATTGTGAGCCAGAAGCGGCCCCACCCAAACTGTGGCTCCGCAGTTCAGTGGGCACTAGTTTTCCGACACAGAAAAAGGGCGAGACTGCCGCCCAGAATTGGAGGGAGGCCGTGAGGGGAACTGCGGACGAGAAGGAATGCGCACTCCAACACACTCCCGTGCAAAATGTCCTGGCTGATTGCAACGCCTACACATTATGGGGCCAGTACGAGGTGGACGACTGTACTGATGGGAATTCTGCAGCTGAGCAATGCTGCTCACGAGCTGATTCAGCTGTTCTTGCTGACATTTCAACATCTCCCTCATCTCACTCATCTCAGATGTCGATGAGGACGGGACAGCAGCCTGAGAGCCACCTTGAACACCATACTGGACGCCATACACTGAGGGGACTGATTGACTGCGACCTCTCACCCCACCAGGCAAGCCTTCACGCTCCCACCGGATCGCCTCTGCTCTAACCTCGAGCAAAGTGTAGTCAGGCTGCCGGCGCACCAACTGCTTCAACTCGCGGCGCAGGGAACTGTTCAACACGTGCTCAACAAACTGGTCTCTCAACAGTGCTTCAGCATTTGGCATGTCAGCAGGTGCGCACCGCTTCACCTTCTCCATGAGGCCCATCAAAGCAAGGGAGAACTCCTGAAGAGTCTCTCCCTCTCGCTGCCTCCTGGAGAAGAAAGCCTCTTGTAGTGCAACATAAGACTCTGAGCACCCGTACAGCTCCTGTAAAATGGCAAGTATTCTAGCAGGGTCCTCTCTCTCTACGGCAGAGCGATACTTTATCTCATCCCTGGCTTCTCCCTCTAAATGGTCGAACAGGAAAAACGCCTGGTCAGACTGGGATAAATGTCGAGCCCTCATACTCGCCTGCACCTCCTCCATCCACTCGCTCAACCCTATACCTGTCCTTCCCCTAAAAATAGGACACTTCCTATCCCTAGGAACAAAAACCAGTCTCTCTGTTACAGGGAGACTAGAACTGGTAGGGGCAAAGGGGACGCTGAGGAGGTAGATGGCGCAACACTAGGGCCAGCCTGTCCCTGTCGTAACCGCTCATTATCAGCTTTTAGCTGTACAATCAACTCTCTAAGTTCCTGGATTTCGTCCTCCATGATTACCACAAATTAACTATACTACAAGTAATTAACAGGGTAAGTGCACCCCAAAAGTCAAACCTGCAGGAGACCCCTCACCAGGTCCACCAGGTCCACCAGGGGCGACTGCTGTTCTGTCTCCAAGCTCTCCAATCCGCAAACAAACAACAAAGTTAGGGCACAATAAAACAAAGAATGATATCAGCAACAACATGAAAAAAAAGAAAAAAGGAACACACGTCTCAGCCGTTCAGAGTTATCCTGCCGACCAACGCCAAGTTTTTTGTGGCGAGGAGGGGGTGAATAAAGGTAGGAATAATACTGTTACCAAAGGAAAGGGAGCTCGACAACGCCACCCTGGGAATTTCACCCAGAGAATTAATTTTACAGCTTAAGGCACACAGATCCGTTAACTCAGGAGGCCAGAGACGTGATTCCAAAAATTAAAACACATTTTATTTAAATAATCATTTTTTTAAAAAAAGACATTAAAGCAAGCATTCACACCATAAAGGGGGAAGGAAAAACTTAATCAGGGCTGAGGCCTAGTGGATGAACGAGAGCTAGTGCAGGGGAGGAATCCACCAAAAAAAATATATAAATAAATAAAGGGGATAAAGGGGACCGACTTAAATCACCAGGCACACGTGGCAGACACTCTCGGTGAAGAAACCCACCCCCAGGGACACAGCAGACAGGGGAGACCACCACCAACACCAGCACCGCCACCACCGGCCGTCAGCAACTGAAAACAGGGAGATTACCAAATTAGTGGGGTTACAACAAAATAAACAAAATAAATCAGAATCTAATAAATTATAAGTAATGGGCAGGTCACAAGCTCAAACTTAACAAAATTTACCAATCAACAACTGCCCAAAAAGAACTTAGATAAATGTAACCAATCAAAAAAAGGAAGCCTAAAGAAAAGAAAACAAAACCCAAACAATCTTTCAAATTAATCTAATTAACAAATCAATTACGAGTAACCAAAATAAATTTAATACAATTTAACCCATACAAATAATTCAAAAGTAATCAAACGTAACCCACACTTCACACAGTCACACACTCAGGCGCACAACATTTAAAATTGGGCTTCGGCCGTAGCGTGCGGCCGAGCAGCCGTCATGCACAGGACAGTTAAACAATTCTGCTTTCACGCCGTGCCGTGGAGGCCAAGCAGCAGCAGGGCAAAGCAGAAGCAGTGGAGACCAAACAGCAGCGGGGCAAAGCAGAAGCGGTGGAGACAAAACAGCAGCGGCCCGATCAGCTGATTACAGTAACACCTAATGCAGGAAAAATACTATTAGCATTGCTATATAACTGAGCATGATGCGGTGCACGCTACGAGACGCATACATACCCTTTCGGTCACAGCCGGGACACACACACAGACACGCACGAGAGGAGGGAGGGAGAGAGAGAGGACTCCAGGCAGCCACCCGCGTTTTCCCACGGCCAACATACAACAGCACGCACGGGGCATAGAGCAGCGCACCACAGCAAACGCCCTACACAACAGCACTGCCATGAGCACACAAACGGACACAAACAACCCGTGAGGTGAAGCAGCGTGCAGACATACCTGTTGGTCAAGCGACCTGCGACACGGAAATGACGCGCCGGTGATGACGGAGGGAGGCGCAAAGGAAGAGCCGGTGGGAGGACAGCCGCTTTTATACCAGCCCTCCAGCAGCGCTCATCATGAGCAGCGGCTCATAGAGGAAACACACCTCTATGCTGCTACACTTACCTCATTATGATCAGGTGTAGTTTGTCCCCCAGAGAGGGTTAGAAATATCCTCCTGTTAAAGTAGCTTTCTTTGACGAGCCTGTCAATCATCACCGTAGCCACTAGATGGTGATGTGAGTCTCTGAATAAGCACCATGATGGATGAGCTGGAGCTGCTGCTGGTATTGGTTCATACTGCAGCTGTTTCTATTTTTGCTCTATTTTGAGCAGAACATGATAGAAAACAGCAAAATAGCAAAATACATGTTCACAAATTGGTCGAAATCCAAGTCAAATCATTATTGTTTTCTAGGATGAATTCAAATGCTACAGAAGACTGTGTTATGTCAAATTAATATTGAGACCAGCCCTGGTGAATTCTTCGTCCTAGTTAGACATATAATAATATGAATGTGAAACATCCTGTCGCAACTCAAAATAAAAGCTTTTAGACCACTCCACCTATGGAAATCTTTTATTGTGAAGCAGCTGCAGCTTCCCGATGTCTGACTTTCTGTGCCAAAAAATAAACTAGCAATATCAGTAAAGGCTAATTTGCTGTGTCATAGATATTTAAAATGGTTTGCCTGAGAGTGCAGATGAGAAGCAACCAAAATGAGTTGACCTGATTAAAAGTTGCATTTAAAGATGGAGTCGGCCAAACGTCAACCACAGTAACGTTTACTTTAACGGCTGTTGTTACTGGCCGGTGACAGACGGGACATTTGACATATGAGGGGATTACTTTTTTAATGGAAATAAACTCTTAGTGAGTATAAATTAAAACCATTTAAATGTTTTGACACCCTGCCAATCTTCAAAAAAGTAACCTAGTTGAACTGAATGAAGAACTTCCTGTTAGATTACGTTGAGTTTTTCAGGATACATTATACTGACAATATGTTATCCAGAGTAGGCTACTGTCTATGTGCTCTCACCGACAGTAACAGAGTAAACAGTTGTCTCCAAACTGCTACTTTAAACAGAGCAGTAATAGTAATAACGCTATGCTGAAGAGTTGTTGCGTAGTTGGTTACGCTAACAATAAATCCTAAAATGCTGATTTCTGATTTGTTCCCCTGTCACGTCCTAACAAAATATATAATTGAAGGACTTTATGGCTCCAAACTATAGACCAGACCAGCATCACTGAGGCTTAGTTCCCTTTTGAGGGAACGAAACTCAGTGTCACAGGAGAGGAAATGACATAAAGCTGTTGTGTAGCAGTTAATGGAGGCTTTCACTGACATTTGAGGCACGTACAATACGAATATTCATGGTCAGTGTGGTAAATGGCTAAATGATGCTAGTGACAGAGACACGGCTGTTTCAGTAATACTGTCATACATTATGTCAGGATTCTGGGTTTTGTTGTTGAATGTTTCCTGTTTTATTTTGAAAATTATTAATTTCTTTTGCCTCTGCCAGCTTTACTTCCTGTCTCTGTCTGTTGTCCCTCCTTTTGTGGTTGTCTGTCCCGCCCTGATTGTTTCCAGCTGTGTGTCATCACCCTGTGTATTTAAGCCGTCCTTCCCTTTCTCCTCTTGTTGGCTCGTCTGTGGACTTGGAGCTTTGTCAGTCTGTTTCCTTGTGTCTCTCAGCATCTTTCCACTTTCTTTCTACGTCTCTCTGCTTCCCTTAGCTTCCCTGTGTGCTTTTCAAGTGCCCCCTGTGTCCCTCTGGCTTAGGTATACTTATTATTTTTTTTTCTCCTATGTACATTAGTTTTGATATTTTTTCAGCTTACATTAAAACTCGCTTTTTGTTAACTTGATCTGTCTCCTGTTTCCTGCACTTGGGTTCACCCCTTTAACTCACTTAGTCCCCCGTAACACATTATTGTTATAGCAGCATCAGACTGTTGTCTCCAGCTACATCTCAGCCTGTAGATCACACAGTAGGATGAAGTCTGTATAGAAGTCTGGATCAGCAAAATGTGTTGGATGGGGGAAGACTGATGGGACATGACCTAAAGATGTCACCTTGGGCTCTAAGGACACTGAGCATTTTTCCCATTTTAAATCAATAATGAAAATAAAGCGTTGCAGCCGTAATTTGGTCTGTACCATCAGGGACTACAGTTCTGTCACTTAAATCCAGTCTAAATGTCAAAAAAGCTTGCTGCAGAGATGTCTCTCTTTGTCTCTCACACACAGACATTTTCCTTGGAGGAACATTTTGCACCTGCAGTTAAAGGTGGAGTCTGTGATTTATCATGAACACCATATCTACGAACCAGACTAACCTGTCTCCTCAACTTGGTGCTAGACAACATGTTATTGAAATGTAATCACATGCCCAACCAGAAACTGAATTAGGCAACTTCAAGATTTTTCAGATCTGCTTTTATTTTTAATGCAATGTGTAACAGTGAAATAATCACAGTCAGGTACTGTGCTACTAAGTAATGGTAGTCCTTTCTGTCATTGACCATAAAGCAGCTTATTGTAATGTTCAATGCTGACTGTCTGTGACTGGTTACTGGAAACTTGAACTTAATTTTTTTCTCTATCACCATGACTATAATGTTAACCCTGATTCTTTTGTTGACAAGCCCAAGAACATCCATCCATCTTCAGCCACTTATCTCATTAGGAGTCGCAGGGCTGGAGTCGATCCCAGCTGGCACTGGGCGGAGAAAACCTGGAGAAAACGCTCGCAAGTACGAGGAGAACATGTAAACTCCACACAGAAGAGCCCCAAGCCGGATTTAAACCTGCAACCCTCTTGCTGTGAGGCCACAGTGCTGAACACTGCACCGCCGTGTGTAGCCCAGTCCAAGAACAAACCAGAGAAATCTTCAGGTCTAAAATATCATTTATTTAGGTCACGTGAAGTAAATACAGTGCTGGACCCAGAGTGACGGAGCTCCTGCTGTAACTCAGTCAGAGCGTCGATTTCCAGGTCTGATTTATAATCTCTTCTGGGCTGGTCCTCAGCTCGGCACTGGGCATCATGTTATTGACATGTCAACACATTCCTGGTTGGACACCATGAGTGCCCTTTAAATCTCAGCCTAATTATTTTGTCTGTGGAATTTAAACTACATCCATGACGTTGACTTTAAATAATGTCCAGCTATAGCCTACATCCATATACTAACCATCAAGAAGCTGAATTTCTGGCCACATTTCAGCTCCCACCGTCCACAGACACAGGCTGGTCGATTCTGATGGCTTTCATTATTTCAAAATAGTTGTACAAATTTTGAAATTGTAATTATGAAATAACAATATGAAAATACATTTCCAACATCGTGTATGATTTGCCCTTTTGTTTTTAGTACACTGTACAGCATTAAAATGATCATTGGTACTGTAATAATACAAACAAGGTCATTTCTCAAATGATGTATATTTTGCTGAGGAACGATCTCATCTAAATGGTCAAAACAACGGCCAACACTGTGTGGCAGGTTTGTAATGACACTGACTCACTGAGGGTGGAGTACACTTCCTGACTGTGCGTCACCAATACTTATTTCTTCAGGTGAGAAGTTGTGAGACTTTTATTGTGAAGGACCTCGAGCTTCCCGTTAACTTTGTGACTGTGATCAAACTTTGATATAGGCTTTGGACAGAGGAACGGTCAAACAAACAGCTGTGAGCTGATTAGTCGAAGAGGTGCTCCTCTGGGCGAACATCAACCATCAACTCCTGGAAGGTAAGCGACGTTTCTACCGTTCCGTTCCTGCGTCTGTCCGTAAGACTGCGTTTGTCCGCGGAAAATAACGTCTGGAAAACGACGGGGAGCACTTTGTTATTAATAAACCATAAACTCAAACTTAACACGGGAGTGGCCACAGAGAGGGAAATATATAATGAGGTAATTTAGTGATTTTTACTTAGATCAGCAGTGGCCTCAATTTAATGAAATCGTTTACACGTTTACTTCATTGGTGCGGTCGAGATAAGTGTATTAGATCTAACATAGCGCACCCCACTGCAGTCTAACTGGAGTGATGTTGCCCCTTGTCCAACCACAATTACGCACGGCAGTTCTGCTGGTTACATTTTGTGCAGCCAGCATCAGACTGTTGTAAAATATCCCCCCAAACCCCTCGCGCTTATGTGCAAATTAAAGGTGTCATTTTCATATATCATGATACACAGTTTGTTTTGCGCATCAACTAGAGTTTCCACAGCTCCACGAACGGGTGGGCGCGTAATCCTTTTTAAACGATGCTGGCCAATGTGGAGCTCCACGGTTTAACTGTAATACATATAGATGTGGGTCCGTGGTAAACAACACAATGTGATGCGCCCTGCCAAGTGCGTCAGGACCGTGCAAAATGCACTTTTGGGAAACAGACGAGCTGTCTATCAGGCGTTCAAGGACCTCAAAGTCAGCTTACTGTTTTACTGCTACCCTCGCTTTGGCCGTCGTTGCAGTGTTACCATAGATGACACAAATCGTGTCTTTTTCTGTTACAGAAACAGGCTGTACCTGTCATTACCATTCACGAAAGATAGAGTGTGTTTTATTCATGTATGTATAAAGAGAACTGGATACAGCCTTGGAGGCGGGTACCTGTTCATTCATATATTTGCTGTACTGTTCCTTTACTGTTCCAGCTCCCACCTATGGAGCTCTGGTTAGTGACTGAAAGAATGATATTGAGGTTTGAAGCA
>CAMQGK010000284.1:0-68888 GCA_947000775.1 Pterois miles | reverse complement strand
ACGCAAAGTAACACAACGCAAAGTAACGCAACGCAAAGTAACGCAACGCAAAGTAACGCAACGCAAAGTAACGCAACGCAAAGTAACGCAACACAAAGTAACACAACGCAAAGTAATGCAAGTAATTACAACACAAGGCAAAGTAACGCAACGCAAAGTAACGCAAAGCAAAGTAACACAACGCAAAGTAACGCAAGTAATTACAACACAAGGCAAAGTAACGCATTGCAAAGTAACGCAACGCAAAGTAACGCAACGCAAAGTAACACAACGCAAAGTAACGCAACGCAAAGTAACGCAACGCAAAGTAACACAACGCAAAGTAACACAACGCAAAGTAACACAACGCAAAGTAACACAACACAAAGTAACGCAATGCAAAGTAATGCAACGCAAAGTAACGCAATGCAAAGTAACACAACGCAAAGTAACAACGCAAAGTAACACAACGCAAAGTAATGCAACACATTACAACAAAAGGCAAAGTAACGCAAGGCAAAGTAACGCAAGGCAAAGTAACGCAACGCAAAGTAACACAACGCAAAGTAATTCAACACATTACAACAAAAGGCAAAGTAACGCAAGGCAAAGTAACGCAAGGCAAAGTAACGCAACGCAAAGTAACACAACGCAAAGTAACGCAACGCAAAGTAACACAACACAAAGTAACACAACACAAAGTAACACATCACAAAGTAACACAACACAAAGTAACACAACACAAAGTAACACAACACAAAGTAACGCAAAACAAACCAAAACAACGCAAAGTAACACAACGTACTACAACACAATGCAAAGTAACAAAGCAAAGTAACGCAACGCAAAGTAACACAACGCAAAGTAACGCAACGCAAAGTAACACAACACAAAGTAACACAACGCAAAGTAACACAACGCAAAGTAACACAATGCAACGCACTACAACACAAGGCAAAGTAACACAAGGCAAAGTAACACAAGGCAAAGTAACACAAGGCAAAGTAACGCAACGCAAAGTAACGCAACGCAAAGTAACGCAACGCAAAGTAACACAACACAAAGTAACACAACACAAAGTAACACAACACAAAGTAACGCAAAACAAACTAAAACAACGCAA
Source organism: Pterois miles (assembly GCA_947000775.1). Classification (NCBI taxonomy): domain Eukaryota; kingdom Metazoa; phylum Chordata; class Actinopteri; order Perciformes; family Scorpaenidae; genus Pterois; species Pterois miles. Next base: position 67,786 of record CAMQGK010000284.1, on the reverse strand, counting down.
AGTAACACAACGCACTACAACACAATGCAAAGTAACAACGCAAAGTAACGCAACGCAAAGTAACACAACACAAAAGTAACGCAAAACAAACTAAAACAACGCAAAGTAACACAACGTACTACAACACAATGCAAAGTAACAACGCAAAGTAACGCAACGCAAAGTAACGCAACGCAAAGTAACACAACGCAAAGTAACATAACGCAAAGTAACACAACACAAAGTAACACAACACAAAGTAACACAACACAAACTAAAACAAGGCAAAGTAACACAACGTACTACAACACAATGCAAAGTAACAACGCAAACTAACGCAACGCAAAGTAATGCAACGCAAAGTAACGCAACACAAAGTAACACAACACAAAGTAACACAACACAAAGTAACACAACACAAAGTAACGCAAAACATACTAAAACAACGCAAAGTAACACAACGTACTACAACACAATGCAAAGTAACAACGCAAAGTAACGCAACGCAAAGTAACGCAACGCAAAGTAACACAACGCAAAGTAACGCAACGCAAAGTAACACAACACAAAGTAACACAACGCAAAGTAACACAACGCAAAGTAACACAATGCAACGCACTACAACACAAGGCAAAGTAACACAAGGCAAAGTAACACAAGGCAAAGTAACACAACGCAAAGTAACAAAACGCAAAGTAACGCAACGCAAAGTAACTCAACGCAAAGTAACACAACCCAAAGTAATGCAACCCAAAGTAACGCTACGCAAAGTAACACAACGCAAAGTAACGCAATGCAACGCACTACAACACAAGGCAAAGTAACACAACGCAAAGTAACACAACGCAAAGTAACGCAAGGCAAAGTAACACAACGCAAAGTAACACAACGCAAAGTAACACAACCCAAAGTAACGCAACCCAAAGTAACGCAACGCAAAGTAACACAACGCAAAGTAACGCAACACATTACAACACAAGGCAAAGTAACGTAACGCAAAGTAACGCAACGCAAAGTAACGCAACGCAAAGTAACGCAACGCAAAGTAACGCAACGCAGAGTAACGCAACGCAGAGTAACACAACGCAAAGTAACGCAACACATTACAACACAAGACAAAGTAACGTAACGCAAAGTAACGCAACGCAAATTAACGCAACGCAAAGTAACGCAACGCAAAGTAAAACAACATACTACAACACAACGCAAAGTAACACAACACAAAGTAACGCAATGCAAAGTAATGCAACGCAAAGTAACGCAATGCAAAGTAACACAACGCAAAGTAACACAACGCAAAGTAACACAACGCAAAGTAACACAACGCAAAGTAACACAATGCAAAGTAACAACGCAAAGTAACACAACGCAAAGTAACACAACGCAAAGTAACACAACGCGAAGTAACGCAACGCAAAGTAACGCAACGCAAAGTAACACAATGCAAAGTAACACAAAGCAAAGTAACACAAAGCAAAGTAACGCAACGCAAAGTAACACAACGCAAAGTAACGCAACGCAAATTAACACAATGCAAAGTCACGCAATCTTCTACAACACAACGCAAAGTAACACAACGCAAAGTAACGCAACGCAAAGTAACACAATGCAAAGTAACACAAAGCAAAGTAACGCAACGCAAAGTAACGCAAAGCAAAGTAACACAACGCAAAGTAACACAACGCAAAGTAACACAACGCAAAGTAACACAACGCGAAGTAACACAACGCGAAGTAACGCAACGCAAAGTAACGCAACGCAAAGTAACACAACGCAAAGTAACGCAAGTAATTACAACACAAGGCAAAGTAACGCAACGCAAAGTAACGCAAAGCAAAGTGACACAACGCAAAGTAACACAATGCAAAGTAACACAACGCAAAGTAACGCAACGCAAAGTAACACAATGCAAAGTAACACAACGCAAAGTAACTCAACGCAAAGTAACGTAACGCAAAGTAACACAACGCAAAGTAACGCAACACATTACAACACAAGGCAAAGTAACGTAACGCAAAGTAACTCAACGCAAAGTAACAACGCAAAGTAACACAACGCAAAGTAACACAACGCAAAGTAACGCAACGCAAAGTAACGCAACGCAAAGTAACGCAACGCAAAGTAACACAACACAAAGTAACACAACGCAAAGTAACGCAAGTAATTCCAACACAAGGCAAAGTAACGCAACGCAAAGTAACGCAAAGCAAAGTAACACAACGCAAAGTAACGCAAGTAATTACAACACAAGGCAAAGTAACGCATTGCAAAGTAACGCATTGCAAAGTAACGCAACGCAAAGTAACGCAACGCAAAGTAACACAACGCAAAGTAACACAACGCAAAGTAACACAACGCAAAGTAACACAACACAAAGTAACGCAATGCAAAGTAATGCAACGCAAAGTAACGCAATGCAAAGTAACACAACGCAAAGTAACAATGCAAAGTAACACAACGCAAAGTAATGCAACACATTACAACAAAAGGCAAAGTAACGCAAGGCAAAGTAACGCAAGGCAAAGTAACGCAACGCAAAGTAACACAACGCAAAGTAATTCAACACATTACAACAAAAGGCAAAGTAACGCAAGGCAAAGTAACGCAAGGCAAAGTAACGCAACGCAAAGTAACACAACGCAAAGTAACGCAACGCAAAGTAACACAACACAAAGTAACACAACACAAAGTAACACATCACAAAGTAACACAACACAAAGTAACACAACACAAAGTAACACAACACAAAGTAACACAACACAAAGTAACGCAAAACAAACTAAAACAACGCAAAGTAACACAACGTACTACAACACAATGCAAAGTAACAACGCAAAGTAACGCAACGCAAAGTAACACAACGCAAAGTAACGCAACGCAAAGTAACACAACACAAAGTAACACAACGCAAAGTAACACAACGCAAAGTAACACAATGCAACGCACTACAACACAAGGCAAAGTAACACAAGGCAAAGTAACACAAGGCAAAGTAACACAAGGCAAAGTAACGCAACGCAAAGTAACGCAACGCAAAGTAACGCAACGCAAAGTAACACAACACAAAGTAACACAACACAAAGTAACGCAAAACAAACTAAAACAACGCAAAGTAACACAACGTACTACAACACAATGCAAAGTAACAACGCAAAGTAACGCAACGCAAAGTAACACAACACAAAAGTAACGCAAAACAAACTAAAACAACGCAAAGTAACACAACGTACTACAACACAATGCAAAGTAACAACGCAAAGTAACGCAACGCAAAATAACGCAACGCAAAGTAACACAACGCAAAGTAACACAACGCAGAGTAACGCAACGCAAAGTAACGCAACGCAAAGTAACGCAACGCAAAGTAACGCAACGCAGAGTAACGCAACGCAAAGTAACGCAATGCAAAGTAACGCAACGCAAAGTAAAACAACATACTACAACACAATGCAAAGTAAAAACGCAAAGTAACGCAAAGTAACGCAACGCAAAGTAATGCAACGCAAAGTAACGCAACGCAAAGTAACTCAACACAAAGTAACACAACACAAAGTAACACAACGCAAAGTAACGCAACACATTACAACACAAGGCAAAGTAACGTAACGCAAAGTAACGTAACGCAAAGTAACGTAACGCAAAGTAACGCAACGCAAATTAACGCAACGCAAAGTAACGCAACCCAAAGTAACACAACACAAAAGTAACTCAAAACAAACTAAAACAACGCAAAGTAACACAACGTACTACAACACAATTCAAAGTAAAAACGCAAAGTAACGCAACGCAAAGTAACGCAACGCAGAGTAACGCAACGCAAAGTAACGCAATGCAAAGTAACGCAACGCAAAGTAAAACAACATACTACAACACAATGCAAAGTAAAAACGCAAAGTAACGCAACGCAAAGTAACGCAACGCAAAGTAATGCAACGCAAAGTAACGCAACGCAAAGTAACTCAACACAAAGTAACACAACGCAAAGTAACACAACGCAAAGTAACGCAACACATTACAACACAAGGCAAAGTAACGTAACGCAAAGTAACGTAACGCAAAGTAACGCAACGCAAAGTAACGCAAATACAACGCAAAGTAACACAACGCAAAGTAACGCAATGCAACGCAATGCAACGCACTACAACACAAGGCAAAGTAACACAACGCAAAGTAACACAACGCAAAGTAACAAAACGCAAAGTAACGCAACGCAAAGTAACTCAACGCAAAGTAACACAACGCAAAGTAACGCAAGGCAAAGTAACACAACGCAAAGTAACACAACGCAAAGTAACACAACGCAAAGTAACACAACCCAAAGTAACGCAACCCAAAGTAACGCAACGCAAAGTAACACAACACAAAAGTAACGCAAAACAAACTAAAACAACGCAAAGTAACACAACGTACTACAACACAATGCAAAGTAAAAACGCAAAGTAACGCAACGCAAAGTAACGCAACGTAAAGTAACGCAACGCAAAGTAACACAACGCAAAGTAACGCAATGCAACGCAATGCAACGCACTACAACACAAGGCAAAGTAACACAACGCAAAGTAACACAACGCAAAGTAACAAAACGCAAAGTAACGCAACGCAAAGTAACTCAACGCAAAGTAACACAACGCAAAGTAACGCAAGGCAAAGTAACACAACGCAAAGTAACACAACGCAAAGTAACACAACGCAAAGTAACACAACCCAAAGTAACGCAACCCAAAGTAACGCAACGCAAAGTAACACAACGCAAAGTAACGCAATGCAAAGTAACGCAACGCAACGTAAAACAACGCAAAGTAAAACAACGCAAAGTAACACAACGTACTACAACACAATGCAAAGTAACAACGCAAAGTAACGCAACGCAAAGTAACACAACACAAAGTAACACAACACAAAAGTAACGCAAAACAAACTAAAACAACGCAAAGTAACACAACGTACTACAACACAATGCAAAGTAACAACGCAAAGTAACGCAACGCAAAGTAATGCAACGCAAAGTAACACAACGCAAAGTAACGCAATGCAAAGTAAGGCAACGCAAAGTAACGCAACGCAGAGTAACGCAACGCAGAGTAACGCAACGCAAAGTAACACAATGCAAAGTAACGCAACGCAAAGTAAAACAACATACTACAACACAATGCAAAGTAAAAACGCAAAGTAACACAACGCAAAGTAACGCAACGCAAAGTAACGCAACGCAAAGTAACGCAACGCAAAGTAACACAACGCAAAGTAACACAACGCAAAGTAACACAATGCAACGCACTACAACACAAGGCAAAGTAACACAAGGCAAAGTAACACAACGCAAAGAAACACAACGCAAAGTAACAAAACGCAAAGTAACGCAACGCAAAGTAACTCAACGCAAAGTAACACAACCCAAAGTAATGCAACCCAAAGTAACGCAACGCAAAGTAACACAACGCAAAGTAACGCAATGCAACGCACTACAACACAAGGCAAAGTAACACAACGCAAAGTAACACAACGCAAAGTAACACAACCCAAAGTAACGCAACGCAAAGTAACACAACGCAAAGTAACACAACGCAAAGTAACACAACGCAAAGTAACGCAACACATTACAACACAAGGCAAAGTAACGTAACGCAAAGTAACGCAATGCAAAGTAACGCAACGCAAAGTAACGCAACGCAAAGTAACGCAACGCAAAGTAACACAACGCAAAGTAACGCAACGCAAAGTAACACAACACAAAGTAACATAAACAACGCAAAGTAACACAACGTACTAAAACACAATGCAAAGTAACAACACAAAGTAACGCAACACATTACAACACAAGGCAAAGTAACGCAACGCAAAGTAAAGCAACGCAAAGTAGAACGCAACGCAAAGTAACACAACGCAAAGTAACTGAACGCAAAGTAACACAACCCAAAGTAATGCAACCCAAAGTAACGCAACGCAAAGTAACTCAACGCAAAGTAACAAAATGCAAAGTGAAGCAACGCAAAGTAACTCAACGTAAAGTAACGCAAGGCAAAGTAACGCAAGGCAAAGTAACACAACACAAAGTAACATAACGCAAAGTAACACAACACAAAGTAACGCAAAACAAACTAAAACAAGGCAAAGTAACACAACGTACTACAACACAATGCAAAGTAACAACGCAAAGTAACGCAACGCAAAGTAACACAACGCAAAGTAACACAACGCAAAGTAACGCAACACATTACAACACAAGGCAAAGTAACGTAACGCAAAGTAACGCAATGCAAAGTAACGCAACGCAAAATAACGCAACGCAAAGTAACGCAACGCAAAGTAACACAACGCAAAGTAACGCAACGCAAAGTAACACAACACAAAGTAACACAACGCAAAGTAACACAACGTACTAAAACACAATGCAAAGTAACAACGCAAAGTAACGCAACACATTACAACACAAGGCAAAGTAACGCAACGCAAAGTAACGCAACGCAAAGTAACGCAACGCAAAGTAACACAACGCAAAGTAACTCAACGCAAAGTAACACAACCCAAAGTAATGCAACCCAAAGTAACGCAACGCAAAGTAACACAACGCAAAGTAACGCAATGCAAAGTAACACAACGCAAAGTAACTCAACGCAAAGTAACAAAATACAAAGTAAAGCAACGCAAAGTAACTCAACGTAAAGTAACGCAAGGCAAAGTAACGCAAGGCAAAGTAACACAACACAAAGTAACATAACGCAAAGTAACACAACACAAAGTAACACAACACAAAGTAACGCAAAACAAACTAAAACAACGCAAAGTAACACAACGTACTACAACACAATGCAAAGTAACAACGCAAAGTAACACAACGCAAAGTAACGCAACGCAAAGTAACACAACACAAAGTAACACAACGCAAAGTAACACAACGCAAAGTAACACAATGCAACGCACTACAACACAAGGCAAAGTAACACAAGGCAAAGTAACACAAGGCAAAGTAACACAACGCAAAGTAACAAAACGCAAAGTAACGCAACGCAAAGTAACTCAACGCAAAGTAACACAACCCTAAGTAATGCAACCCAAAGTAACGCAACGCAAAGTAACACAACGCAAAGTAACGCAATGCAACGCACTACAACACAAGGCAAAGTAACACAACGCAAAGTAACACAACGCAAAGTAACGCAAGGCAAAGTAACACAACGCAAAGTAACACAACGCAAAGTAACACAACCCAAAGTAACGCAACCCAAAGTAACGCAACGCAAAGTAACACAACGCAAAGTAACACAACGCAAAGTAACGCAACACATTACAACACAAGGCAAAGTAACGTAACGCAAAGTAACGCAACGCAAAGTAACGCAACGCAAAGTAACGCAATGCAAAGTAACGCAACGCAGAGTAACGCAACGCAGAGTAACACAACGCAAAGTAACGCAACACATTACAACACAAGACAAAGTAACGTAACGCAAAGAACGCAACGCAAATTAACGCAACGCAAAGTAACGCAACGCAAAGTAAAACAACATACTACAACACAACGCAAAGTAACACAACACAAAGTAACGCAATGCAAAGTAATGCAACGCAAAGTAACGCAATGCAAAGTAACACAACGCAAAGTAACACAACGCAAAGTAACACAACGCAAAGTAACACAACGCAAAGTAACACAATGCAAAGTAACAACGCAAAGTAACACAACGCAAAGTAACACAACGCAAAGTAACACAACGCGAAGTAACGCAACGCAAAGTAACGCAACGCAAAGTAACACAACGCAAAGTAACACAACGCAAAGTAACGCAAGAAATTACAACACAAGGCAAAGTAATGCAACGCAAAGTAACACAAAGCAAAGTAACACAACGCAAAGTAACAAAACGCAAAGTAACGCAACGCAAAGTAACACAACGCAAAGTAATGCAACGCAACGCACTACAACACAAGGCAAAGTAACACAACGCAAAGTAACGCAACGCACTACAACACAAGGCAAAGTAACGCAACGCAAAGTAACGCAACGCAAAGTAATGCAACATGCTATAACACAAGGCAAAGTAACGCAACGCAAAGTAACACAATGCAAAGTGACGCAATGTTCTACAACACAACGCAAAGTAACACAACGCAAAGTAACGCAACGCAAAGTAACGCAACGCAAAGTAACACAACGCAAAGTAACACAACGCAAAGTAACGCAAGAAATTACAACACAAGGCAAAGTAACGCAACGCAAAGTAACGCAACCCAAAGTAACGCAACGCAAAGTAACACAACGCAAAGTAACACAATGCAAAGTAACACAACGCAAAGTAACAAAATGCAAAGTAACACAACACAAAGTAACGCAAGACAAACTAAAACAATGCAAAGTAACACAATGTGCTACAACACAAGGCAAAGTAACGCAAGGCAAAGTAACGCAACGCAAAGTAACACAACGCAAAGTAACAACGTAAAGTAACACAACGCAAAGTAACACAACGCAAAGTAACACAACGCAAAGTAACGCAACACATTACGACACAAGGCAAATTAACGCAACGCAAAGTAACGCAACGCAAAGTAACGCAACGCAGAGTAAAACAATGCAAAGTAACGCAAAGCAAAGTAACGCAACGCAAAGTAACACAATGCAAAGTAACGCAAGTAATTACAACACAAGGCAAAGTAACGCAACGAAAAGTAACGCGACGCAAAGTAACGCAACGCAAAGTAACACAACGCAAAGTAACACAACGCAAAGTAACACAATGCAAAGTAACACAACACAAAGTAACGCAATGCAAAGTAATGCAACGCAAAGTAACGCAATGCAAAGTAACACAACGCAAAGTAACAACGCAAAGTAACACAACGCAAAGTAATGCAACGCAAAGTAACGCAACGCAAAGTAACACAACGCAAAGTAACGCAAGTAATTACAACACAAGGCAAAGTAACGCAACGCAAAGTAACGCAAAGCAAAGTAACACAACGCAAAGTAACACAATGCAAAGTAACACAACGCAAAGTAACGCAACGCAAAGTAACACAATGCAAAGTAACACAACGCAAAGTAACTCAACGCAAAGTAACTCAACGCAAAGTAACGTAAAGCAAAGTAACACAAGGCAAAGTAACGCAACACATTACAACACAACGCAAAGTAACGCAACGCAAAGTAACGCAACGCAAAGTAACGCAACGCAAAGTAACACAACGCAAAGTAACGCAAGTAATTACAACACAAGGCAAAGTAACGCAACGCAAAGTAACGCAAAGCAAAGTAACACAACGCAAAGTAACGCAAGTAATTACAACACAAGGCAAAGTAACGCATTGCAAAGTAACGCAACGCAAAGTAACGCAACGCAAAGTAACGCAACGCAAAGTAACACAACGCAAAGTAACACAACGCAAAGTAACACAACGCAAAGTAACACAACACAAAGTAACGCAATGCAAAGTAATGCAACGCAAAGTAACGCAATGCAAAGTAACACAACGCAAAGTAACAACGCAAAGTAACACAACGCAAAGTAATGCAACACATTACAACAAAAGGCAAAGTAACGCAAGGCAAAGTAACGCAACGCAAAGTAACACAACGCAGAGTAACGCAACGCAAAGTAACGCAATGCAAAGTAACGAGACGCAAAGTAAAACAACATACTACAACACAATGCAAAGTAAAAACGCAAAGTAACGCAACGCAAAGTAACGCAACGCAAAGTAATGCAACGCAATAAACGCAACGCAAAGTAACTCAACACAAAGTAACACAACGCAAAGTAACACAACGCAAAGTAATGCAACACATTACAACAAAAGGCAAAGTAACGCAAGGCAAAGTAACGCAAGGCAAAGTAACGCAACGCAAAGTAACACAACGCAAAGTAACGCAACGCAAAGTAACACAACACAAAGTAACACAACACAAAGTAACACATCACAAAGTAACACAACACAAAGTAACACAACACAAAGTAACACAACACAAAGTAACGCAAAAAAAAACTAAAACAACGCAAAGTAACACAACGTACTACAACACAATGCAAAGTAACAACGCAAAGTAACGCAACGCAAAGTAACACAACGCAAAGTAACGCAACGCAAAGTAACACAACACAAAGTAACGCAACGCAAAGTAACACAACGCAAAGTAACGCAACGCAAAGTAACACAACACAAAGTAACACAACACAAAGTAACGCAAAACAAACTAAAACAACGCAAAGTAACACAACGTACTACAACACAACACAAAGTAACAACGCAAAGTAACGCAACGCAAAGTAACACAACACAAAAGTAACGCAAAACAAACTAAAACAACGCAAAGTAACACAACGTACTACAACACAATGCAAAGTAACACAACGCAGAGTAACGCAACGCAGAGTAACGCAACGCAAAGTAACGCAACGCAAAGTAACGCAACGCAGAGTAACGCAACGCAAAGTAACGCAATGCAAAGTAACGAAACGCAAAGTAAAACAACATACTACAACACAATGCAAAGTAAAAACGCAAAGTAACGCAACGCAAAGTACCGCAACGCAAAGTAATGCAACGCAAAGTAACGCAACGCAAAGTAACTCAACAAAAAGTAACACAACGCAAAGTAACACAACGCAAAGTAACGCAACACATTACAACACAAGGCAAAGTAACGTAACGCAAAGTAACGTAACGCAAAGTAACGCAACGCAAATTAACGCAACGCAAAGTAACGCAACGCAAAGTAAAACAACGTACTACAACACAATGCAAAGTAACAACGCAAAGTAACGCAACACAAAGTAACACAACCCAAAGTAACACAACACAAAAGTAACTCAAAACAAACTAAAACAACGCAAAGTAACACAACGTACTACAACACAATGCAAAGTAAAAACGCAAAAAGTAACGCAACGCAAAGTAACGCAACGTAAAGTAACGCAACGCAAAGTAACACAACGCAAAGTAACGCAATGCAACGCAATGCAACGCACTACAACACAAGGCAAAGTAACACAACGCAAAGTAACACAAAGCAAAGTAACTCAACGCAAAGTAACACAACGCAAAGTAACGCAAGGCAAAGTAACACAACGCAAAGTAACACAACGCAAAGTAACACAACGCAAAGTAACACAACCCAAAGTAACGCAACCCAAAGTAACGCAACGCAAAGTAACACAACGCAAAGTAACGCAATGCAAAGTAACGCAACGCAACGTAAAACAACGCAAAGTAACACAACGTACTACAACACAATGCAAAGTAACAACGCAAAGTAACGCAACGCAAAGTAACACAACACAAAGTAACACAACACAAAAGTAACGCAAAACAAACTAAAACAACGCAAAGTAACACAACGTACTACAACACAATGCAAAGTAACAACGCAAAGTAACGCAACGCAAAGTAATGCAACGCAAAGTAACACAACGCAAAGTAACGCAATGCAAAGCAAGGCAACGCAAAGTAACGCAACGCAGAGTAACGCAACGCAGAGTAACGCAACGCAAAGTAACACAACGCAAAGTAACGCAACGCAAAGTAAAACAACATACTACAACACAATGCAAAGTAACAACGCAAAGTAACGCAACGCAAAGTAACACAACACAAAGTAACACAACACAAAAGTAACGCAAAACAAACTAAAACAACGCAAAGTAACACAACGTACTACAACACAATGCAAAGTAACAACGCAAAGTAACGCAACGCAAAGTAATGCAACGCAAAGTAACACAACGCAAAGTAACGCAATGCAAAGTAAGGCAACGCAAAGTAACGCAACGCAGAGTAACGCAACGCAGAGTAACGCAACGCAAAGTAACGCAACGCAAAGTAACGCAACGCAAAGTAACGCAACGCAAAGTAACGCAACGCAAAGTAACACAACACAAAGTAACACAATGCAAAGTAACACAACGCAAAGTAACACAATGCAACGCACTACAACACAAGGCAAAGTAACACAAGGCAAAGTAACACAACGCAAAGAAACACAACGCAAAGTAACAAAACGCAAAGTAACGCAACGCAAAGTAACTCAACGCAAAGTAACACAACCCAAAGTAATGCAACCCAAAGTAACGCAACGCAAAGTAACACAACGCAAAGTAACGCAATGCAACGCACTACAACACAAGGCAAAGTAACACAATGCAAAGTAACACAACGCAAAGTAACGCAAGGCAAAGTAACACAACGCAAAGTAACACAACGCAAAGTAACACAACCCAAAGTAACGCAACGCAAAGTAACACAACGCAAAGTAACACAACGCAAAGTAACACAACGCAAAGTAACGCAACACATTACAACACAAGGCAAAGTAACGTAACGCAAAGTAACGCAATGCAAAGTAACGCAACGCAAAGTAACGCAACGCAAAGTAACACAACGCAAAGTAACGCAACGCAAAGTAAAACAACACAAAGTAACACAACGCAAAGTAACACAACGTACTAAAACACAATGCAAAGTAACAACGCAAAGTAACGCAACACATTACAACACAAGGCAAAGTAACGCAACGCAAAGTAACGCAACGCAAAGTAACGCAACGCAAAGTAACGCAACGCAAAGTAACACAACGCAAAGTAACTCAACGCAAAGTAACACAACCCAAAGTAATGCAACTCAAAGTAACGCAACGCAAAGTAACACAACGCAAAGTAACGCAATGCAAAGTAACACAACGCAAAGTAACTCAACGCAAAGTAACAAAATGCAAAGTAAAGCAACGCAAAGTAACTCAACGTAAAGTAACGCAAGGCAAAGTAACGCAAGGCAAAGTAACACAACACAAAGTAACATAACGCAAAGTAACACAACACAAAGTAACACAACACAAAGTAACGCAAAACAAACTAAAACAAGGCAAAGTAACACAACGTACTACAACACAATGCAAAGTAACAACGCAAAGTAACGCAACGCAAAGTAACACAACGCAAAGTAACGCAACACATTACAACACAAGGCAAAGTAACGTAACGCAAAGTAACGCAATGCAAAGTAACGCAACGCAAAGTAACGCAACGCAAAGTAACGCAACGCAAAGTAACACAACGCAAAGTAACGCAACGCAAAGTAACACAACACAAAGTAACACAACGCAAAGTAACACAACGTACTAAAACACAATGCAAAGTAACAACGCAAAGTAACGCAACACATTACAACACAAGGCAAAGTAACGCAACGCAAAGTAACACAATGCAAAGTAACACAACGCAAAGTAACAAAATGCAAAGTAACACAACACAAAGTAACGCAAGACAAACTAAAACAATGCAAAGTAACACAATGTGCTACAACACAAGGCAAAGTAACGCAAGGCAAAGTAACGCAACGCAAAGTAACACAACGCAAAGTAACAACGTAAAGTAACACAACGCAAAGTAACACAACGCAAAGTAACACAACGCAAAGTAACGCAACACATTACGACACAAGGCAAATTAACGCAACGCAAAGTAATGCAACGCAAAGTAACGCAACGCAGAGTAAAACAATGCAAAGTAACGCAAAGCAAAGTAACGCAACGCAAAGTAACACAATGCAAAGTAACGCAAGTAATTACAACACAAGGCAAAGTAACGCAACGAAAAGTAACGCGACGCAAAGTAACGCAACGCAAAGTAACACAACGCAAAGTAACACAACGCAAAGTAACACAATGCAAAGTAACACAACACAAAGTAACGCAATGCAAAGTAATGCAACGCAAAGTAACGCAATGCAAAGTAACACAACGCAAAGTAACAACGCAAAGTAACACAACGCAAAGTAATGCAACGCAAAGTAACGCAACGCAAAGTAACACAACGCAAAGTAACGCAAGTAATTACAACACAAGGCAAAGTAACGCAACGCAAAGTAACGCAAAGCAAAGTAACACAACGCAAAGTAACACAATGCAAAGTAACACAACGCAAAGTAACGCAACGCAAAGTAACACAATGCAAAGTAACACAACGCAAAGTAACTCAACGCAAAGTAACGTAAAGCAAAGTAACACAAGGCAAAGTAACGCAACACATTACAACACAACGCAAAGTAACGCAACGCAAAGTAACGCAACGCAAAGTAACGCAACGCAAAGTAACACAACGCAAAGTAACGCAAGTAATTACAACACAAGGCAAAGTAACGCAACGCAAAGTAACGCAAAGCAAAGTAACACAACGCAAAGTAACGCAAGTAATTACAACACAAGGCAAAGTAACGCATTGCAAAGTAACGCAACGCAAAGTAACGCAACGCAAAGTAACGCAACGCAAAGTAACACAACGCAAAGTAACACAACGCAAAGTAACACAACGCAAAGTAACACAACACAAAGTAACGCAATGCAAAGTAATGCAACGCAAAGTAACGCAATGCAAAGTAACACAACGCAAAGTAACAACGCAAAGTAACACAACGCAAAGTAATGCAACACATTACAACAAAAGGCAAAGTAACGCAAGGCAAAGTAACGCAACGCAAAGTAACACAACGCAGAGTAACGCAACGCAAAGTAACGCAATGCAAAGTAACGAGACGCAAAGTAAAACAACATACTACAACACAATGCAAAGTAAAAACGCAAAGTAACGCAACGCAAAGTAACGCAACGCAAAGTAATGCAACGCAATAAACGCAACGCAAAGTAACTCAACACAAAGTAACACAACGCAAAGTAACACAACGCAAAGTAATGCAACACATTACAACAAAAGGCAAAGTAACGCAAGGCAAAGTAACGCAAGGCAAAGTAACGCAACGCAAAGTAACACAACGCAAAGTAACGCAACGCAAAGTAACACAACACAAAGTAACACAACACAAAGTAACACATCACAAAGTAACACAACACAAAGTAACACAACACAAAGTAACACAACACAAAGTAACGCAAAAAAAAACTAAAACAACGCAAAGTAACACAACGTACTACAACACAATGCAAAGTAACAACGCAAAGTAACGCAACGCAAAGTAACACAACGCAAAGTAACGCAACGCAAAGTAACACAACACAAAGTAACGCAAAACAAACTAAAACAACGCAAAGTAACACAACGTACTACAACACAACACAAAGTAACAACGCAAAGTAACGCAACGCAAAGTAACACAACACAAAAGTAACGCAAAACAAACTAAAACAACGCAAAGTAACACAACGTACTACAACACAATGCAAAGTAACAACGCAAAGTAACGCAACGCAAAGTAACGCAACGCAAAGTAACACAACGCAAAGTAACACAACGCAGAGTAACGCAACGCAGAGTAACGCAACGCAAAGTAACGCAACGCAAAGTAACGCAACGCAGAGTAACGCAACGCAAAGTAACGCAATGCAAAGTAACGAGACGCAAAGTAAAACAACATACTACAACACAATGCAAAGTAAAAACGCAAAGTAACGCAACGCAAAGTACCGCAACGCAAAGTAATGCAACGCAAAGTAACGCAACGCAAAGTAACTCAACACAAAGTAACACAACGCAAAGTAACACAACGCAAAGTAACGCAACACATTACAACACAAGGCAAAGTAACGTAACGCAAAGTAACGTAACGCAAAGTAACGCAACGCAAATTAACGCAACGCAAAGTAACGCAACGCAAAGTAAAACAACGTACTACAACACAATGCAAAGTAACAACGCAAAGTAACGCAACACAAAGTAACACAACCCAAAGTAACACAACACAAAAGTAACTCAAAACAAACTAAAACAACGCAAAGTAACACAACGTACTACAACACAATGCAAAGTAAAAACGCAAAGTAACGCAACGCAAAGTAACGCAACGTAAAGTAACGCAACGCAAAGTAACACAACGCAAAGTAACGAAATGCAACGCAATGCAACGCACTACAACACAAGGCAAAGTAACACAACGCAAAGTAACACAAAGCAAAGTAACTCAACGCAAAGTAACACAACGCAAAGTAACGCAAGGCAAAGTAACACAACGCAAAGTAACACAACGCAAAGTAACACAACGCAAAGTAACACAACCCAAAGTAACGCAACCCAAAGTAACGCAACGCAAAGTAACACAACGCAAAGTAACGCAATGCAAAGTAACGCAACGCAACGTAAAACAACGCAAAGTAACACAACGTACTACAACACAATGCAAAGTAACAACGCAAAGTAACGCAACGCAAAGTAACACAACACAAAGTAACACAACACAAAAGTAACGCAAAACAAACTAAAACAACGCAAAGTAACACAACGTACTACAACACAATGCAAAGTAACAACGCAAAGTAACGCAACGCAAAGTAATGCAACGCAAAGTAACACAACGCAAAGTAACGCAATGCAAAGCAAGGCAACGCAAAGTAACGCAACGCAGAGTAACGCAACGCAGAGTAACGCAACGCAAAGTAACACAACGCAAAGTAACGCAACGCAAAGTAAAACAACATACTACAACACAATGCAAAGTAACAACGCAAAGTAACGCAACGCAAAGTAACACAACACAAAGTAACACAACACAAAAGTAACGCAAAACAAACTAAAACAACGCAAAGTAACACAACGTACTACAACACAATGCAAAGTAACAACGCAAAGTAACGCAACGCAAAGTAATGCAACGCAAAGTAACACAACGCAAAGTAACGCAATGCAAAGTAAGGCAACGCAAAGTAACGCAACGCAGAGTAACGCAACGCAGAGTAACGCAACGCAAAGTAACGCAACGCAAAGTAACGCAACGCAAAGTAACGCAACGCAAAGTAACGCAACGCAAAGTAACACAACACAAAGTAACACAATGCAAAGTAACACAACGCAAAGAAACACAACGCAAAGTAACAAAACGCAAAGTAACGCAACGCAAAGTAACTCAACGCAAAGTAACACAACCCAAAGTAATGCAACCCAAAGTAACGCAACGCAAAGTAACACAACGCAAAGTAACGCAATGCAACGCACTACAACACAAGGCAAAGTAACACAATGCAAAGTAACACAACGCAAAGTAACGCAAGGCAAAGTAACACAACGCAAAGTAACACAACGCAAAGTAACACAACCCAAAGTAACGCAACGCAAAGTAACACAACGCAAAGTAACACAACGCAAAGTAACACAACGCAAAGTAACACAACGCAAAGTAACGCAACACATTACAACACAAGGCAAAGTAACGTAACGCAAAGTAACGCAATGCAAAGTAACGCAACGCAAAGTAACGCAACGCAAAGTAACACAACGCAAAGTAACGCAACGCAAAGTAAAACAACACAAAGTAACACAACGCAAAGTAACACAACGTACTAAAACACAATGCAAAGTAACAACGCAAAGTAACGCAACACATTACAACACAAGGCAAAGTAACGCAACGCAAAGTAACGCAACGCAAAGTAACGCAACGCAAAGTAACGCAACGCAAAGTAACACAACGCAAAGTAACTCAACGCAAAGTAACACAACCCAAAGTAATGCAACTCAAAGTAACGCAACGCAAAGTAACACAACGCAAAGTAACGCAATGCAAAGTAACACAACGCAAAGTAACTCAACGCAAAGTAACAAAATGCAAAGTAAAGCAACGCAAAGTAACTCAACGTAAAGTAACGCAAGGCAAAGTAACGCAAGGCAAAGTAACACAACACAAAGTAACATAACGCAAAGTAACACAACACAAAGTAACACAACACAAAGTAACGCAAAACAAACTAAAACAAGGCAAAGTAACACAACGTACTACAACACAATGCAAAGTAACAACGCAAAGTAACGCAACGCAAAGTAACACAACGCAAAGTAACGCAACACATTACAACACAAGGCAAAGTAACGTAACGCAAAGTAACGCAATGCAAAGTAACGCAACGCAAAGTAACGCAACGCAAAGTAACGCAACGCAAAGTAACACAACGCAAAGTAACGCAGCGCAAAGTAACACAACACAAAGTAACACAACGCAAAGTAACACAACGTACTAAAACACAATGCAAAGTAACAACGCAAAGTAACGCAACACATTACAACACAAGGCAAAGTAACGCAACGCAAAGTAACGCAACGCAAAGTAACGCAACGCAAAGTAACACAACGCAAAGTAACTCAACGCAAAGTAACACAACCCAAAGTAATGCAACCCAAAGTAACGCAACGCAAAGTAACACAACGCAAAGTAACGCAATGCAAAGTAACACAACGCAAAGTAACTCAACGCAAAGTAACAAAATGCAAAGTAAAGCAACGCAAAGTAACTCAACGTAAAGTAACGCAAGGCAAAGTAACGCAAGGCAAAGTAACACAACACAAAGTAACATAACGCAAAGTAACACAACACAAAGTAACACAACACAAAGTAACGCAAAACAAACTAAAACAAGGCAAAGTAACACAACGTACTACAACACAATGCAAAGTAACAACGCAAAGTAACGCAACGCAAAGTAATGCAACGCAAAGTAACGCAACACAAAGTAACACAACACAAAGTAACACAACACAAAGTAACGCAAAACATACTAAAACAACGCAAAGTAACACAACGTACTACAACACAATGCAAAGTAACAACGCAAAGTAACGCAACGCAAAGTAACACAACACAAAGTAACACAACGCAAAGTAACACAACGCAAAGTAACACAATGCAACGCACTACAACACAAGGCAAAGTAACACAAGGCAAAGTAACACAACGCAAAGTAACACAACGCAAAGTAACACAATGCAACGCACTACAACACAAGGCAAAGTAACACAAGGCAAAGTAACACAACGCAAAGTAACAAAATGCAAAGTAACGCAACGCAAAGTAACTCAACGCAAAGTAACACAACCCAAAGTAATGCAACCCAAAGTAACGCAACGCAAAGTAACACAACGCAAAGTAACGCAATGCAACGCACTACAACACAAGGCAAAGTAACACAACGCAAAGTAACACAACGCAAAGTAACGCAAGGCAAAGTAACACAACGCAAAGTAACACGACGCAAAGTAACACAACCCAAAGTAACGCAACCTAAAGTAACGCAACGCAAAGTAACACAACGCAAAGTAACACAACGCAAAGTAACGCAACACATTACAACACAAGGCAAAGTAACGTAACGCAAAGTAACGCAACGCAAAGTAACGCAACGCAAAGTAACGCAACGCAAAGTAACGCAACGCAGAGTAACGCAACGCAGAGTAACACAACGCAAAGTAACGCAACACATTACAACACAAGACAAAGTAACGTAACGCAAAGTAACGCAACGCAAATTAACGCAACGCAAAGTAACGCAACGCAAAGTAAAACAACATACTACAACACAACGCAAAGTAACACAACACAAAGTAACGCAATGCAAAGTAATGCAACGCAAAGTAACGCAATGCAAAGTAACACAACGCAAAGTAACACAACGCAAAGTAACACAACGCAAAGTAACACAACGCAAAGTAACACAATGCAAAGTAACACAACGCAAAGTAACACAACGCAAAGTAACACAACGCGAAGTAACGCAACGCAAAGTAACGCAACGCAAAGTAACACAACGCAAAGTAACACAACGCAAAGTAACGCAAGAAATTACAACACAAGGCAAAGTAACGCAACGCAAAGTAACACAAAGCAAAGTAACACAACGCAAAGTAACAAAACGCAAAGTAACGCAACGCAAAGTAACACAACGCAAAGTAATGCAACGCAACGCACTACAACACAAGGCAAAGTAACACAACGCAAAGTAACGCAACGCACTACAACACAAGGCAAAGTAACGCAACGCAAAGTAACGCAACGCAAAGTAATGCAACATGCTATAACACAAGGCAAAGTAACGCAACGCAAAGTAACACAATGCAAAGTGACGCAATGTTCTACAACACAACGCAAAGTAACACAACGCAAAGTAACGCAACGCAAAGTAACGCAACGCAAAGTAACACAACGCAAAGTAACACAACGCAAAGTAACGCAAGAAATTACAACACAAGGCAAAGTAACGCAACGCAAAGTAACGCAACGCAAAGTAACGCAACCCAAAGTAACGCAACGCAAAGTAACACAACGCAAAGTAAAACAATGCAAAGTAACACAACGCAAAGTAACAAAATGCAAAGTAACACAACACAAAGTAACGCAAGACAAACTAAAACAATGCAAAGTAACACAATGTGCTACAACACAAGGCAAAGTAACGCAACGCAAAGTAACGCAACGCAAAGTAACACAACGCAAAGTAACAACGTAAAGTAACACAACGCAAAGTAACACAACGCAAAGTAACGCAACACATTACGACACAAGGCAAAGTAACGCAACGCAAAGTAACGCAACGCAAAGTAACGCAACGCAGAGTAAAACAATGCAAAGTAACGCACAGCAAAGTAACGCAACGCAAAGTAACACAATGCAAAGTAACGCAAGTAATTACAAGACAAGGCAAAGTAACGCAACGAAAAGTAACGCGACGCAAAGTAACGCAACGCAAAGTAACACAACGCAAAGTAACACAACACAAAGTAACACAACGCAAAGTAACACAACACAAAGTAACGCAATGCAAAGTAATGCAACGCAAAGTAACGCAATGCAAAGTAACACAACGCAAAGTAACAACGCAAAGTAACACAACGCAAAGTAATGCAACGCAAAGTAACGCAACTCAAAGTAACACAATGCAAAGTAACACAATGAAAAGTAACACAAAGCAAAGTAACGCAACGCAAAGTAACGCAAGGCAAAGTAACGCAACGCAAAGTAACGCAACGCAAATTAACACAATGCAAAGTCACGCAATCTTCTACAACACAACGCAAAGTAACACAACGCAAAGTAACGCAACGCAAAGTAACGCAACGCGAAGTAACGCAGCGCGAAGTAACGCAACGCAAAGTAACGCAACGCAAAGTAACGCAACGCAAAGTAACACAATGCAAAGTAACACAAAGCAAAGTAACGCAACGCAAAGTAACGCAAAGCAAAGTAACACAACGCAAAGTAACACAACGCAAAGTAACACAACGCAAAGTAACACAACGCGAAGTAACACAACGCGAAGTAACGCAACGCAAAGTAACGCAACGCAAAGTAACACAACGCAAAGTAACGCAAGTAATTACAACACAAGGCAAAGTAACGCTACGCAAAGTAACGCAAAGCAAAGTAACACAACACAAAGTAACACAATGCAAAGTAACACAACGCAAAGTAACGCAACGCAAAGTAACACAATGCAAAGTAACACAACGCAAAGTAACACAACGCAAAGTAACACAACGCAAAGTAACACAACGCAAAGTAACACAACGGAAAGTAACACAACCCAAAGTAACGCAACCCAAAGTAACGCAACGCAAAGTAACACAACGCAAAGTAACACAACGCAAAGTAACGCAACACATTACAACACAAGGCAAAGTAACGTAACGCAAAGTAACGCAACGCAAAGTAACGCAATGCAAAGTAACGCAACGCAGAGTAACGCAACGCAGAGTAACACAACGCAAAGTAACGCAACACATTACAACACAAGACAAAGTAACGTAACGCAAAGAACGCAACGCAAATTAACGCAACGCAAAGTAACGCAACGCAAAGTAAAACAACATACTACAACACAACGCAAAGTAACACAACACAAAGTAACGCAATGCAAAGTAATGCAACGCAAAGTAACGCAATGCAAAGTAACACAACGCAAAGTAACACAACGCAAAGTAACACAACGCAAAGTAACACAACGCAAAGTAACACAATGCAAAGTAACAATGCAAAGTAACACAACGCAAAGTAACACAACGCAAAGTAACGCAACGCGAAGTAACACAACGCAAAGTAACACAACGCAAAGTAACGCAAGAAATTACAACACAAGGCAAAGTAATGCAACGCAAAGTAACACAAAGCAAAGTAACACAACGCAAAGTAACAAAACGCAAAGTAACGCAACGCAAAGTAACACAACGCAAAGTAATGCAACGCAACGCACTACAACACAAGGCAAAGTAACACAACGCAAAGTAACGCAACGCACTACAACACAAGGCAAAGTAACGCAACGCAAAGTAACGCAACGCAAAGTAATGCAACATGCTATAACACAAGGCAAAGTAACGCAACGCAAAGTAACACAATGCAAAGTGACGCAATGTTTTACAACACAACGCAAAGTAACACAACGCAAAGTAACGCAACGCAAAGTAACGCAACGCAAAGTAACACAACGCAAAGTAACACAACGCAAAGTAACGCAAGAAATTACAACACAAGGCAAAGTAACGCAACGCAAAGTAACGCAACGCAAAGTAACGCAACCCAAAGTAACGCAACGCAAAGTAACACAACGCAAAGTAACACAATGCAAAGTAACACAACGCAAAGTAACAAAATGCAAAGTAACACAACACAAAGTAACGCAAGACAAACTAAAACAATGCAAAGTAACACAATGTGCTACAACACAAGGCAAAGTAACGCAAGGCAAAGTAACGCAACGCAAAGTAACACAACGCAAAGTAACAACGTAAAGTAACACAACGCAAAGTAACACAACGCAAAGTAACACAATGCAAAGTAACACAACGCAAAGTAACAAAATGCAAAGTAACACAACACAAAGTAACGCAAGACAAACTAAAACAATGCAAAGTAACACAATGTGCTACAACACAAGGCAAAGTAACGCAAGGCAAAGTAACGCAGCGCAGAGTAAAACAATGCAAAGTAACGCAAAGCAAAGTAACGCAACGCAAAGTAACACAATGCAAAGTAACGCAAGTAATTACAACACAAGGCAAAGTAACGCAACGAAAAGTAACGCGACGCAAAGTAACGCAACGCAAAGTAACACAACGCAAAGTAACACAACGCAAAGTAACACAATGCAAAGTAACACAACACAAAGTAACGCAATGCAAAGTAATGCAACGCAAAGTAACGCAATGCAAAGTAACACAACGCAAAGTAACAACGCAAAGTAACACAACGCAAAGTAATGCAACGCAAAGTAACGCAACGCAAAGTAACACAACGCAAAGTAACGCAAGTAATTACAACACAAGGCAAAGTAACGCAACGCAAAGTAACGCAAAGCAAAGTAACACAACGCAAAGTAACACAATGCAAAGTAACACAACGCAAAGTAACGCAACGCAAAGTAACACAATGCAAAGTAACACAACGCAAAGTAACTCAACGCAAAGTAACGTAAAGCAAAGTAACACAAGGCAAAGTAACGCAACACATTACAACACAAGGCAAAGTAACGTAACGCAAAGTAACTCAACGCAAAGTAACACAACGCAAAGTAACACAACGCAAAGTAACACAACGCAAAGTAACGCAACGCAAAGTAACGCAACGCAAAGTAACGCAACGCAAAGTAACACAACGCAAAGTAACGCAAGTAATTACAACACAAGGCAAAGTAACGCAACGCAAAGTAACGCAAAGCAAAGTAACACAACGCAAAGTAACGCAAGTAATTGCAACACAAGGCAAAGTAACGCATTGCAAAGTAACGCAACGCAAAGTAACGCAACGCAAAGTAACGCAACGCAAAGTAACACAACGCAAAGTAACACAACGCAAAGTAACACAACGCAAAGTAACACAACACAAAGTAACGCAATGCAAAGTAATGCAACGCAAAGTAACGCAATGCAAAGTAACACAACGCAAAGTAACAACGCAAAGTAACACAACGCAAAGTAATGCAACACATTACAACAAAAGGCAAAGTAACGCAAGGCAAAGTAACGCAACGCAAAGTAACACAACGCAAAGTAATGCAACACATTACAACAAAAGGCAAAGTAACGCAAGGCAAAGTAACGCAAGGCAAAAGTAACGCAACGCAAAGTAACACAACGCAAAGTAACGCAACGCAAAGTAACACAACACAAAGTAACACAACACAAAGTAACACATCACAAAGTAACACAACACAAAGTAACACAACACAAAGTAACACAACACAAAGTAAGGCAAAACAAACTAAAACAACGCAAAGTAACACAACGTACTACAACACAATGCAAAGTAACAACGCAAAGTAACGCAACGCAAAGTAACACAACGCAAAGTAACGCAACGCAAAGTAACACAACACAAAGTAACACAATGCAAAGTAACACAACGCAAAGTAACAAAATGCAAAGTAACACAACACAAAGTAACGCAAGACAAACTAAAACAATGCAAAGTAACACAATGTGCTACAACACAAGGCAAAGTAACGCAAGGCAAAGTAACGCAACGCAAAGTAACACAGCACAAAGTAACACAACGCAAAGTAACACAACACAAAGTAACGCAATGCAAAGTAATGCAACGCAAAGTAACGCAATGCAAAGTAACACAACGCAAAGTAACAACGCAAAGTAACACAACGCAAAGTAATGCAACGCAAAGTAACGCAACTCAAAGTAACACAATGCAAAGTAACACAATGAAAAGTAACACAAAGCAAAGTAACGCAACGCAAAGTAACGCAAGGGAAAGTAACGCAACGCAAAGTAACGCAACGCAAATTAACACAATGCAAAGTCACGCAATCTTCTACAACACAACGCAAAGTAACACAACGCAAAGTAACGCAACGCAAAGTAACGCAACGCGAAGTAACGCAGCGCGAAGTAACGCAACGCAAAGTAACGCAACGCAAAGTAACGCAACGCAAAGTAACGCAATGCAAAGTAACACAAAGCAAAGTAACGCAACGCAAAGTAACGCAAAGCAAAGTAACACAACTCAAAGTAACACAACGCAAAGTAACACAACGCAAAGTAACACAACGCAAAGTAACACAACGCGAAGTAACACAACGCGAAGTAACGCAACGCAAAGTAACGCAACGCAAAGTAACACAAGGCAAAGTAACGCAAGTAATTACAACACAAGGCAAAGTAACGCAACGCAAAGTAACGCAAAGCAAAGTAACACAACGCAAAGTAACACAATGCAAAGTAACACAACGCAAAGTAACGCAACGCAAAGTAACACAATGCAAAGTAACACAACGCAAAGTAACTCAACGCAAAGTAACGTAACGCAAAGTAACACAAGGCAAAGTAACGCAACACATTACAACACAAGGCAAAGTAACGTAACGCAAAGTAACTCAACGCAAAGTAACACAACGCAAAGTAACACAACGCAAAGTAACGCAACGCAAAGTAACGCAACGCAAAGTAACGCAACGCAAAGTAACACAACACAAAGTAACACAACGCAAAGTAACGCAAGTAATTACAACACAAGGCAAAGTAACGCAACGCAAAGTAACGCAAAGCAAAGTAACACAACGCAAAGTAACGCAAGTAATTACAACACAAGGCAAAGTAACGCAAGGCAAAGTAACACAACGCAAAGTAACACAACGCAAAGTAACACAACGCAAAGTAACACAACACAAAGTAACGCAATGCAAAGTAATGCAACGCAAAGTAACGCAATGCAAAGTAACACAACGCAAAGTAACAACGCAAAGTAACACAACGCAAAGTAATGCAACACATTACAACAAAAGGCAAAGTAATGCAAGGCAAAGTAACGCAAGGCAAAGTAACGCAACGCAAAGTAACACAACGCAAAGTAATGCAACACATTACAACAAAAGGCAAAGTAACGCAAGGCAAAGTAACGCAACGCAAAGTAACACAACGCAAAGTAACACAACACAAAGTAACACAACGCAAAGTAACACAACGCAAAGTAACACAATGCAACGCACTACAACACAAGGCAAAGTAACACAAGGCAAAGTAACACAACGCAAAGAAACACAACGCAAAGTAACAAAACGCAAAGTAACGCAACGCAAAGTAACGCAACGCAAAGTAACGCAACGCAAAGTAACACAACACAAAGTAACACAACGCAAAGTAACACAACGCAAAGTAACACAATGCAACGCACTACAACACAAGGCAAAGTAACACAAGGCAAAGTAACACAACGCAAAGAAACACAACGCAAAGTAACAAAACGCAAAGTAACGCAACGCAAAGTAACTCAACGCAAAGTAACACAACCCAAAGTAATGCAACCCAAAGTAACGCAACGCAAAGTAACACAACGCAAAGTAACGCAATGCAACGCACTACAACACAAGGCAAAGTAACACAATGCAAAGTAACACAACGCAAAGTAACGCAAGGCAAAGTAACACAACGCAAAGTAACACAACGCAAAGTAACACAACCCAAAGTAACGCAACGCAAAGTAACACAACGCAAAGTAACACAACGCAAAGTAACACAACCCAAAGTAACGCAACGCAAAGTAACACAACGCAAAGTAACACAACGCAAAGTAACACAACGCAAAGTAACACAACGCAAAGTAACGCAACACATTACAACACAAGGCAAAGTAACGTAAGGCAAAGTAACGCAATGCATAGTAACGCAATGCAAAGTAACGCAACGCAAAGTAACGCAACGCAAAGTAACACAACGCAAAGTAACGCAACGCAAAGTAACACAACACAAAGTAACACAACGCAAAGTAACACAACGTACTAAAACACAATGCAAAGTAACAACGCAAAGTAACGCAACACATTACAACACAAGGCAAAGTAACGCAACGCAAAGTAACGCAACGCAAAGTAACGCAACGCAAAGTAACACAACGCAAAGTAACTCAACGCAAAGTAACACAACCCAAAGTAATGCAACCCAAAGTAACGCAACGCAAAGTAACACAACGCAAAGTAACGCAATGCAAAGTAACACAACGCAAAGTAACTCAACGCAAAGTAACAAAATGCAAAGTAAAGCAACGCAAAGTAACTCAACGTAAAGTAACGCAAGGCAAAGTAACGCAAGGCAAAGTAACACAACACAAAGTAACATAACGCAAAGTAACACAACACAAAGTAACACAACACAAAGTAACGCAAAACAAACTAAAACAAGGCAAAGTAACACAACGTACTACAACACAATGCAAAGTAACAACGCAAAGTAACGCAACGCAAAGTAACACAACGCAAAGTAACGCAACACATTACAACACAAGGCAAAGTAACGTAACGCAAAGTAACGCAATGCAAAGTAACGCAACGCAAAGTAACGCAACGCAAAGTAACGCAACGCAAAGTAACACAACGCAAAGTAACGCAACGCAAAGTAACACAACACAAAGTAACACAACGCAAAGTAACACAACGTACTAAAACACAATGCAAAGTAACAACGCAACGTAACGCAACACATTACAACACAAGGCAAAGTAACGCAACGCAAAGTAACGCAACGCAAAGTAACGCAACGCAAAGTAACACAACGCAAAGTAACTCAACGCAAAGTAACACAACCCAAAGTAATGCAACCCAAAGTAACGCAACGCAAAGTAACACAACGCAAAGTAACGCAATGAAAAGTAACACAACGCAAAGTAACTCAACGCAAAGTAACAAAATGCAAAGTAAAGCAACGCAAAGTAACTCAACGTAAAGTAACGCAAGGCAAAGTAACGCAAGGCAAAGTAACACAACACAAAGTAACATAACGCAAAGTAACACAACACAAAGTAACACAACACAAAGTAACGCAAAACAAACTAAAACAAGGCAAAGTAACACAACATACTACAACACAATGCAAAGTAACAACGCAAAGTAACGCAACGCAAAGTAATGCAACGCAAAGTAACGCAACACAAAGTAACACAACACAAAGTAACACAACACAAAGTAACGCAAAACATACTAAAACAACGCAAAGTAACACAACGTACTACAACACAATGCAAAGTAACAACGCAAAGTAACGCAACGCAAAGTAACGCAACGCAAAGTAACACAACGCAAAGTAACGCAACGCAAAGTAACACAACACAAAGTAACACAACGCAAAGTAACACAACGCAAAGTAACACAATGCAACGCACTACAACACAAGGCAAAGTAACACAAGGCAAAGTAACACAAGGCAAAGTAACACAACGCAAAGTAACAAAACGCAAAGTAACGCAACGCAAAGTAACTCAACGCAAAGTAACACAACCCAAAGTAATGCAACCCAAAGTAACGCTACGCAAAGTAACACAATGCAAAGTAACGCAATGCAACGCACTACAACACAAGGCAAAGTAACACAACGCAAAGTAACACAACGCAAAGTAACGCAAGGCAAAGTAACACAACGCAAAGTAACACAACGCAAAGTAACACAACCCAAAGTAACGCAACCCAAAGTAACGCAACGCAAAGTAACACAACGCAAAGTAACGCAACACATTACAACACAAGGCAAAGTAACGTAACGCAAAGTAACGCAACGCAAAGTAACGCAACGCAAAGTAACGCAACGCAAAGTAACGCAACGCAGAGTAACGCAACGCAGAGTAACACAACGCAAAGTAACGCAACACATTACAACACAAGACAAAGTAACGTAACGCAAAGTAACGCAACGCAAAGTAACGCAAAGCAAAGTGACACAACGCAAAGTAACACAATGCAAAGTAACACAACGCAAAGTAACGCAACGCAAAGTAACACAATGCAAAGTAACACAACGCAAAGTAACTCAACGCAAAGTAACGTAACGCAAAGTAACACAACGCAAAGTAACGCAACACATTACAACACAAGGCAAAGTAACGTAACGCAAAGTAACTCAACGCAAAGTAACAACGCAAAGTAACACAACGCAAAGTAACACAACGCAAAGTAACGCAACGCAAAGTAACGCAACGCAAAGTAACACAACACAAAGTAACACAACGCAAAGTAACGCAAGTAATTACAACACAAGGCAAAGTAACGCATTGCAAAGTAACGCAACGCAAAGTAACGCAACGCAAAGTAACACAACGCAAAGTAACACAACGCAAAGTAACACAACACAAAGTAACGCAATGCAAAGTAATGCAACGCAAAGTAACGCAATGCAAAGTAACACAACGCAAAGTAACAACGCAAAGTAACACAACGCAAAGTAATGCAACACATTACAACAAAAGGCAAAGTAACGCAAGGCAAAGTAACGCAAGGCAAAGTAACGCAACGCAAAGTAACACAACGCAAAGTAATTCAACACATTACACCAAAAGGCAAAGTAACGCAAGGCAAAGTAACGCAAGGCAAAGTAACGCAACGCAAAGTAAAACAACGCAAAGTAACGCAATGCAAAGTAACACAACACAAAGTAACACAACACAAAGTAACACATCACAAAGTAACACAACGCAAAGTAACACAACACAAAGTAACACAACACAAAGTAACGCAAAACAAACTAAAACAACGCAAAGTAACACAACGTACTACAACACAATGCAAAGTAACAACGCAAAGTAACGCAACGCAAAGTAACACAACGCAAAGTAACGCAACGCAAAGTAACACAACACAAAGTAACACAACGCAAAGTAACACAACGCAAAGTAACACAATGCAACGCACTACAACACAAGGCAAAGTAACACAAGGCAAAGTAACACAAGGCAAAGTAACACAAGGCAAAGTAACGCAACGCAAAGTAACGCAACGCAAAGTAACGCAACGCAAAGTAAGACAACGTACTACAACACAATGCAAAGTAACAACGCAAAGTAACGCAACGCAAAGTAACGCAACGCAAAGTAACACAACGCAAAGTAACGCAACGCAAAGTAACACAACGCAAAGTAACGCAACGCAAAGTAACACAACACAAAGTAACACAACACAAAGTAACGCAAAACAAACTAAAACAACGCAAAGTAACACAACGTACTACAACACAATGCAAAGTAACAACGCAAAGTAACGCAACGCAAAGTAACACAACACAAAAGTAACGCAAAACAAACTAAAACAACGCAAAGTAACACAACGTACTACAACACAATGCAAAGTAACAATGCAAAGTAACGCAACGCAAAGTAACACAACGCAAAGTAACACAACGCAGAGTAACGCAACGCAGAGTAACGCAACGCAAAGTAACGCAACGCAAAGTAACGCAACGCAGAGTAACGCAACGCAAAGTAACGCAATGCAAAGTAACGCAACGCAAAGTAAAACAACATACTACAACACAATGCAAAGTAAAAACGCAAAGTAACACAACACAAAGTAACACAACACAAAGTAACACAACACAAAGTAACGCAAAACAAACTAAAACAACGCAAAGTAACACAACGTACTACAACACAATGCAAAGTAACAACGCAAAGTAACGCAACGCAAAGTAACACAACGCAAAGTAACGCAACGCAAAGTAACACAACACAAAGTAACACAACGCAAAGTAACACAACGCAAAGTAACACAATGCAACGCACTACAACACAAGGCAAAGTAACACAAGGCAAAGTAACACAAGGCAAAGTAACGCAACGCAAAGTAACGCAACGCAAAGTAACGCAACGCAAAGTAACGCAACGCAAAGTAAGACAACGTACTACAACACAATGCAAAGTAACAACGCAAAGTAACGCAACGCAAAGTAACGCAACGCAAAGTAACACAACGCAAAGTAACGCAACGCAAAGTAACACAACGCAAAGTAACGCAACGCAAAGTAACACAACACAAAGTAACACAACACAAAGTAACGCAAAACAAACTAAAACAACGCAAAGTAACACAACGTACTACAACACAATGCAAAGTAACAACGCAAAGTAACGCAACGCAAAGTAACACAACACAAAAGTAACGCAAAACAAACTAAAACAACGCAAAGTAACACAACGTACTACAACACAATGCAAAGTAACAACGCAAAGTAACGCAACGCAAAGTAACACAACGCAAAGTAACACAACGCAGAGTAACGCAACGCAGAGTAACGCAACGCAAAGTAACGCAACGCAAAGTAACGCAACGCAAAGTAACGCAACGCAGAGTAACGCAACGCAAAGTAACGCAATGCAAAGTAACGCAACGCAAAGTAAAACAACATACTACAACACAATGCAAAGTAAAAACGCAAAGTAACGCAACGCAAAGTAACGCAACGCAAAGTAATGCAACGCAAAGTAACGCAACGCAAAGTAACTCAACACAAAGTAACACAACGCAAAGTAACACAACGCAAAGTAACGCAACACATTACAACACAAGGCAAAGTAACGTAACGCAAAGTAACGTAACGCAAAGTAACGCAACGCAAATTAACGCAACGCAAAGTAACGCAACGCAAAGTAAAACAACATACTACAACACAATGCAAAGTAACAACGCAAAGTAACGCAACACAAAGTAACACAACCCAAAGTAACACAACACAAAAGTAACTCAAAACAAACTAAAACAACGCAAAGTAACACAACGTACTACAACACAATGCAAAGTAAAAACGCAAAGTAACGCAACGCAAAGTAACGCAACGTAAAGTAACGCAACGCAAAGTAACACAACGCAAAGTAACGCAATGCAAAGTAACGCAACGCAACGTAAAACAACGCAAAGTAACACAACGTACTACAACACAATGCAAAGTAACAACGCAAAGTAACGCAACCCAAAGTAACACAACACAAAGTAACACAACACAAAAGTAACGCAAAACAAACTAAAACAACGAAAAGTAACACAACGTACTACAACACAATGCAAAGTAACAACGCAAAGTAACGCAACGCAAAGTAATGCAACGCAAAGTAACACAACGCAAAGTAACGCAATGCAAAGTAAGGCAACGCAAATTAACGCAACGCAGAGTAACGCAACGCAGAGTAACGCAACGCAAAGTAACACAACGCAAAGTAACGCAACGCAAAGTAAAACAACATACTACAACACAATGCAAAGTAAAAACGCAAAGTAACACAACGCAAAGTAACGCAACGCAAAGTAACGCAACGCAAAGTAACGCAACGCAAAGTAACGCAACGCAAAGTAACGCAACGCAAAGTAACACAACGCAAAGTAACGCAACGCAAAGTAACACAACAAAAAAGTAACACAACGCAAAGTAACACAACGCAAAGTAACACAATGCAACGCACTACAACACAAGGCAAAGTAACACAAGGCAAAGTAACACAACGCAAAGAAACACAACGCAAAGTAACAAAACGCAAAGTAACGCAACGCAAAGTAACTCAACGCAAAGTAACACAACCCAAAGTAATGCAACCCAAAGTAACGCAACGCAAAGTAACACAACGCAAAGTAACGCAATGCAACGCACTACAACACAAGGCAAAGTAACACAATGCAAAGTAACACAACGCAAAGTAACGCAAGGCAAAGTAACACAACGCAAAGTAACACAACGCAAAGTAACACAACCCAAAGTAACGCAATGCAAAGTAACACAACGCAAAGTAACACAACGCAAAGTAACACAACGCAAAGTAACGCAACACATTACAACACAAGGCAAAGTAACGTAACGCAAAGTAACGCAATGCAAAGTAACCCAACGCAAAGTAACGCAACGCAAAGTAACGCAACGCAAAGTAACGCAACGCAAAGTAACAAAACGCAAAGTAACGCAACGCAAAGTAACACAACACAAAGAAACACAACGCAAAGTAACACAACGTACTAAAACACAATGCAAAGTAACAACGCAAAGTAACGCAACACATTACAACACAAGGCAAAGTAACGCAACGCAAAGTAACGCAACGCAAAGTAACGCAACGCAAAGTAACACAACGCAAAGTAACTCAACGCAAAGTAACACAACCCAAAGTAATGCAACCCAAAGTAACGCAACGCAAAGTAACACAACGCAAAGTAACGCAATGCAAAGTAACACAACGCAAAGTAACTCAACGCAAAGTAACAAAATGCAAAGTAAAGCAACGCAAAGTAACTCAACGTAAAGTAACGCAAGGCAAAGTAACGCAAGGCAAAGTAACACAACACAAAGTAACATAACGCAAAGTAACACAACACAAAGTAACACAACACAAAGTAACGCAAAACAAACTAAAACAAGGCAAAGTAACACAACGTACTACAACACAATGCAAAGTAACAACGCAAAGTAACGCAACGCAAAGTAACACAACGCAAAGTAACGCAACACATTACAACACAAGGCAAAGTAACGTAACGCAAAGTAACGCAATGCAAAGTAACGCAACGCAAAGTAACGCAATGCAAAGTAACGCAACGCAAAGTAACGCAACGCAAAGTAACGCAACGCAAAGTAACACAACACAAAGTAACACAACGCAAAGTAACACAACGTACTAAAACACAATGCGAAGTAACAACGCAAAGTAACGCAACACATTACAACACAAGGCAAAGTAACGCAACGCAAAGTAACGCAACGCAAAGTAACGCAACGCAAAGTAACACAACGCAAAGTAACTCAACGCAAAGTAACACAACCCAAAGTAATGCAACCCAAAGTAACGCAACGCAAAGTAACACAACGCAAAGTAACGCAATGCAAAGTAACACAACGCAAAGTAACTCAACGCAAAGTAACAAAATGCAAAGTAAAGCAACGCAAAGTAACTCAACGTAAAGTAACGCAAGGCAAAGTAACGCAAGGCAAAGTAACACAACACAAAGTAACATAACGCAAAGTAACACAACACAAAGTAACACAACACAAAGTAACACAAAACAAACTAAAACAAGGCAAAGTAACACAACGTACTACAACACAATGCAAAGTAACAACGCAAAGTAACGCAACGCAAAGTAATGCAACGCAAAGTAACGCAACACAAAGTAACACAACACAAAGTAACACAACACAAAGTAACGCAAAACATACTAAAACAACGCAAAGTAACACAACGTACTACAACACAATGCAAAGTAACAACGCAAAGTAACGCAACGCAAAGTAACGCAACGCAAAGTAACACAACGCAAAGTAACGCAACGCAAAGTAACACAACACAAAGTAACACAACGCAAAGTAACACAACGCAAAGTAACACAATGCAACGCACTACAACACAAGGCAAAGTAACACAAGGCAAAGTAACACAAGGCAAAGTAACACAACGCAAAGTAACGCAAAACATACTAAAACAACGCAAAGTAACACAACGTACTACAACACAATGCAAAGTAACAACGCAAAGTAACGCAACGCAAAGTAACGCAACGCAAAGTAACTCAACGCAAAGTAACACAACCCAAAGTAATGCAACCCAAAGTAACGCAACGCAAAGTAACACAACGCAAAGTAACACAACGCAAAGTAACGCAAGGCAAAGTAACACAACGCAAAGTAACACAACGCAAAGTAACACAACCCAAAGTAACGCAACCCAAAGTAACGCAACGCAAAGTAACACAACGCAAAGTAACACAACGCAAAGTAACGCAACACATTACAACACAAGGCAAAGTAACGTAACGCAAAGTAACGCAACGCAAAGTAACGCAACGCAAAGTAACGCAACGCAAAGTAACGCAACGCAGAGTAACGCAACGCAGAGTAACACAACGCAAAGTAACGCAACACATTACAACACAAGGCAAAGTAACGTAACGCAAAGTAACTCAACGCAAAGTAACACAACGCAAAGTAACACAACGCAAAGTAACACAACGCAAAGTAACGCAACGCAAAGTAACGCAACGCAAAGTAACGCAACGCAAAGTAACACAACGCAAAGTAACGCAAGTAATTACAACACAAGGCAAAGTAACGCAACGCAAAGTAACGCAAAGCAAAGTAACACAACGCAAAGTAACGCAAGTAATTACAACACAAGGCAAAGTAACGCATTGCAAAGTAACGCAACGCAAAGTAACGCAACGCAAAGTAACGCAACGCAAAGTAACACAACGCAAATTAACACAACGCAAAGTAACACAACGCAAAGTAACACAACACAAAGTAACGCAATGCAAAGTAATGCAACGCAAAGTAACGCAATGCAAAGTAACACAACGCAAAGTAACAACGCAAAGTAACACAACGCAAAGTAATGCAACACATTACAACAAAAGGCAAAGTAACGCAAGGCAAAGTAACGCAAGGCAAAGTAACGCAACGCAAAGTAACGCAACGCAAAGTAATGCAACACATTACAACAAAAGGCAAAGTAACGCAAGGCAAAGTAACGCAAGGCAAAGTAACGCAACGCAAAGTAACACAACGCAAAGTAACGCAACGCAAAGTAACACAACACAAAGTAACACAACACAAAGTAACACATCACAAAGTAACACAACACAAAGTAACACAACACAAAGTAACACAACACAAAGTAACGCAAAACAAACTAAAACAACGCAAAGTAACACAACGTACTACAACACAATGCAAAGTAACAACGCAAAGTAACGCAACGCAAAGTAACACAATGCAAAGTAACGCAACGCAAAGTAAAACAACGCAAAGTAACGCAACGCAAAGTAACGCAACGCAAAGTAACGCAACGCAAAGTAACAACACAAAGTAACACAACACAAAGTAACGCAAAACAAACTAAAACAACGCAAAGTAACACAACGTACTACAACACAATGCAAAGTAACAACGCAAAGTAACGCAACGCAAAGTAACACAACACAAAAGTAACGCAAAAACAAACTAAAACAACGCAAAGTAACACAACGTACTACAACACAATGCAAAGTAACAACGCAAAGTAACACAACGCAAAGTAACGCAACGCAAAGTAAAACAACATACTACAACACAATGCAAAGTAAAAACGCAAAGTAACACAACGCAAAGTAACGCAACGCAAAGTAACGCAACGCAAAGTAACGCAACGCAAAGTAACGCAACGCAAAGTAACACAACGCAAAGTAACGCAACGCAAAGTAACACAACACAAAGTAACACAACGCAAAGTAACACAACGCAAAGTAACACAATGCAACGCACTACAACACAAGGCAAAGTAACACAAGGCAAAGTAACACAACGCAAAGAAACACAACGCAAAGTAACGCAAGGCAAAGTAACACAACGCAAAGTAACACAACCCAAAGTAACGCAA
Source organism: Pterois miles (assembly GCA_947000775.1). Lineage (NCBI taxonomy): Eukaryota > Metazoa > Chordata > Actinopteri > Perciformes > Scorpaenidae > Pterois > Pterois miles. The sequence continues at coordinate 31,963 of CAMQGK010000284.1, read as the reverse complement.
CGCAAAGTAACACAACGCAAAGTAACACAACGCAAAGTAACACAACGCAAAGTAACGCAACATATTACAACACAAGGCAAAGTAACGTAACGCAAAGTAACGCAATGCAAAGTAACCCAACGCAAAGTAACGCAACGCAAAGTAACGCAACGCAAAGTAACAAAACGCAAAGTAACGCAACGCAAAGTAACACAACACAAAGTAACACAACGCAAAGTAACACAACGTACTAAAACACAATGCAAAGTAACAACGCAAAGTAACGCAACACATTACAACACAAGGCAAAGTAACGCAACGCAAAGTAACGCAACGCAAAGTAACGCAACGCAAAGTAACACAACGCAAAGTAACTCAACGCAAAGTAACACAACCCAAAGTAATGCAACCCAAAGTAACGCAACGCAAAGTAACACAACGCAAAGTAACGCAATGCAAAGTAACACAACGCAAAGTAACTCAACGCAAAGTAACAAAATGCAAAGTAAAGCAACGCAAAGTAACTCAACGTAAAGTAACGCAAGGCAAAGTAACGCAAGGCAAAGTAACACAACACAAAGTAACATAACGCAAAGTAACACAACACAAAGTAACAAAACACAAAGTAACGCAAAACAAACTAAAACAAGGCAAAGTAACACAACGTACTACAACACAATGCAAAGTAACAACGCAAAGTAACGCAACGCAAAGTAACACAACGCAAAGTAACGCAACACATTACAACACAAGGCAAAGTAACGTAACGCAAAGTAACGCAATGCAAAGTAACGCAACGCAAAGTAACGCAACGCAAAGTAACGCAACGCAAAGTAACACAACGCAAAGTAACGCAACGCAAAGTAACACAACACAAAGTAACACAACGCAAAGTAACACAACGTACTAAAACACAATGCAAAGTAACAACGCAAAGTAACGCAACACATTACAACACAAGGCAAAGTAACGCAACGCAAAGTAACGCAACGCAAAGTAACGCAACGCAAAGTAACACAACGCAAAGTAACTCAACGCAAAGTAACACAACCCAAAGTAATGCAACCCAAAGTAACGCAACGCAAAGTAACACAACGCAAAGTAACGCAATGCAAAGTAACACAACGCAAAGTAACTCAACGCAAAGTAACAAAATGCAAAGTAAAGCAACGCAAAGTAACTCAACATAAAGTAACGCAAGGCAAAGTAACGCAAGGCAAAGTAACACAACACAAAGTAACATAACGCAAAGTAACACAACACAAAGTAACACAACACAAAGTAACACAAAACAAACTAAAACAAGGCAAAGTAACACAACGTACTACAACACAATGCAAAGTAACAACGCAAAGTAACGCAACGCAAAGTAATGCAACGCAAAGTAACGCAACACAAAGTAACACAACACAAAGTAACACAACACAAAGTAACGCAAAACATACTAAAACAACGCAAAGTAACACAACGTACTACAACACAATGCAAAGTAACAACGCAAAGTAACGCAACGCAAAGTAACGCAACGCAAAGTAACGCAACGCAAAGTAACACAACGCAAAGTAACGCAACGCAAAGTAACACAACGCAAAGTAACACAACGCAAAGTAACACAACCCAAAGTAACGCAACCCAAAGTAACGCAACGCAAAGTAACACAACGCAAAGTAACACAACGCAAAGTAACGCAACGCAAAGTAACGCAACGCAAAGTAACGCAACGCAGAGTAACGCAACGCAGAGTAACACAACGCAAAGTAACGCAATGCAACGCACTACAACACAAGGCAAAGTAACACAACACAAAGTAACACAACGCAAAGTAACAAAACGCAAAGTAAAGCAACGCAAAGTAACTCAACATAAAGTAACGCAAGGCAAAGTAACACAACGCAATGTAACGCAACACATTACAACACAAGGCAAAGTAACGTAACGCAAAGTAACGCAACGCAAATTAACGCAACACAAAGTAACGCAACGCAAAGTAACACAACGTACTACAACACAATGCAAAGTAACAACGCAAAGTAACGCAACGCAAAGTAACACAACACAAAGTAACACAACATAAAGTAACACAACACAAAGTAACGCAAAACAAACTAAAACAACGCAAAGTAACACAACGTACTACAACACAATGCAAAGTAACAACGCAAAGTAACGCAACACATTACAACACAAGGCAAAGTAACGCAACGCAAAGTAATGCAACGCAAAGTAACGCAACGCAAAGTAACGCAACGCAAAGTAACGCAACGCAAAGTAACGCAACGCAAAGTAACGCAACACAAAGTAACACAACACAAAGTAACACAACACAAAGTAACACAACACAAAGTAACGCAAAACAAACTAAAACAACGCAAAGTAACACAACGTACTACAACACAATGCAAAGTAACAACGCAAAGTAACGCAACGCAAAGTAACGCAATGCAAAGTAACGCAACGCAAAGTAACTCAATGCAAAGTAACGCAATGCAACGCACTACAACACAAGGCAAAGTAATACAACGCAAAGTAACACAACGCAAAGTAACAAAACGCAAAGTAACGCAACGCAAAGTAACTCAACGCAAAGTAACGCAAGGCAAAGTAACACAACGCAAAGTAACGCAATGCAACGCACTACAACACAAGGCAAAGTAACACAACACAAAGTAACACAACACAAAGTAACACAACGCAAAGTAACAAAATGCAAAGTAAAGCAACGCAAAGTAACTCAACGTAAAGTAACGCAAGGCAAAGTAACGCAAGGCAAAGTAACACAACACAAAGTAACACAACGCAAAGTAACACAACACAAAGTAACACAACACAAAGTAACGCAAAACAAACTAAAACAACGCAAAGTAACACAACGTACTACAACACAATGCAAAGTAACAACGCAAAGTAACGCAACGCAAAGTAATGCAACGCAAAGTAACGCAACGCAAAGTAACACAACACAAAAGTAATGCAAAACAAACTAAAACAACGCAAAGTAACACAACGTACTACAACAAAATGCAAAGTAACAACGCAAAGTAACGCAACGCAAAGTAACGCAACGCAAAGTAACACAACGCAAAGTAACACAACACATTACAACACAAGACAAAGTAACGTAACGCAAAGTAACGCAACGCAAAGTAACGCAACGCAAAGTAACGCAACGCAAAGTAACGCAATGCAAAGTGACACAACGCAAAGTAACGCAACGCAAAGTAACGCAACGCAAAGTAACGCAACACAAAGCAACGCAACACAAAGTAACACAACGCAAAGTAACACAACGAAAAGTAACACAACACAAAGTAACACAATGCAACGCACTACAACACAAGGCAAAGTAACACAACGCACAGTAACACAACGCAAAGTAACGCAAGTCAAAGTAACACAACGCAAAGTAACACAACGCAAAGTAACACAACGCAAAGTAACACAACCCAAAGTAACGCAACCCAAAGTAACGCAACGCAAAGTAACACAACGCAAAGTAACGCAACGCAAAGTAACGCAACGCAAAGTAACACAACGTACTACAACACAACGCAAAGTAACGCAACGCAAAGTAACGCAACGCAAAGTAACGCAACGCAAAGTAACGCAACGCAAAGTAACGCAACGCAAAGTAACGCAACGCAAAGTAACACAACGTACTACAACACAACGCAAAGTAACGCAACGCAAAGTAACGCAACGCAAAGTAACGCAACGCAAAGTAACGCAACGCAAAGTAACGCAACGCAAAGTAACACAACGTACTACAACACAACGCAAAGTAACGCAACGCAAAGTAACGCAACGCAAAGTAACGCAACGCAAAGTAACGCAACGCAAATTAACGCAACGCAAAGTAACACAACACAAAGTAACACAACACAAAGTAACACAACACAAAGTAACACAACACAAAGTAACACAACACAAAGTAACGCAAAACAAACTAAAACAACGCAAAGTAACACAACGTACTACAACACAATGCAAAGTAACAACGCAAAGTAACGCAACGCAAAGTAACGCAACGCAAAGTAACGCAACGCAAACTAACGCAAAAGCAAAGTAACACAACGAAAAGTAACAAAACGCAAAGTAAAGCAACGCAAAGTAACTCAACATAAAGTAACGCAAGGCAAAGTAACACAACGCAATGTAACGCAACACATTACAACACAAGGCAAAGTAACGTAACGCAAAGTAACGCAACGCAAATTAACGCAACACAAAGTAACGCAACGCAAAGTAACACAACGTACTACAACACAATGCAAAGTAACAACGCAAAGTAACGCAACGCAAAGTAACACAACACAAAGTAACACAACATAAAGTAACACAACACAAAGTAACGCAAAACAAACTAAAACAACGCAAAGTAACACAACGTACTACAACACAATGCAAAGTAACAACGCAAAGTAACGCAACACATTACAACACAAGGCAAAGTAACGCAACGCAAAGTAATGCAACGCAAAGTAACGCAACGCAAAGTAACGCAACGCAAAGTAACGCAACGCAAAGTAATGCAACGCAAAGTAACGCAACACAAAGTAACACAACACAAAGTAACACAACACAAAGTAACACAACACAAAGTAACGCAAAACAAACTAAAACAACGCAAAGTAACACAACGTACTACAACACAATGCAAAGTAACAACGCAAAGTAACGCAACGCAAAGTAACGCAATGCAAAGTAACGCAACGCAAAGTAACTCAACGCAAAGTAACGCAATGCAACGCACTACAACACAAGGCAAAGTAACACAACACAAAGTAACACAACGCAAAGTAACAAAATGCAAAGTAAAGCAACGCAAAGTAACTCAACGTAAAGTAACGCAAGGCAAAGTAACGCAAGGCAAAGTAACACAACACAAAGTAACACAACGCAAAGTAACACAACACAAAGTAACACAACACAAAGTAACGCAAAACAAACTAAAACAACGCAAAGTAACACAACGTACTACAACACAATGCAAAGTAACAACGCAAAGTAACGCAACGCAAAGTAATGCAACGCAAAGTAACGCAACGCAAAGTAACACAACACAAAAGTAATGCAAAAAAAAACTAAAACAACGCAAAGTAACACAACGTACTACAACAAAATGCAAAGTAACAACGCAAAGTAACGCAACGCAAAGTAACGCAACGCAAAGTAACGCAACGCAAAGTAACACAACGCAAAGTAACACAACACATTACAACACAAGACAAAGTAACGTAACGCAAAGTAACGCAACGCAAAGTAACGCAACGCAAAGTAACGCAACGCAAAGTAACGCAACGCAAAGTGACACAACGCAAAGTAACGCAACGCAAAGTAACGCAACGCAAAGTAACGCAACACAAAGTAACGCAACACAAAGTAACACAACGCAAAGTAACACAACGAAAAGTAACACAACACAAAGTAACACAATGCAACGCACTACAACACAAGGCAAAGTAACACAACGCACAGTAACACAACGCAAAGTAACGCAAGTCAAAGTAACACAACGCAAAGTAACACAACGCAAAGTAACACAACGCAAAGTAACACAACCCAAAGTAACGCAACCCAAAGTAACGCAACCCAAAGTAACGCAACGCAAAGTAACACAACGCAAAGTAACGCAACGCAAAGTAACGCAACACATTACAACACAAGGCAAAGTAACGTAACGCAAAGTAACGCAACGCAAAGTAACGCAACGCAAAGTAACGCAACGCAAAGTAACGCAACGCAAAGTAACACAACGTACTACAACACAACGCAAAGTAACGCAACACAAAGTAACGCAACGCAAAGTAACGCAACGCAAAGTAACGCAACGCAAAGTAACGCAACGCAAAGTAACACAACACAAAGTAACACAACACAAAGTAACACAACACAAAGTAACGCAACACAAAGTAACGCAAAACAAACTAAAACAACGCAAAGTAACACAACGTACTACAACACAATGCAAAGTAACAACGCAAAGTAACGCAACGCAAAGTAACGCAACGCAAAGTAACGCAACGCAAACTAACGCAAAAGCAAAGTAACGCAATGCAAAGTAACGCAACGCAAAGTAAGACAACGTACTACAACACAATGCAAAGTAACAACGCAAAGTAACGCAACGCAAAGTAACGCAATGCAAAGTAACGCAACGCAAAGTAACGCAACGCAAAGTAACACAACGCAAAGTAACGCAACGCAAAGTAATGCAACGCAAAGTAACGCAACGCAAAGTAACGCAACGCAAAGTAACACAACACAAAGTAACACAACGCAAAGTAACACAACATACTACAACACAATGCAAAGTAACAATGCAAAGTAACAACGCAAAGTAACGCAACACATTACAACACAAGGCAAAGTAACGCAACGCAAAGTAATGCAACGCAAAGTAACGCAACGCAAAGTAATGCAACGCAAAGTAACGCAACACAAAGTAACACAACACAAAGTAACACAACACAAACTAAAACAACGCAAAGTAACACAACGTACTACAACACAATGCAAAGTAACAACGCAAAGTAACGCAACGCAAAGTAACGCAATGCAAAGTAACGCAACGCAAAGTAACTCAACGCAAAGTAACGCAATGCAACGCACTACAACACAAGGCAAAGTAACACAACGCAAAGTAACAAAACACAAAGTAACGCAACGCAAAGTAACTCAACGCAGAGTAACGCAATGCAAAGTAACACAACGCAAAGTAACACAACGCAAAGTAATACAACCCAAAGTAACGCAACGCAAAGTAACACAACGCAAAGTAACACAACGCAAAGTAACACAACGCAAAGTAACGCAACACATTACAACACAAGGCAAAGTAACGTAACGGAAAGTAACGCAACGCAAAGTAACGCAACACAAAGTAACACAACACAAAGTAACACAACACAAAGTAACGCAAAACAAACTAAAACAACGCAAAGTAACACAACGTACTACAACACAATGCAAAGTAACAACGCAAAGTAACGCAACGCAAAAGTAACGCAATGCAAAGTAACGCAACGCAAAGTAACTCAATGCAAAGTAACGCAATGCAACGCACTACAACACAAGGCAAAGTAACAAAACGCAAAGTAACAAAACGCAAAGTGACGCAACGCAAAGTAACTCAACGCAAAGTAACGCAAGGCAAAGTAACACAACGCAAAGTAACACAACGCAAAGTAATACAACCCAAAGTAACGCAACGCAAAGTAACACAACGCAAAGTAACACAACACAAAGTAACGCAACACATTACAACACAAGGCAAAGTAACGTAACGCAGAGTAACGCAACGCAGAGTAACGCAACGCAAAGTAACGCAATTCAAAGTAACGCAACGCAAAGTAAAACAACGCAAAGTAACACAACGTAATACAACACAATGCAAAGTAACAACGCAAAGTAACGCAACGCAAAGTAATGCAACGCAAAGTAACACAACGCAAAGTAACGCAATGCAAAGTAACGCAACGCAAAGTAACGCAACGCAGAGTAACGCAACGCAGAGTAACGCAACGCAGAGTAACACAACGCAAAGTAACGCAACACATTACAACACAAGACAAAGTAACGTAACGCAAAGTAACGCAACGCAAAGTAACTCAACGCAAAGTAACGCAATGCAACGCACTACAACACAAGGCAAAGTAACACAACGCATAGTAACAAAACGCAAAGTGACGCAACGCAAAGTAACTCAACGCAAAGTAACGCAAGGCAAAGTAACACAACGCAAAGTAACACAACGCAAAGTAATACAACCCAAAGTAACGCAACGCAAAGTAACACAATGCAAAGTAACACAACACAAAGTAACGCAACACATTACAACACAAGGCAAAGTAACAACGCAAAGTAACGCAACGCAGAGTAACGCAACGCAGAGTAACGCAACGCAGAGTAACACAACGCAAAGTAACGCAACACATTACAACACAAGACAAAGTAACGTAACGCAAAGTAACGCAACGCAAATTAACGCAACGCAAAGTAACGCAACGCAAAGTAACGCAACGCAAAGTAACACAACGCAAAGTAACACAACGCAAAGTAACGCAACGCAAAGTAACTCAACGCAAAGTAACACAACCCAAAGTAATGCAACCCAAAGTAACGCAAGGCAAAGTAACGCAACGCAAAGTAACATAACGCAAAGTAACGCAATGCAACGCACTACAACACAAGGCAAAGTAACACAACGCAAAGTAACACAACGCAAAGTAACGCAAGGCAAAGTAACACAACGCAAAGTAACACAACGCAAAGTAACACAACCCAAAGTAACGCAACCCAAAGTAACGCAACGCAATATAACACAACGCAAAGTAACACAACGCAAAGTAACGCAACACATTACAACACAAGGCAAAGTAACACAACGCAAAGTAACGCAACACAAAGTAACACAACGCAAAGTAACGCAACGCAAAGTAACTCAACGCAAAGTAACACAACCCAAAGTAATGCAACCCAAAGTAACGCAACGCAAAGTAACGCAACGCAAAGTAACACAACGCAAAGTAACGCAATGCAACGCACTACAACACAAGGCAAAGTAACACAACGCAAAGTAACACAACGCAAAGTAACGCAAGGCAAAGTAACACAATGCAAAGTAACACAACGCAAAGTAACACAACCCAAAGTAACGCAACCCAAAGTAACGCAACGCAATATAACACAACGCAAAGTAACACAACGCAAAGTAACGCAACACATTACAACACAAGGCAAAGTAACACAACGCAAAGTAACGCAACGCAAAGTAACCCAACGCAAAGTAACACAACGCAAAGTAACTTAACGCAAAGTAACGCAAGGCAAAGTAACACAACGCAAAGTAACGCAATGCAACGCACTACAACACAAGGCAAAGTAACACAACGCAAAGTAACACAACGCAAAGTAACAAAATGCAAAGTAAAGCAACGCAAAGTAACTCAACGTAAAGTAACGCAAGGCAAAGTAACACAACGCAAAGTAACATAACGCAAAGTAACACAACGCAAAGTAACGCAACGCAGAGTAACGCAACGCAAAGTAACGCAATGCAAAGTAACGCAACGCAAAGTAAAACAACGCAAAGTAAAACAACGCAAAGTAACACAACATACTACAACACAATGCAAAGTAACAACGCAAAGTAACGCAACGCAAAGTAACACAACACAAAGTAACACAACACAAAAGTAACGCAAAACAAACTAAAACAACGCAAAGTAACACAACGTACTACAACACAATGCAAAGTAACAACGCAAAGTAACGCAACGCAAAGTAATGCAACGCAAAGTAACACAACGCAAAGTAACGCAATGCAAAGTAAGGCAACGCAAAGTAACGCAACGCAGAGTAACGCAACGCAGAGTAACACAACGCAAAGTAACGCAACACATTACAACACAAGACAAAGTAACGTAACGCAAAGTAACGCAACGCAAATTAACGCAACGCAAAGTAACGCAACGCAAAGTAACACAATGCAAAGTAACGCAACGCAAAGTAAAACAACATACTACAACACAATGCAAAGTAAAAACGCAAAGTAACACAACACAAAGTAACGCAACGCAAAGTAACGCAACGCAAAGTAACGCAACGCAAAGTAACGCAACGCAAAGTAACACAACGCAAAGTAACGCAATGCAACGCACTACAACACAAGGCAAAGTAACACAACGCAAAGTAACACAACGCAAAGTAACGCAAGGCAAAGTAACACAACGCAAAGTAACACAACGCAAAGTAACACAACCCAAAGTAACGCAACGCAAAGTAACACAACGCAAAGTAACACAATGCAAAGTAACGCAACACATTACAACACAAGGCAAAGTAACGTAACGCAAAGTAACGCAACGCAAAGTAACGCAACGCAAAGTAACGCAACGCAAAGTAACGCAACGCAAAGTAACGCAACGCAAAGTAACGCAACGCAAAGTAACACAACACAAAGTAACACAACGCAAAGTAACACAACGTACTAAAACACAATGCAAAGTAACAACGCAAAGTAACGCAACACATTACAACACAAGGCAAAGTAACGCAACGCAAAGTAACACAACACAAAGTAACACAACGCAAAGTAACACAACGCAAAGTAACACAATGCAACGCACTACAACACAAGGCAAAGTAACACAAGGCAAAGTAACAAAACGCAAAGTAACGCAACGCAAAGTAACTCAACGCAAAGTAACACAACCCAAAGTAATGCAACCCAAAGTAACACAATGCAAAGTAACACAACGCAAAGTAACGCAATGCAACGCACTACAACACAAGTTAAAGTAACACAACGCAAAGTAACACAACGCAAAGTAACGCAAGGCAAAGTAACACAACGCAAAGTAACACAACGCAAAGTAACACAACCCAAAGTAACGCAACGCAAAGTAACACAACGCAAAGTAACACAACGCAAAGTAACACAACGCAAAGTAACGCAACACATTACAACACAAGGCAAAGTAACGTAACGCAAAGTAACGCAACGCAAAGTAACGCAACGCAAAGTAACGCAACGCAAAGTAACGCAACGCAAAGTAACACAACACAAAGTAACACAACGCAAAGTAACACAACGTACTAAAACACAATGCAAAGTAACAACGCAAAGTAACGCAACACATTACAACACAAGGCAAAGTAACGCAACGCAAAGTAACACAACGCAAACTAACGCAATGCAAAGTAACACAACGCAAAGTAACTCAACGCAAAGTAACAAAATGCAAAGTAAAGCAACGCAAAGTAACTCAACGTAAAGTAATGCAAGGCAAAGTAACGCAAGGCAAAGTAACACAACACAAAGTAACATAACGCAAAGTAACACAACACAAAGTAACACAACACAAAGTAACACAACACAAAAGTAACTCAAAACAAACTAAAACAACGCAAAGTAACACAACGTACTACAACACAATGCAAAGTAACAACGCAAAGTATCGCAATGCAAATTAACGCAACTAAAAGTAACACAACGCAAAGTAACGCAACGCAGAGTAACGCAACGCAGAGTAACACAATGCAAAGTAACGCAACGCAAAGTAACGCAACGCAAAGTAACGCAACGCAAGTAACACAACGCAAAGTAACAAAACGCAAAGTAACGCAGCGCAAAGTAACACAACGCAAAGTAACACAACGCAAAGTAACACAACGCAAAGTAACACAACGCAAAGTAACACAACGCAAAGTAACGCAACACATTACAACACAAGGCAAAGTAACGTAACGCAAAGTAACGTAACGCAAAGTAACGTAACGCAAAGTAACGCAACGCAAAGTAACACAACACAAAAGTAACGCAAAACAAACTAAAACAACGCAAAGTAACACAACGTACTACAACACAATGCAAAGTAACAACGCAAAGTAACAGCGCAAAGTAACGCAACGCAAAGTAACGCAACGCAAAGTAACACAACGCAAAGTAACGCAACGCAAAGTAACACAACGCAAAGTAACGCAATGCAACCTAATGCAACGCACTACAACACAAGGCAAAGTAACACAACGCAAAGTAACACAACGCAAAGTAACAAAACGCAAAGTAACGCAACGCAAAGTAACGCAAGGCAAAGTAACACAACGCAAAGTAACGCAATGCAACGCACTACAACACAAGGCAACGTAACACAACGCAAAGTAACACAACGCAAAGTAACACAACGCAAAGTAACGCAACACATTACAACACAAGGCAAAGTAACGTAACGCAAAGTAACGCAACGCAAATTAACGCAACACAAAGTAACGCAACGCAAAGTAACACAACGTACTACAACACAATGCAAAGTAACAACGCAAAGTAACGCAACGCAAAGTAACACAACACAAAGTAACACAACACAAAGTAACACAACACAAAGTAACGCAAAACAAACTAAAACAACGCAAAGTAACACAACGTACTACAACACAATGCAAAGTAACAACGCAAAGTAACGCAACACATTACAACACAAGGCAAAGTAACGCAACGCAAAGTAATGCAACGCAAAGTAACGCAACGCAAAGTAACGCAACGCAAAGTAATGCAACGCAAAGTAACGCAACACAAAGTAACACAACACAAAGTAACACAACACAAAGTAACACAACACAAAGTAACGCAAAACAAACTAAAACAACGCAAAGTAACACAACGTACTACAACACAATGCAAAGTAACAACGCAAAGTAACGCAACGCAAAGTAACGCAATGCAAAGTAACGCAACGCAAAGTAACTTAACGCAAAGTAACGCAATGCAACGCACTACAACACAAGGCAAAGTAACACAACGCAAAGTAACACAACGCAAAGTAACAAAACGCAAAGTAACGCAACGCAAAGTAACTCAACGCAAAGTAACTCAACGCAAAGTAACGCAAGGCAAAGTAACACAACGCAAAGTAACGCAATGCAACGCACTACAACACAAGGCAAAGTAACACAACACAAAGTAACACAACGCAAAGTAACAAAATGCAAAGTAAAGCAACGCAAAGTAACTCAACGTAAAGTAACGCAAGGCAAAGTAACGCAAGGCAAAGTAACACAACACAAAGTAACACAACGCAAAGTAACACAACACAAAGTGACGCAAAACAAACTAAAACAATGCAAAGTAACACAACGTACTACAACACAATGCAAAGTAACAACGCAAAGTAACGCAACGCAAAGTAATGCAACGCAAAGTAACGCAGCGCAAAGTAACACAACACAAAAGTAACGCAAAACAAACTAAAACAACGCAAAGTAACACAACGTACTACAACAAAATGCAAAGTAACAACGCAAAGTAACGCAACGCAAAGTAACGCAACGCAAAGTGACACAACGCAAAGTAACGCAACGCAAAGTAACACAACACAAAGTAACACAATGCAACGCACTACAACACAAGGCAAAGTAACACAACGCAAAGTAACACAACGCAAAGTAACGCAAGGCAAAGTAACACAACGCAAAGTAACACAACGCAAAGTAACACAACGCAAAGTAACACAACCCAAAGTAACGCAACCCAAAGTAACGTAACGCAAAGTAACGCAACGCAAAGTAACGCAACGCAAAGTAACGCAACGCAAAGTAACGCAACGCAAAGTAACACAACGTACTACAACACAACGCAAAGTAACGCAACGCAAAGTAACGCAACGCAAAGTAACGCAACGCAAAGTAACACAACGCAAAGTAACAAAACGCAAAGTAAAGCAACGCAAAGTAACTCAACATAAAGTAACGCAAGGCAAAGTAACACAACGCAAAGTAACACAACGCAAAGTAACGCAACACATTACAACACAAGGCAAAGTAACGTAACGCAAAGTAACGCAACGCAAATTAACGCAACACAAAGTAACGCAACGCAAAGTAACACAACGTACTACAACACAATGCAAAGTAACAACGCAAAGTAACGCAACGCAAAGTAACACAACACAAAGTAACACAACACAAAGTAACACAACACAAAGTAACGCAAAACAAACTAAAACAACGCAAAGTAACACAACGTACTACAACACAATGCAAAGTAACAACGCAAAGTAACGCAACGCAAAGTAACGCAATGCAAAGTAACGCAGCGCAAAGTAACTCAACGCAAAGTAACGCAATGCAACGCACTACAACACAAGGCAAAGTAAAACAACGCAATGTAACAAAACGCAAAGTAACGCAAGGCAAAGTAACACAACGCAAAGTAACACAACGCAAAGTAACACAACACAAAGTAACACAACACAAAGTAACACAACACAAAGTAACGCAAAACAAACTAAAACAACGCAAAGTAACACAACGTACTACAACACAATGCAAAGTAACAACGCAAAGTAACGCAACGCAAAGTAATGCAACGCAAAGTAACGCAACGCAAAGTAACACAACACAAAAGTAACGCAAAACAAACTAAAACAACGCAAAGTAACACAACGTACTACAACAAAATGCAAAGTAACAACGCAAAGTAACGCAACGCAAAGTAACGCAACGCAAAGTAACACAACGCAAAGTAACACAACACATTACAACACAAGACAAAGTAACGTAACGCAAAGTAACGCAACGCAAAGTAACGCAACGCAAAGTAACGCAACGCAAAGTGACACAACGCAAAGTAACGCAACGCAAAGTAACGCATCGCAAAGTAACGCAACACAAAGTAACACAACGCAAAGTAACACAACGCAAAGTAACACAACACAAAGTAACACAATGCAACGCACTACAACACAAGGCAAAGTAACACAACGCAAAGTAACACAACGCAAAGTAACGCAAGTCAAAGTAACACAACGCAAAGTAACACAACGCAAAGTAACACAACCCAAAGTAACGCAACCCAAAGTAACGCAACGCAAAGTAACACAACGCAAAGTAACGCAACGCAAAGTAACGCAACGCAAAGTAACGCAACGCAAAGTAACACAACGTACTACAACACAACGCAAAGTAACGCAACGCAAAGTAACGCAACGCAAAGTAACGCAACGCGAAGTAACGCAACGCAAAGTAACGCAACGCAAAGTAACACAACACAAAGTAACACAACACAAAGTAACGCAAAACAAACTAAAACAACGCAAAGTAACACAACGTAAGACAACACAATGCAAAGTAACAACGCAAAGTAACGCAACGCAAAGTAACGCAACGCAAACTAACGCAACGCAAAGTAACGCAACGCAAAGTAACGCAACGCAAAGTAACGCAACGCAAAGTAACGCAACGCAAAGTAAGACAACGTACTACAACACAATGCAAAGTAACAAGGCAAAGTAACGCAACGCAAAGTAACGCAATGCAAAGTAACGCAACGCAAAGTAACGCAACGCAAAGTAAAGCAACGCAAAGTAACACAACGCAAAGTAACGCAACGCAAAGTAATGCAACGCAAAGTAACGCAACGCAAAGTAACGCAACGCAAAGTAACACAACACAAAGTAACACAACGCAAAGTAACACAACATACTACAACACAATGCAAAGTAACAATGCAAAGTAACAACGCAAAGTAACGCAACACATTACAACACAAGGCAAAGTAACGCAACGCAAAGTAATGCAACGCAAAGTAACGCAACGCAAAGTAATGCAACGCAAAGTAACGCAACACAAAGTAACACAACACAAAGTAACACAACACAAAGTAACACAACACAAACTAAAACAACGCAAAGTAACACAACGTACTACAACACAATGCAAAGTAACAACGCAAAGTAACGCAACGCAAAGTAACGCAATGCAAAGTAACGCAACGCAAAGTAACTCAACGCAAAGTAACGCAATGCAACGCACTACAACACAAGGCAAAGTAACACAACGCAAAGTAACAAAACACAAAGTAACACAACGCAAAGTAACTCAACGCAAAGTAACGCAATGCAAAGTAACACAACGCAAAGTAACACAACGCAAAGTAATACAACCCAAAGTAACACAACGCAAAGTAACACAACGCAAAGTAACACAACGCAAAGTAACGCAACACATTACAACACAAGGCAAAGTAACGTAACGGAAAGTAACGCAACGCAAAGTAACGCAACACAAAGTAACACAACACAAAGTAACACAACACAAAGTAACAAAACACAAAGTAACGCAAAACAAACTAAAACAACGCAAAGTAACACAACATACTACAACACAATGCAAAGTAACAACGCAAAGTAACGCAACGCAAAAGTAACGCAATGCAAAGTAACGCAACGCAAAGTAACTCAACGCAAAGTAAAGCAATGCAACGCACTACAACACAAGGCAAAGTAACACAACGCAAAGTAACAAAACGCAAAGTGACGCAACGCAAAGTAACTCAACGCAAAGTAACGCAAGGCAAAGTAACACAACGCAAAGTAATACAACGGAAAGTAATACAACCCAAAGTAACGCAACGCAAAGTAACACAACGCAAAGTAACACAACACAAAGTAACGCAACACATTACAACACAAGGCAAAGTAACGTAACGCAGAGTAACGCAACGCAGAGTAACGCAACGCAAAGTAACGCAATTCAAAGTAACGCAACGCAAAGTAATGCAACGCAAAGTAACACAACGCAAAGTAACGCAATGCAAAGTAACGCAACGCAAAGTAACGCAACGCAGAGTAACGCAACGCAGAGTAACGCAACGCAGAGTAACACAACGCAAAGTAACGCAACACATTACAACACAAGACAAAGTAACGTAACGCAAAGTAACGCAACCCAAATTAAAGCAACGCAAAGTAACGCAATTCAAAGTAACGCAACGCAAAGTAACGCAACGCAAAGTAACGCAACGCAAAGTAACGCAACGCAAAGTAACTCAACGCAAAGTAACACAACCCAAAGTAATGCAACCCAAAGTAACGCAACGCAAAGTAACACAACGCAAAGTAACGCAATGCAACGCACTACAACACAAGGCAAAGTAACACAACGCAAAGTAACACAACGCAAAGTAACGCAAGGCAAAGTAACACAACGCAAAGTAACACAACGCAAAGTAACACAACCCAAAGTAACGCAACGCAAAGTAACACAACGCAAAGTAACACAACGCAAAGTAACACAACGCAAAGTAACGCAACACATTACAACACAAGGCAAAGTAACGTAACGCAAAGTAACGCAACGCAAAGTAATGCAACGCAAAGTAACGCAACGCAAAGTAACGCAACGCAAAGTAACACAACGCAAAGTAACGCAACGCAAAGTAACGCAACGCAAAGTAACACAACGCAAAGTAACGCAACGCAAAGTAACACAACGCAAAGTAACTCAACGCAAAGTAACACAACCCAAAGTAATGCAACCCAAAGTAACGCAACGCAAAGTAACACAACGCAAAGTAACGCAATGCAAAGTAACACAACGCAAAGTCACTCAACGCAAAGTAACAAAATGCAAAGTAAAGCAACGCAAAGTAACTCAACGTAAAGTAACGCAAGGCAAAGTAACGCAAGGCAAAGTAACACAACACAAAGTAACACAACGCAAAGTAACACAACACAAAGTAACACAACACAAAGTAACGCAAAACAAACTAAAACAAGGCAAAGTAACACAACGTACTACAACACAATGCAAAGTAACAACGCAAAGTAACGCAACGCAAAGTAATGCAACGCAAAGTAACGCAACGCAAAGTAACACAACACAAAAGTAACGCAACGCAAAGTAACACAACGCAAAGTAACACAACACATTACAACACAAGACAAAGTAACGTAACGTAAAGTAACGCAACGCAAAGTAACGCAACGCAAAGTAACGCAACGCAAAGTGACACAACGCAAAGTAACACAACGCAAAGTAACGCAACGCAAAGTAACGCAACACAAAGTAACACAACGCAAAGTAACGCAACGCAAAGTAACACAACAAAAAGTAACACAATGCAACGCACTACAACACAAGGCAAAGTAACACAACGCAAAGTAACACAACGCAAAGTAACGCAAGGCAAAGTAACACAACGCAAAGTAACACAACGCAAAGTAACACAACGCAAAGTAACACAACCCAAAGTAACGCAACCCAAAGTAACGCAACGCAAGGTAACACAACGCAAAGTAACGCAACGCAAAGTAACGCAACACATTACAACACAAGGCAAAGTAACGTAACGCAAAGTAACGCAACGCAAAGTAACGCAACGCAAAGTAACGCAACGCAAAGTAACGCAACGCAAAGTAACACAACGTACTACAACACAAAGCAAAGTAACGCAACGCAAAGTAACGCAACGCAAAGTAACGCAACGCAAAGTAACACAACACAAAGTAACACAACACAAAGTAACGCAAAACAAACTAAAACAACGCAAAGTAACACAACGTACTACAACACAATGCAAAGTAACAACGCAAAGTAACGCAACGCAAAGTAACGCAACGCAAAGTAACGCAACGCAAACTAACGCAACGCAAAGTAACGCAACGCAAAGTAACGCAACGCAAAGTAAGACAACGTACTACAACACAATGCAAAGTAACAACGCAAAGTAATGCAACGCAAAGTAACGCAATGCAAAGTAACGCAACGCAAAGTAACACAACGCAAAGTAACGCAACGCAAAGTAATGCAACGCAAAGTAACGCAACGCAAAGTAACGCAAAGCAAAGTAACACAACACAAAGTAACACAACGCAAAGTAACACAACATACTACAACAACTCAACGCAAAGTAACGCAATGCAACGCACTACAACACAAGGCAAAGTAACACAACGCAAAGTAACAAAACACAAAGTAATGCAACGCAAAGTAACTCAACGCAGAGTAACGCAATGCAAAGTAACACAACGCAAAGTAATACAACCCAAAGTAACGCAACGCAAAGTAACACAACGCAAAGTAACACAACGCAAAGTAACACAACGCAAAGTAACACAACGCAAAGTAACGCAACACATTACAACACAAGGCAAAGTAACGTAACGGAAAGTAACGCAACGCAAAGTAACGCAACACAAAGTAACACAACACAAAGTAACACAACACAAAGTAACACAACACAAAGTAACGCAAAACAAACTAAAACAACGCAAAGTAACACAACGTACTACAACACAATGCAAAGTAACAACGCAAAGTAACGCAACGTAAAAGTAACGCAATGCAAAGTAACGCAACGCAAAGTAACTCAACGCAAAGTAACGCAATGCAACGCACTACAACACAAGGCAAAGTAACAAAACGCAAAGTAACAAAACGCAAAGTGACGCAACGCAAAGTAACTCAACGCAAAGTAACGCAAGGCAAAGTAACACAACGCAAAGTAACACAACGCAAAGTAATACAACCCAAAGTAACGCAACGCAAAGTAACACAACGCAAAGTAACACAACACAAAGTAACGCAACACATTACAACACAAGGCAAAGTAACGTAACGCAGAGTAACGCAACGCAGAGTAACGCAACGCAAAGTAACGCAATTCAAAGTAACGCAACGCAAAGTAAAACAACGCAAAGTAACACAACGTACTACAACACAATGCAAAGTAACAACGCAAAGTAACGCAACGCAAAGTAATGCAACGCAAAGTAACACAACGCAAAGTAACGCAACGCAGAGTAACGCAACGCAGAGTAACGCAACGCAGAGTAACACAACGCAAAGTAACGCAACACATTACAACACAAGACAAAGTAACGTAACGCAAAGTAACGCAACGCAAATTAACGCAACGCAAAGTAACGCAATGCAAAATAACGCAACGCAAAGTAAAACAACATACTACAACACAATGTAAAGTAAAAACGCAAAGTAACGCAACGCAAAGTAAATCAACGCAAAGTAACACAACCCAAAGTAATGCAACCCAAAGTAACGCAACGCAAAGTAACGCAACGCAAAGTAACGCAACGCAAAGTAACGCAATGCAACGCACTACAACACAAGGCAAAGTAACACAACGCAAAGTAACACAACGCAAAGTAACGCAAGGCAAAGTAACACAACGCAAAGTAACACAACGCAAAGTAACACAACCCAAAGTAACGCAACCCAAAGTAACGCAACGCAATATAACACAAGGCAAAGTAACACAACGCAAAGTAACGCAACACATTACAACACAAGGCAAAGTAACACAACGCAAAGTAACGCAACACAAAGTAACACAACGCAAAGTAACGCAACGCAAAGTAACTCAACGCAAAGTAACACAACCCAAAGTAATGCAACCCAAAGTAACGCAACGCAAAGTAACGCAACGCAAAGTAACACAACGCAAAGTAACGCAATGCAACGCACTACAACACAAGGCAAAGTAACACAACGCAAAGTAACACAACGCAAAGTAACACAACGCAAAGTAACGCAAGGCAAAGTAACACAATGCAAAGTAACACAACGCAAAGTAACACAACCCAAAGTAACGCAACCCAAAGTAACGCAACGCAATATAACACAACGCAAAGTAACACAACGCAAAGTAACGCAACACATTACAACACAAGGCAAAGTAACACAACGCAAAGTAACGCAACGCAAAGTAACCCAACGCAAAGTAACACAACGCAAAGTAACTTAACGCAAAGTAACGCAAGGCAAAGTAACACAACGCAAAGTAACGCAATGCAAAGTAACAAAATGCAAAGTAAAGCAACGCAAAGTAACTCAACGTAAAGAAACGCAAGGCAAAGTAACACAACGCAAAGTAACAAAATGCAAAGTAAAGCAACGCAAAGTAACTCAACGTAAAGTAACGCAAGGCAAAGTAACACAACGCAAAGTAACATAACGCAAAGTAACACAACGCAAAGTAACGCAACGCAGACTAACGCAACGCAAAGTAACGCAATGCAAAGTAACGCAACGCAAAGTAAAACAACGCAAAGTAAAACAACGCAAAGTAACACAACGTACTACAACACAATGCAAAGTAACAACGCAAAGTAACGCAACGCAAAGTAACGCAACGCAAAGTAACACAACACAAAGTAACACAACACAAAAGTAACGCAAAACAAACTAAAACAACGCAAAGTAACACAACGTACTACAACACAATGCAAAGTAACAACGCAAAGTAACGCAACGCAAAGTAATGCAACGCAAAGTAACACAACGCAAAGTAACGCAATGCAAAGTAACACAACGCAAAGTAACGCAACACATTACAACACAAGACAAAGTAACGTAACGCAAAGTAACGCAACGCAAATTAACGCAACGCAAAGTAACGCAACGCAAAGTAACACAACGCAAAGTAACGCAACGCAAAGTAAAACAACATACAACAACACAATGCAAAGTAAAAACGCAAAGTAACACAACGCAAAGTAACGCAACGCAAAGTAACGCAACGCAAAGTAACGCAACGCAAAGTAACGCAACGCAAAGTAACACAACGCAAAGTAACGCAACGCAAAGTAACACAACACAAAGTAACACAACGCAGAGTAACGCAACGCAAAGTAACACAACGCAAAGAAACACAACGCAAAGTAACAAAACGCAAAGTAACGCAACGCAAAGTAACTCAACGCAAAGTAACACAACCCAAAGTAATGCAACCCAAAGTAACGCAACGCAAAGTAACACAACGCAAAGTAACGCAATGCAACGCACTACAACACAAGGCAAAGTAACACAACGCAAAGTAACACAACGCAAAGTAACGCAAGGCAAAGTAACACAACGCAAAGTAACACAACGCAAAGTAACACAACCCAAAGTAACGCAACGCAAAGTAACACAACGCAAAGTAACACAACGCAAAGTAACACAACGCAAAGTAACGCAACACATTACAACACAAGGCAAAGTAACGTAACGCAAAGTAACGCAACGCAAAGTAACGCAACGCAAAGTAACGCAACGCAAAGTAACGCAACGCAAAGTAACACAACACAAAGTAACACAACGCAAAGTAACACAACGTACTAAAACACAATGCAAAGTAACAACGCAAAGTAACGCAACACATTACAACACAAGGCAAAGTAACGCAACGCAAAGTAACACAACGCAAACTAACGCAATGCAAAGTAACACAACGCAAAGTAACTCAACGCAAAGTAACAAAATGCAAAGTAAAGCAACGCAAAGTAACTCAACGTAAAGTAATGCAAGGCAAAGTAACGCAAGGCAAAGTAACACAACACAAAGTAACATAACGCAAAGTAACACAACACAAAGTAACACAAAGTAACGCAAAACAAACTAAAACAAGGCAAAGTAACACAACGTACTACAACACAATGCAAAGTAACAACGCAAAGTAACGCAACGCAAAGTAACACAACACAAAGTAACACAACGCAAAGTAACACAACGCAAAGTAACACAATGCAAAGCACTACAACACAAGGCAAAGTAACACAAGGCAAAGTAACACAAGGCAAAGTAACACAACGCAAAGTAACAAAACGCAAAGTAACGCAACGCAAAGTAACTCAACGCAAAGTAACACAACCCAAAGTAATGCAACACAAAGTAACGCAACGCAAAGTAACACAACGCAAAGTAACGCAATGCAACGCACTACAACACAAGGCAAAGTAACACAACGCAAAGTAACACAACGCAAAGTAATGCAAGGCAAAGTAACACAACGCAAAGTAACACAACCCAAAGTAACGCAACCCAAAGTAACGCAACGCAAAGTAACACAACGCAAAGTAACACAACGCAAAGTAACGCAACACATTACAACACAAGGCAAAGTAACGTAACGCAAAGTAACGCAACGCAAAGTAACGCAACGCAAAGTAATGCAACGCAGAGTAACGCAACGCAGAGTAACACAACGCAAAGTAACGCAACACATTACAACACAAGACAAAGTAACGTAACGCAAAGTAACGCAACGCAAATTAACGCAACGCAAAGTAACGCAACGCAAAGTAAAACAACATACTACAACACAACGCAAAGTAACGCAATGCAAAGTAATGCAACGCAAAGTAACGCAATGCAAAGTAACACAACGCAAAGTAACACAACGCAAAGTAACACAACGCAAAGTAACACAATGCAAAATAACAACGCAAAGTAACACAACGCAAAGTAACACAACGCAAAGTAACACAACGCGAAGTAACGCAACGCAAAGTAACGCAACGCAAAGTAACACAACGCAAAGTAACACAACGCAAAGTAACGCAAGAAATTACAACACAAGGCAAAGTAACGCAACGCAAAGTAACGCAACGCAAAGTAACGCAACGCAAAGTAACACAACGCAAAGTAATGCAACACATTACAACACAAGGCAAAGTAACGTAACGCAAAGTAACGCAACGCAAGTAACACAACGCAAAGTAACAAAACGCAAAGTAACGCAGCGCAAAGTAACACAACGCAAAGTAACACAACGCAAAGTAACACAACGCAAAGTAACACAACGCAAAGTAACGCAACACATTACAACACAAGGCAAAGTAACGTAACGCAAAGTAACGTAACGCAAACTAATGTAACGCAAAGTAACGCAACGCAAAGTAACACAATGCAAAAGTAACGCAAAACAAACTAAAACAACGCAAAGTAACACAACGTACTACAACACAATGCAAAGTAACAACGCAAAGTAACAACGCAAAGTAACGCAACGCAAAGTAACGCAACGCAAAGTAACACAACGCAAAGTAACGCAACGCAAAGTAACACAACGCAAAGTAATGCAATGCAACGCAATGCAACGCACTACAACACAAGGCAAAGTAACACAACGCAAAGTAACACAACGCAAAGTAACAAAACGCAAAGTAACGCAACGCAAAGTAACGCAAGGCAAAGTAACACAACGCAAAGTAACGCAATGCAACGCACTACAACACAAGGCAACGTAACACAACACAAAGTAACACAACGCAAAGTAACAAAACGCAAAGTAAAGCAACACAAAGTAACTCAACATAAAGTAACGCAAGGCAAAGTAACACAACGCAAAGTAACACAACGCAAAGTAACGCAACACATTACAACACAAGGCAAAGTAACGTAACGCAAAGTAACGCAACGCAAATTAACGCAACACAAAGTAACGCAACGCAAAGTAACACAACGTACTACAACACAATGCAAAGTAACAACGCAAAGTAACGCAACGCAAAGTAACACAACACAAAGTAACACAACACAAAGTAACACAACACAAAGTAACACAACACAAAGTAACGCAAAACAAACTAAAACAACGCAAAGTAACACAACGTACTACAACACAATGCAAAGTAACAACGCAAAGTAACGCAACACATTACAACACAAGGCAAAGTAACGCAACGCAAAGTAATGCAACGCAAAGTAACGCAACGCAAAGTAACGCAACGCAAAGTAATGCAACGCAAGAAACGCAACACAAAGTAACACAACACAAAGTAACACAACACAAAGTAACACAACACAAAGTAACGCAAAACAAACTAAAACAACGCAAAGTAACACAACGTACTACAACACAATGCAAAGTAACAACGCAAAGTAACGCAACACAAAGTAACGCAACGCAAAGTAACACAACGTACTACAACACAATGCAAAGTAACAACGCAAAGTAACGCAACGCAAAGTAACGCAACGCAAAGTAACACAACGTACTACAACACAATGCAAAGTAACAACGCAAAGTAACGCAACGCAAAGTAACACAACACAAAGTAACACAACACAAAGTAACACAACACAAAGTAACACAACACAAAGTAACGCAAAACAAACTAAAACAACGCAAAGTAACACAACGTACTACAACACAATGCAAAGTAACAACGCAAAGTAACGCAACACATTACAACACAAGGCAAAGTAACGCAACGCAAAGTAATGCAACGCAAAGTAACGCAACGCAAAGTAACGCAACGCAAAGTAATGCAACGCAAGTAACGCAACACAAAGTAACACAACACAAAGTAACACAACACAAAGTAACACAACACAAAGTAACGCAAAACAAACTAAAACAACGCAAAGTAACACAACGTACTACAACACAATGCAAAGTAACAACGCAAAGTAACGCAACGCAAAGTAACGCAATGCAAAGTAACGCAACGCAAAGTAACTCAACGCAAAGTAACGCAATGCAACGCACTACAACACAAGGCAAAGTAACACAACGCAAAGTAACAAAACGCAAAGTAACAAAACGCAAAGTAACGCAACGCAAAGTAACACAACGCAAAGTAACTCAACGCAAAGTAACTCAACGCAAAGTAACGCAAGGCAAAGTAACACAACGCAAAGTAACTCAACGCAAAGTAACTCAACGCAAAGTAACTCAACGCAAAGTAACGCAAGGCAAAGTAACACAACGCAAAGTAACGCAATGCAACGCACTACAACACAAGGCAAAGTAACTCAACGCAAAGTAACGCAAGGCAAAGTATCACAACGCAAAGTAACTCAACGCAAAGTAACTCAACGCAAAGTAACGCAAGGCAAAGTAACACAACGCAAAGTAACGCAATGCAACGCACTACAACACAAGGCAAAGTAACACAACACAAAGTAACACAACGCAAAGTAACAAAATGCAAAGTAAAGCAACGCAAAGTAACTCAACGTAAAGTAACGCAACGCAAAGTAACGCAAGGCAAAGTAACACAACACAAAGTAACACAACGCAAAGTAACACAACACAAAGTAACACAACACAAAGTAACGCAAAACAAACTAAAACAAGGCAAAGTAACACAACGTACTACAACACAATGCAAAGTAACAACGCAAAGTAACGCAACGCAAAGTAATGCAACGCAAAGTAACGCAACGCAAAGTAACACAACACAAAAATAACGCAAAACAAACTAAAACAACGCAAAGTAACACAACGTACTACAACAAAATGCAAAGTAACAACGCAAAGTAACGCAACGCAAAGTAACGCAACGCAAAGTAACACAACGCAAAGTAACACAACACATTACAACACAAGACAAAGTAACGTAACGTAAAGTAACGCAACGCAAAGTAACGCAACGCAAAGTAACGCAACGCAAAGTGACACAACGCAAAGTAACGCAACGCAAAGTAACGCAACGCAAAGTAACGCAACACAAAGTAACACAACGCAAAGTAACGCAACGCAAAGTAACACAACACAAAGTAACACAATGCAACGCACTACAACACAAGGCAAAGTAACACAACGCAAAGTAACACAACGCAAAGTAACGCAAGGCAAAGTAACACAACGCAAAGTAACACAACGCAAAGTAACACAACCCAAAGTAACGCAACCCAAAGTAACGCAACGCAAAGTAACACAACGCAAAGTAACGCAACGCAAAGTAACGCAACACATTACAACACAAGGCAAAGTAACGTAACGCAAAGTAACGCAACGCAAAGTAACACAACGTACTACAACACAATGCAAAGTAACAACGCAAAGTATCGCAATGCAAATTAACGCAACTAATAGTAACACAACGCAAAGTAACGCAACGCAGAGTAACGCAACGCAGAGTAACACAATGCAAAGTAATGCAACGCAAAGTAACGCAACGCAAGTAACACAACGCAAAGTAACAAAACGCAAAGTAACGCAGCGCAAAGTAACACAACGCAAAGTAACACAACGCAAAGTAACACAACGCAAAGTAACACAACGCAAAGTAACGCAACACATTACAACACAAGGCAAAGTAACGTAACGCAAAGTAACGTAACGCAAACTAACGTAACGCAAAGTAACGCAACGCAAAGTAACACAATGCAAAAGTAACGCAAAACAAACTAAAACAACGCAAAGTAACACAACGTACTACAACACAATGCAAAGTAACAACGCAAAGTAACAACGCAAAGTAACGCAACGCAAAGTAACGCAACGCAAAGTAACACAACGCAAAGTAACGCAACGCAAAGTAACACAACGCAAAGTAATGCAATGCAACGCAATGCAACGCACTACAACACAAGGCAAAGTAACACAACGCAAAGTAACACAACGCAAAGTAACAAAACGCAAAGTAACGCAACGCAAAGTAACGGAAGGCAAAGTAACACAACGCAAAGTAACGCAATGCAACGCACTACAACACAAGGCAACGTAACACAACACAAAGTAACACAACGCAAAGTAACAAAACGCAAAGTAAAGCAACACAAAGTAACTCAACATAAAGTAACGCAAGGCAAAGTAACACAACGCAAAGTAACACAACGCAAAGTAACGCAACACATTACAACACAAGGCAAAGTAACGTAACGCAAAGTAACGCAATGCAAATTAACGCAACACAAAGTAACGCAACGCAAAGTAACACAACGTACTACAACACAATGCAAAGTAACAACGCAAAGTAACGCAACGCAAAGTAACACAACACAAAGTAACACAACACAAAGTAACGCAAAACAAACTAAAACAACGCAAAGTAACACAACGTACTACAACACAATGCAAAGTAACAATGCAAAGTAACGCAACACATTACAACACAAGGCAAAGTAACGCAACGCAAAGTAATGCAACGCAAAGTAACGCAACGCAAAGTAACGCAACGCAAAGTAATGCAACGCAAGTAACGCAACACAAAGTAACACAACACAAAGTAACGCAAAACAAACTAAAACAACTCAAAGTAACACAACGTACTACAACACAATGCAAAGTAACAACGCAAAGTAACGCAACGCAAAGTAACGCAATGCAAAGTAACGCAACGCAAAGTAACTGAACGCAAAGTAACGCAATGCAACGCACTACAACACAAGGCAAAGTAACACAACGCAAAGTAACAAAACGCAAAGTAACAAAACGCAAAGTAACGCAACGCAAAGTAACACAACGCAAAGTAACTCAACGCAAAGTAACTCAACGCAAAGTAACGCAAGGCAAAGTAACACAACGCAAAGTAACTCAACGCAAAGTAACTCAACGCAAAGTAACTCAACGCAAAGTAACGCAAGGCAAAGTAACACAACGCAAAGTAACGCAATGCAACGCACTACAACACAAGGCAAAGTAACTCAACGCAAAGTAACGCAAGGCAAAGTATCACAACGCAAAGTAACTCAACGCAAAGTAACTCAACGCAAAGTAACGCAAGGCAAAGTAACACAACGCAAAGTAACGCAATGCAACGCACTACAACACAAGGCAAAGTAACACAACACAAAGTAACACAACGCAAAGTAACAAAATGCAAAGTAAAGCAACGCAAAGTAACTCAACGTAAAGTAACGCAACGCAAAGTAACGCAAGGCAAAGTAACACAACACAAAGTAACACAACGCAAAGTAACACAACACAAAGTAACACAACACAAAGTAACGCAAAACAAACTAAAACAAGGCAAAGTAACACAACGTACTACAACACAATGCAAAGTAACAACGCAAAGTAACGCAACGCAAAGTAATGCAACGCAAAGTAACGCAACGCAAAGTAACACAACACAAAAGTAACGCAAAACAAACTAAAACAACGCAAAGTAACACAACGTACTACAACAAAATGCAAAGTAACAACGCAAAGTAACGCAACGCAAAGTAACGCAACGCAAAGTAACACAACGCAAAGTAACACAACACAATACAACACAAGACAAAGTAACGTAACGTAAAGTAACGCAACGCAAAGTAACGCAACGCAAAGTAACGCAACGCAAAGTGACACAACGCAAAGTAACGCAACGCAAAGTAACGTAACGCAAAGTAACGCAACACAAAGTAACACAACGCAAAGTAACGCAACGCAAAGTAACACAACACAAAGTAACACAATGCAACGCATTACAACACAAGGCAAAGTAACACAACGCAAAGTAACACAACGCAAAGTAACGCAAGGCAAAGTAACACAACGCAAAGTAACACAACGCAAAGTAACACAACGCAAAGTAACACAACCCAAAGTAACGCAACCCAAAGTAACGCAACGCAAAGTAACACAACGCAAAGTAACGCAACGCAAAGTAACGCAACGCAAAGTAACGCAACACATTACAACACAAGGCAAAGTAACGTAACGCAAAGTAACGCAACGCAAAGTAACAAAACGTACTACAACACAATGCAAAGTAACAACGCAAAGTATCGCAATGCAAATTAACGCAACTAAAAGTAACACAACGCAAAGTAACGCAACGCAGAGTAACGCAACGCAGAGTAACACAATGCAAAGTAACGCAACGCAAAGTAACGCAACGCAAGTAACACAACGCAAAGTAACAAAACGCAAAGTAACGCAGCGCAAAGTAACACAACGCAAAGTAACACAACGCAAAGTAACACAACGCAAAGTAACACAACGCAAAGTAACGCAACACATTACAACACAAGGCAAAGTAACGTAACGCAAAGTAACGTAACGCAAACTAACGTAACGCAAAGTAACGCAACGCAAAGTAACACAATGCAAAAGTAACGCAAAACAAACTAAAACAACGCAAAGTAACACAACGTACTACAACACAATGCAAAGTAACAACGCAAAGTAACAACGCAAAGTAACGCAACGCAAAGTAACGCAACGCAAAGTAACACAACGCAAAGTAACGCAACGCAAAGTAACACAACGCAAAGTAATGCAATGCAACGCAATGCAACGCACTACAACACAAGGCAAAGTAACACAACGCAAAGTAACACAACGCAAAGTAACAAAACGCAAAGTAACGCAACGCAAAGTAACGCAAGGCAAAGTAACACAACGCAAAGTAACGCAATGCAACGCACTACAACACAAGGCAACGTAACACAACACAAAGTAACACAACGCAAAGTAACAAAACGCAAAGTAACGCAACACATTACAACACAAGGCAAAGTAACGTAACGCAAAGTAACGCAACGCAAATTAACGCAACACAAAGTAACGCAACGCAAAGTAACGCAACACATTACAACACAAGGCAAAGTAACGTAACGCAAAGTAACGCAACGCAAATTAACGCAACACAAAGTAACGCAACGCAAAGTAACACAACGTACTACAACACAATGCAAAGTAACAACGCAAAGTAACGCAACGCAAAGTAACACAACACAAAGTAACACAACACAAAGTAACACAACACAAAGTAACGCAAAACAAACTAAAACAACGCAAAGTAACACAACGTACTACAACACAATGCAAAGTAACAACGCAAAGTAACGCAACGCAAAGTAACGCAACGCAAAGTAACGCAACGCAAACTAACGCAACGCAAAGTAACGCAACGCAAAGTAACGCAACGCAAAGTAAGACAACGTACTACAACACAATACAAAGTAACAACGCAAAGTAACGCAACGCAAAGTAACGCAATGCAAAGTAACGCAATGCAAAGTAACGCAACGCAAAGTAACGCAACGCAAAGTAACACAACGCAAAGTAACGCAACGCAAAGTAATGCAACGCAAAGTAACGCAACGCAAAGTAACGCAACGCAAAGTAACACAACACAAAGTAACACAACGCAAAGTAACACAACATACTACAACACAATGCAAAGTAACAATGCAAAGTAACAACGCAAAGTAACGCAACACATTACAACACAAGGCAAAGTAACGCAACGCAAAGTAATGCAACGCAAAGTAACGCAACGCAAAGTAATGCAACGCAAAGTAACGCAACACAAAGTAACACAACACAAAGTAACACAACACAAACTAAAACAACGCAAAGTAACACAACGTACTACAACACAATGCAAAGTAACAACGCAAAGTAACGCAACGCAAAGTAACGCAATGCAAAGTAACGCAACGCAAAGTAACTCAACGCAAAGTAACGCAATGCAACGCACTACAACACAAGGCAAAGTAACACAACGCAAAGTAACAAAACACAAAGTAACGCAACGCAAAGTAACTCAACGCAGAGTAACGCAATGCAAAGTAACACAACGCAAAGTAACACAACGCAAAGTAATACAACCCAAAGTAACGCAACGCAAAGTAACACAACGCAAAGTAACACAACGCAAAGTAACACAACGCAAAGTAACGCAACACATTACAACACAAGGCAAAGTAACGTAACGCAAAGTAACGCAACGCAAAGTAACGCAACACAAAGTAACGCAACGCAAAGTAACGCAACGCAAAGTAACGCAACGCAAAGTAACACAACGTACTACAACACAAAGCAAAGTAACGCAACGCAAAGTAACGCAACGCAAAGTAACGCAACGCAAAGTAACACAACACAAAGTAACACAACACAAAGTAACGCAAAACAAACTAAAACAACGCAAAGTAACACAACGTACTACAACACAATGCAAAGTAACAACGCAAAGTAACGCAACACATTACAACACAAGGCAAAGTAACGTAACGGAAAGTAACGCAACGCAAAGTAACGCAACGCAAAGTAACACAACGCAAAGTAACGCAACGCAAAGTAATGCAACGCAAAGTAACGCAACGCAAAGTAACGCAACGCAAAGTAACACAACACAAAGTAACACAACGCAAAGTAACACAACATACTACAACACAATGCAAAGTAACAATGCAAAGTAACAACGCAAAGTAACGCAACACATTACAACACAAGGCAAAGTAACGCAACGCAAAGTAACGCAACGCAAACTAAAACAACGCAAAGTAACACAACGTACTACAACACAATGCAAAGTAACAACGCAAAGTAACGCAACGCAAAGTAACGGAATGCAAAGTAACGCAACGCAAAGTAACTCAACGCAAAGTAACGCAATGCAACGCACTACAACACAAGGCAAAGTAACACAACGCAAAGTAACAAAACACAAAGTAACGCAACGCAAAGTAACTCAACGCAGAGTAACGCAATGCAAAGTAACACAACGCAAAGTAACACAACGCAAAGTAATACAACCCAAAGTAACGCAACGCAAAGTAACACAACGCAAAGTAACACAACGCAAAGTAACACAACGCAAAGTAACGCAACACATTACAACACAAGGCAAAGTAACGTAACGGAAAGTAACGCAACGCAAAGTAACGCAACACAAAGTAACACAACACAAAGTAACACAACACAAAGTAACGCAAAACAAACTAAAACAATGCAAAGTAACACAACGTACTACAACACAATGCAAAGTAACAACGCAAAGTAACGCAACGCAAAAGTAACGCAATGCAAAGTAACGCAACGCAAAGTAACTCAACGCAAAGTAACGCAATGCAACGCACTACAACACAAGGCAAAGTAACAAAACGCAAAGTAACAAAACGCAAAGTGACGCAACGCAAAGTAACTCAACGCAAAGTAACGCAAGGCAAAGTAACACAACGCAAAGTAACACAACGCAAAGTAATACAACCCAAAGTAACGCAACGCAAAGTAACACAACGCAAAGTAACACAACACAAAGTAACGCAACACATTACAACACAAGGCAAAGTAACGTAACGCAGAGTAACGCAACGCAGAGTAACGCAACGCAAAGTAACGCAATGCAAAGTAACGCAACGCAAAGTAACGCAACGCAGAGTAACGCAACGCAGAGTAACGCAACGCAGAGTAACACAACGCAAAGTAATGCAACACATTACAACACAAGACAAAGTAACGTAACGCAAAGTAACGCAA
>CAMQGK010000282.1:7500-75773 GCA_947000775.1 Pterois miles | reverse complement strand
AAGTTATGGCTGATAAATACTGCAAAGTTATTCAAACCATCCCACCCACTGAGATGATTTGTTAGAATTCTACACTTTCCTGGTTCTTGTTTGGGCAAGGATGTACCAAGAGAGCTCAAATTTGACACAGGCACATTTGAGGATGTTCTCCTGATGGGCTAGAGATTTCATGGACCTACAGCTCATCTTAAACACTAAAATTTTCTGTTTTTTGTTTGTGCACAATTCATATAAATAAGAATGTGGAATTTCTTTTTTGTGGCTGCATATGTTACCATCACATGTACATGTGTAGAGACACAGTCACCTGTGATTGATAGAGGAGGTTCCAAGCTTTTTTCCATGTGTGAACAACTGTGCCTCCTTCTGTCTCTGAGATATTTGACCTCAAAAAATCCATTCTACAATTTTCTGGTCAACTCATATGTTCATATAGTTAGCAATGTGAGACTTCTTTGTGGCTTCATATCTTACCATCACATGTACCAGTAGAGGTCAAATTTGGCACATACACACCTCTGAGGATGTTCTCACGTGATCCAGGTTTCATTGACCTCCATCTTTGCCAAAAGAAGTTATGGCTTGATAAATACTGCAAAGTTATTCAAACCATCTACCCACTGAAGTGATTTGGTAGAATTCTATACTTTCCTGGGTCCTGTTTGGGCCAGGATGTACCAAGAGAGCTCAAATTTTGCACAGGCACATGTGAGGATGTCCTCCTTATGAGCTAGAGATTTCATGGACCTACACCTCAGATTAAAGAAGTTATGGCTTGGTAAATACGGCAAAGTGACACAGCCCACTAAAGTTAAGTGGTGGAATTCTGTACTTTCCTGGGTCCTGTTTGGTCCCACTTGCACCAAGAGAGCTCAAATGAGGAACAGACACACCTGAGGATGTTCCCCTCACGTGCTCCAGGTTTCATGGACCTACATCTTTGCCAAAAGAAGTTATGGCTTGATAAATACTGCAAAGTTATTCAAACCATCTACCCACTGACGTGATTTGGTAGAATTCTATACTTTCCTGGGTCGTGTTTGGGCCAGGATGTACCAAGAGACCTCAAATTTTGTACAGGCACATGTGAGGATATTCTCCTTATTGGCTAGAGGTTTCATGGACCTACACCACAGATTAAAGAAGTTATGGCTTGGTAAATACGGCAAAGTGACACAGCCAACTGAAGTGACGAATTTGGAAGCACTTTCAGGCCTGATAACTCATAAACACATGCACCTAGCGAGACATAATAACCTGTGGTTGATGACGTAATCTTCAGCCTTCTGTTTTATGTTGGAATTAACCCGCTACCTCCCACTGTTTTTTAAATATGAGCTGTTGAAATACAGATGAGATATATAGATGGGAATTTAATGTATTCTGTACTTTCCTGGGTCCTTTTTGGTCCCACTTGCACCAAGAGAGCTTAAATGAGGAACAGACACACCTGAGGATGTTCCCCTCACGTGATCCAGGTTTCATGGACCTCCATCTTTGCCAAAAGAAGTTATGGCTTGATAAATACTGCAAAGTTATTCAAACCATCTACCCACTGAAGTGATTTGGTAGAATTCTATACTTTCCTGGGTCCTGTTTGGGCCAGGATGTACCAAGACAGCTCAAATTTTGCACAGGCACATGTGAGGATGTCTTCCTTATGAGCTAGAGATTTCATGGACCTACACCACAGATTAAAGAAGTTATGGCTTGGTAAATACTGCGAAGTGACACAGCCCACTAAAGTGAAGTGGTGGAATTCTGTACTTTCCTGGGTCCTGTTTGGTCCCACTTGCACCAAGACAGCTCAAATGAGGAACAGACACACCTGACGATGTTCCCCTCACGTGATCCAGGTTTCATGGACCTACATATTTGCCAAAAGAAGTTATGGCTTGATAAATACTGCAAAGTTATTCAAACCATCTACCCACTGAAGTGATTTGGTAGAATTCTCTACTTTCCTGGTTCCTGTTTGGGCCAGGATGTACCAAGAGACCTCAAATTTTGCACAGGCACATGTGAGGATATTCTCCTTATTGACTAGAGGTTTCATGGACCTACACCACAGATTAAAGAAGTTATGGCTTGGTAAATACGGCAAAGTGACACAGCCAACTCAAGTCAAGAATTTGGAAGCACTTTCAGACCTGATAACTTATATACACATGCACCTAGCGAGACATAATAACCTGTGGTTGATGACGTAATCTTCAGCCTTCTGTTTTATGTTCGATTTAACCCGCTACCTCCCACTGTTTTTGAAATATGAGCTGTTGAAATACAGATGAGATATATAGATGGGAATTTAATGTATTCTGTACTTTCCGGGGTCCTTTTTGGTTTCAGTTGCACCAAGAGAGCTTAAATTTGTCACAGACACACCTGAGGATATCCTACTTATGTGCTAGATATTTCATGGACCTACACCTCAGATTAAAGAAGTTATGGCTTGGTAAATACGGCAAAGTGACACAGCCCACTAAAGTGAAGTGGTGGAATTCTGTACTTTCCTGGGTCCTGTTTGGTCCAGCTTGCACCAAGAGAGCTCAAATGAGGCACAGACACACCTGAGGATGTTCCCCTCACGTGGTCCAGGTTTCATGGACCTACATATTTGCCAAAAGTAGTTATGGCTTGATAAATACTGCAAAGTTATTCAAACCATCTACCCACTGAAGTGACTTGGTAGAATTCTCTACTTTCCTGGTTCCTGTTTGGGTCAGGATGTACCAAGAGAGCTCAAATTTTGCACAGGCACATGTGAGGATATCCTCCTTATTGGATAGAGGTTTCATGGACCTACACCTCAGATTAAAAGTATGGCTTGTAAATACGCAAAGGACACAGCCACTAAGATTGTAGAATTCTACTTCCCTTTGCTACCCACCCAGACCCAAGTTTCATGGACCACACCAGATTAAAGAAGTTATGGCTTGGTAAATACGGCAAAGTGACACAGCCAACTGAAGTGACGAATTTGGAAGCACTTTCAGGCCTGATAACTCATAAACACATGCACCTAGCGAGACATAATAACCTGTGGTTGATGACGTAATCTTCAGCCTTCTGTTTTATGTTGGAATTAACCCGCTACCTCCCACTGTTTTTTAAATATGAGCTGTTGAAATACAGATGAGATATATAGATGGGAATTTAATGTATTCTGTACTTTCCTGGGTCCTTTTTGGTCCCACTTGCACCAAGAGAGCTTAAATGAGGAACAGACACACCTGAGGATGTTCCCCTCACGTGATCCAGGTTTCATGGACCTACATCTTTGCCAAAAGAAGTTATGGCTTGATAAATACTGCAAAGTTATTCAAACCATCTACCCACTGAAGTGATTTGGTAGAATTCTATACTTTCCTGGGTCCTGTTTGGGCCAGGATGTACCAAGACAGCTCAAAGTTTGCACAGGCACATGTGAGGATGTCTTCCTTATGAGCTAGAGATTTCATGGACCTACACCACAGATTAAAGAAGTTATGGCTTGGTAAATACTGCGAAGTGACACAGCCCACTAAAGTGAAGTGGTGGAATTCTGTACTTTCCTGGGTCCTGTTTGGTCCCACTTGCACCAAGAAAGCTCAAATGAGGAACAGACACACCTGACGATGTTCCCCTCACGTGGTCAGGACCTACATATTTGCCAAAGTTATGGCTTGATAAATACTGCAAAGTTATTCAAACCATCCACCCACTGAGATGATTTGGTAGAATTCTACACTTTCCTGGTTCCTGTTTGGGCCAGGATGTACCAAGAGAGCTCAAATTTGACACAGGCACATTTGAGGATGTTCTCCTTATGGGCTAGAGATTTCATGGACCTACAGCCATCTTAAACACTAAAATTTCTTTTTTGTTTGTGCACAATTCATAAATAAGAATTGGAATTTCTTTGTGGCTCATATATTACCATCACATGTACATTAGAGACACAGTCACCTGTGATTGATAGAGGAGGTTCCAAGCTTTTTTCCATAGTAGAACCAACTTATTCCTCCTTCTTTCTCTAGATATTTGACCTCAAAATCATTCTACAATTTTCTGGTCCAACTCATATGTCCATATAGTTAGCAATGGGAACTTCTTTGTGGCTTCATACCTTACCATCACATGTACCAGTAGAGGCCAAGTTTGGCACATACACCTCTGAGGATGTTCTTCTCATGTGGTCCAGGTTTCATGGATCTACATCTTTGCTAAAAGAGTTATGCTTGATAAATACTGCAAAGTTATTCAAACCATCCACCCACTAGATGATTTGGTAGAATTCTACACTTTCCTGGTTCCTGTTTGGGCCAGGATGTACCAAGAGAGCTCAAATTTGGCACAGCCACACCTGAGGATGGACTCCCCTGTCTTAGAGGTTTCATGGACCTACACCTCATATTAAAGAAGTTATGGCTTGGAAATACGGCAAAGTGACACAGCCCACTGAAGTGAAGTGGTAGAATTCTATACTTTCCTGGGTCCTGTTTGGTCCCACTTGCACCAAGAGAGCCAAATTTGCACATACACCCCTGAGGATGTTCCTCTCATTGGTCAGAAGTTATGGCTTGATAAATACTGCAAAGTTATTCAAACCATCCACCCACTGAGATAATTTGGTAGAATTCTACACTTTCCTGGTTCCTGTTTGGGCCAGGATGTACCAAGAGAGCTCAAATTTGACACAGGCACATTTGAGGATGTTCTCCTTATGGGCTAGAGATTTCATGGACCTACAGCTCATCTTAAACACTAAAATTTCTTTTTTTTTTGCACAATTCATATAAATAAGATGTGGATTTCTTTTGGCTCATATATTACCATCACATGTACATGTAGAGACACTGTCACCTTGATTGATAGAGGGTTCCAAGCTTTTTTCCATAGTAGAACCAACTTATTGCCTCCTTCTGTCTCTAGATATTTGACCTCAAAATCATTCTACAATTTCATCTGGTCCAACTCATATGTTCATATAGTTAGCAATTGGAACTTCTTTTGGCTCATATCTTACCATCACATTACCAGTAGAGGTCAAATTTGGCACATACACCTCTGAGGATGTTCTTCTCATGTGGTCCAGGTTTCATGGATCTACATCTTTGTTAAAAGAAGTTATGGCTTGATAAATACTGCAAAGTTATTCAAACCATCCACCCACTGAGATGATTTGGTAGAATTCTACACTTTCCTGGTTCCTGTTTGGGCCAGGATGTACCAAGAGAGCTCAAATTTGGCACAGCCACACCTGAGGATGGACTCCCCCTGTGCTAGAGGTTTCATGGACCTACACCTCATATTGAAGAAGTTATGGCTTGGTAAATATGGCAAAGTGACACAGCCCACTGAAGTGAAGTGGTAGAATTCTGTACTTTCCTGGGTCCTGTTTGGTCCCACTTGCACCAAGAGAGCTCAAATTTGGCACATAGACCCCTGAGGATGTTCCTCTCATGTGGTCCAAGTTTAATGGATCTACATCTTTGCTAAAAGAAGTTATGGCTTGATAAATACTGCAAGTATCCTCCCCCACTCCCCCCCCCCCAATGATTTGGTAGAATTCTACACTTTCCTGGTTCCTGTTTGGGCCAGGATGTACCAAGAGAGCTCAAATTTGGCACAGCCACACCTGAGGATGGACTCCCCCTGTGCTAGAGGTTTCATGGACCTACACCTCATATTGAAGAAGTTATGGCTTGGTAAATACGGCAAAGTGACACAGCCCACTGAAGTGAAGTGGTAGAATTCTGTACTTTCCTGGGTCCTGTTTGGTCCCACTTGCACCAAGAGAGCTCAAATTTGGCACATACACCCCTGAGGATGTTCCTCTCATGTGGTCAGAAGTTATGGCTTGATAAATACTGCAAAGTTATTCAAACCATCCACCCACTGAGATAATTTGGTAGAATTCTACACTTTCCTGGTTCCTGTTTGGGCCAGGATGTACCAAGAGAGCTCAAATTTGACACAGGCACATTTGAGGATGTTCTCCTTATGGGCTAGAGATTTCATGGACCTACAGCTCATCTTAAACACTAAAATTTCTGTTTTTGTTTGTGCACAATTCATATAAATAAGAATGTGGAATTTCTTTGTGGCTTCATATATTACCATCACATGTACATGTAGAGACACAGTCACCTGTGATTGATAGAGGAGGTTCCAAGCTTTTTTCCATAGTAGAACCAACTTATTGCCTCCTTCTGTCTCTGAGATATTTGACCTCAAAATCATTCTACAATTTCATCTGGTCCAACTCATATGTTCATATAGTTAGCAATGTGGAACTTCTTTGTGGCTTCATATCTTACCATCACATGTACCAGTAGAGGTCAAATTTGGCACATACACCTCTGAGGATGTTCTTCTCATGTGGTCCAGGTTTCATGGATCTACATCTTTGCTAAAAGAAGTTATGGCTTGATAAATACTGCAAAGTTATTCAAACCATCCACCCACTGAGATGATTTGGTAGAATTCTACACTTTCCTGGTTCCTGTTTGGGCCAGGATGTACCAAGAGAGCTCAAATTTGGCACAGGCACACCTGAGGATGGTCTCCCTATGGGCTAGAGATTTTATGGACCTACACCTCATATTAAAGAAGTTATGGCTTGGTAAATTCGGCAAAGTGACACAGCCCACTGAAGTGAAGTGGTAGAATTCTATACTTTCCTGGTTCCTGTTTCGTCCAGGATCTACCAAGAGAGCCAAATTTGGCACAGCCACACCTGAGCATGGACTCCCACTGTCCTAGAGGTTTCATGGACCTACACCTCATATTGAAGAAGTTATGGCTTGGTAAATATGGCAAAGTGACACAGCCCACTGAAGTGAAGTGGTAGAATTCTGTACTTTCCTGAGTCCTGTTTGGTCCTACTTGCACCAAGAGAGCTCAAATTTGGCACATACACCCCTGAGGATGTTCCTCTCATGTGGTCCAAGTTTCATGGATCTACATCTTTGCTAAAAGAAGTTATGGCTTGATAAATACTGCAAAGTTATTTAAACCATCCACCCACTGAGATGATTTGGTAGAATTCTACACTTTCCTGGTTCCTGTTTGGGCCAGGATGTACCAAGAGAGCTCAAATTTGGCACAGCCACACCTGAGGATGGACTCCCCTGTGCTAGAGGTTTCATGGACCTACACCCCATATTGAAGAAGTTATGGCTTGGTAAAGTACGGCAAAGTGACACAGCCCACTGAAGTGAAGTGGTAGAATTCTGTACTTTCCTGAGTCCTGTTTGGTCCCACTTGCACCAAGAGAGCTCAAATTTGGCACATACACCCCTGAGGATGTTCCTCTCATGTGGTCAGAAGTTATGGCTTGATAAATACTGCAAAGTTATTCAAACCATCCACCCACTGAGATAATTTGGTAGAATTCTACACTTTCCTGGTTCCTGTTTGGGCCAGGATGTACCAAGAGAGCTCAAATTTGACACAGGCACATTTGAGGATGTTCTCCTTATGGGCTAGAGATTTCATGGACCTACAGCTCATCTTAAACACTAAAATTTCTGTTTTTGTTTGTGCACAATTCATATAAATAAGAATGTGGAATTTCTTTGTGGCTTCATATATTACCATCACATGTACATGTAGAGACACAGTCACCTGTGATTGATAGAGGAGGTTCCAAGCTTTTTTCCATAGTAGAACCAACTTATTGCCTCCTTCTGTCTCTGAGATATTTGACCTCAAAATCATTCTACAATTTCATCTGGTCCAACTCATATGTTCATATAGTTAGCAAAGTGGAACTTCTTTGTGGCTTCATATCTTACCATCACATGTACCAGTAGAGGTCAAATTTGGCACATACACCCCTGAGGATGTTCTTCTCATGTGGTCCAGGTTTCATGGATCTACATCTTTGCTAAAAGAAGTTATGGCTTGATAAATACTGCAAAGTTATTCAAACCATCCACCCACTGAGATGATTTGGTAGAATTCTACACTTTCCTGGTTCCTGTTTGGGCCAGGATGTACCAAGAGAGCTCAAATTTGGCACAGCCACACCTGAGGATTGACTGCCACTGTCTTACAGGTTTCATGGACCTACACCTCATATTGAAGAAGTTATGGCTTGGTAAATACGGCAAAGTGACACAGCCCACTGAAGTGAAGTGGTAGAATTCTGTACTTTCCTGGGTCCTGTTTGGTCCCACTTGCACCAAGAGAGCTCAAATTTGGCACATACACCCCTGAGGATGTTCCTCTCATGTGGTCAGAAGTTATGGCTTGATAAATACTGCAAAGTTATTCAAACCATCCACCCACTGAGATGATTTGGTAGAATTCTACACTTTCCTGGTTCTTGTTTGGGCAAGGATGTACCAAGAGAGCTCAAATTTGACACAGGCACATTTGAGGATGTTCTCCTTATGGGCTAGAGATTTCATGGACCTACAGCTCATCTTAAACACTAAAATTTCTGTTTTTGTTTGTGCACAATTCATATAAATAAGAATGTGGAATTTCTTTGTGGCTGCATATATTACCATCACATGTACATGTAGAGACACAGTCACCTGTGATTGATAGAGGAGGTTCCAAGCTTTTTTCCATAGTAGAACCAACTTATTGCCTCCTTCTGTCTCTAGATATTTGACCTCAAAATCATTCTACAATTTTCTGGTCCAACTCATATGTTCATATAGTTAGCAATGTGGAACTTCTTTGTGGCTTCATATCTTACCATCAGATGTACCAGTAGAGGTCAAGTTTGGCACATACACCTCTGAGGATGTTCTTCTCATGTGGTCCAGGTTTCATGGATCTACATCTTTGCTAAAAGGTTATGGCTTGATAAATACTGCAAAGTTATTCAAACCATCCACCCACTGAGATGATTTGGTACAATTCTATACTTTTCTGGTTCCTGTTTGGGCCAGGATGTA
Organism: Pterois miles; assembly: GCA_947000775.1. Taxonomy (NCBI): domain Eukaryota; kingdom Metazoa; phylum Chordata; class Actinopteri; order Perciformes; family Scorpaenidae; genus Pterois; species Pterois miles. The sequence goes on along the minus strand of CAMQGK010000282.1, from coordinate 66,876 downwards.
CCAATAGAGCTCAAATTTGACACAGGCACATTTGAGGATGTTCTCCTTATGGGCTAGAGATTTCATGGACCTACACCTCATATTAAAGAAGTTATGGCTTGGTAAATACGGCAAAGTGACACAGCCCACTGAAGTGAAGTGGTAGAATTCTGTACTTTCCTGGGTCCTGTTTGGTCCCCCTTGCACCAAGAGAGCTCAAATTTGGGACATAGACCCCTGAGGATGTTCCTCTCATGTGGTCCAAGTTTAATGGATCTACATCTTTGCTAAAAGAAGTTATGGCTTGATAAATAGTGCAAAGTTATTTAAACCATCCACCCACTGAGATGATTTGGTAGAATTCTACACTTTCCTGGTTACTGTTTGGGCCAGGGTGTACCAAGAGAGCTCAAATTTGGCACAGCCACACCTGAGGATGGACTCCCCCTGTGCTAGAGGTTTCATGGACTTACACCCCATATTGAAGAAGTTATGGCTTGGTAAAGTGACGGCAAAGTGACACAGCCCACTGAAGTGAAGTGGTAGAATTCTGTACTTTCCTGGGTCCTGTTTGGTCCCACTTGCACCAAGAGAGCTCAAATTTGGCACATACACCCCTGAGGATGTTCCTCTCATGTGGTCAGAAGTTATGGCTTGATAAATACTGCAAAGTTATTCAAACCATCCACCCACTGAGATGATTTGGTAGAATTCTACACTTTCCTGGTTCCTGTTTGGGCCAGGATGTACCAAGAGAGCTCAAATTTGACACAGGCACATTTGAGGATGTTCTCCTTATGGGCTAGAGATTTCATGGACCTACAGCTCATCTTAAACACTAAAATTTCTGTTTTTGTTTGTGCACAATTCATATAAATAAGAATGTGGAATTTCTTTGTGGCTTCATATATTACCATCACATGTACATGTAGAGACACAGTCACCTGTGATTGATAGAGGAGGTTCCAAGCTTTTTTTCCATAGTAGAACCAACTTATTGCCTCCTTCTGTCTCTGAGATATTTGACCTCAAAATCATTCTACAATTTCATCTGGTCCAACTCATATGTTCATATAGTTAGCAATGTGGAACTTCTTTGTGGCTTCATATCTTACCATCACATGTACCAGTAGAGGTCAAATTTGGCACATACACCCCTGAGGATGTTCTTCTCATGTGGTCCAGGTTTCATGGATCTACATCTTTGCTAAAAGAAGTTATGGCTTGATAAATACTGCAAAGTTATTCAAACCATCCACCCACTGAGATGATTTGGTAGAATTCTACACTTTCCTGGTTCCTGTTTGGGCCAGGATGTACCAAGAGAGCTCAAATTTGGCACAGCCACACCTGAGGATGGACTGCCACTGTCTTAGAGGTTTCATGGACCTACACCTCATATTGAAGAAGTTATGGCTTGGTAAATACGGCAAAGTGACACAGCCCACTGAAGTGAAGTGGTAGAATTCTGTACTTTCCTGGGTCCTGTTTGGTCCCACTTGCACCAAGAGAGCTCAAATTTGGCACATACACCCCTGAGGATGTTCCTCTCATGTGGTCAGAAGTTATGGCTTGATAAATACTGCAAAGTTATTCAAACCATCCACCCACTGAGATGATTTGGTAGAATTCTACACTTTCCTGGTTCCTGTTTGGGCCAGGATGTACCAAGAGAGCTCAAATTTGACACAGGCACATTTGAGGATGTTCTCCTTATGGGCTAGAGATTTCATGGACCTACAGCTCATCTTAAACACTAAAATTTCTGTTTTTGTTTGTGCACAATTCATATAAATAAGAATGTGGAATTTCTTTGTGGCTGCATATATTACCATCACATGTACATGTAGAGACACAGTCACCTGTGATTGATAGAGGAGGTTCCAAGCTTTTTTCCATAGTAGAACCAACTTATTGCCTCCTTCTGTCTCTGAGATATTTGACCTCAAAATCATTCTACAATTTTCTGGTCCAACTCATATGTTCATATAGTTAGCAATGTGGAACTTCTTTGTGGCTTCATATCTTACCATCACATGTACCAGTAGAGGTCAAGTTTGGCACATACACCTCTGAGGATGTTCTTCTCATGTGGTCCAGGTTTCATGGATCTACATCTTTGCTAAAAGAAGTTATGGCTTGATAAATACTGCAAAGTTATTCAAACCATCCACCCACTGAGATGATTTGGTACAATTCTACACTTTCCTGGTTCCTGTTTGGGCCAGGATGTACCAAGAGAGCTCAAATTTGGCACAGCCACACCTGAGGATGGATTCCCCCTGTGCTAGAGGTTTCATGGACCTACATCTCATATTGAAGAAGTTATGGCTTGGTAAATACGGCAAAGTGACACAGCCCACTGAAGTGAAGTGGTAGAATTCTGTACTTTCCTGGGTCCTGTTTGGTCCCCCTTGCACCAAGAGAGCTCAAATTTGGCACATAGACCCCTGAGGATGTTCCTCTCATGTGGTCCAAGTTTAATGGATCTACATCTTTGCTAAAAGAAGTTATGGCTTGATAAATACTGCAAAGTTATTTAAACCATCCACCCACTGAGATGATTTGGTAGAATTCTACACTTTCCTGGTTCCTGTTTGGGCCAGGATGTACCAAGAGAGCTCAAATTTGGCACATACACCCCTGAGGATGTTCCTCTCATGTGGTCAGAAGTTATGGCTTGATAAATACTGCAAAGTTATTCAAACCATCCACCCACTGAGATGATTTGGTAGAATTCTACACTTTCCTGGTTCTTGTTTGGGCCAGGATGTACCAAGAGAGCTCAAATTTGACACAGGCACATTTGAGGATGTTCTCCTTATGGGCTAGAGATTTCATGGACCTACAGCTCATCTTAAACACTAAAATTTCTGTTTTTTCTTTGTGCACAATTCATATAAATAAGAATGTGGAATTTCTTTGTGGCTTCATATATTACCATCACATGTACATGTAGAGACACAGACATCTGTGATTGATAGAGGAGGTTCCAAGCTTTTTTCCATAGTAGAACCAACTTATTGCCTCCTTCTGTCTCTGAGATATTTGACCTCAAAATCATTCTACAATTTCATCTGGTCCAACTCATATGTTCATATAGTTAGCAATGTGGAACTTCTTTGTGGCTTCATATCTTACCATCACATGTAGCAGTAGAGGTCAAATTTGGCACATACACCCCTGAGGATGTTCTTCTCATGTGGTCCAGGTTTCATGGATCTACATCTTTGCTAAAAGAAGTTATGGCTTGATAAATACTGCAAAGTTATTCAAACCATCTACCCACTGAGATGATTTGGTAGAATTCTACACTTTTCTGGTTCCTGTTTGGGCCAGGATGTACCAAGAGAGCTCAGATTTGGCACAGACACATGTTAGGATGTTCTCCTTATGTGCCAGAGTTTACATGGACCTACACCTCATATTAAAGAAGTTATGACTTGGTAAATTCGGCAAAGTGACACAGCCCACTGAAGTGAAGTGGTAGAATTCTATACTTTCCTGGTTCCTTTTTCGTCCAGGATCTACCAAGAGAGCTCAAATTTGGCACAGCCACATGTGAGGATGGACTGCCACTGTCTTAGAGGTTTCATGGACCTACACCTCATATTGAAGAAGTTATGGCTTGGTAAAGTGACGTCAAAGTGACACAGCCCACTGAAGTGAAGTGGTAGAATTCTATACTTTCCTGGGTCCTGTTTGGTCCCACTTGCACCAAGAGAGCTCAAATTTGGCGCATACACCCCTGAGGATGTTCCTCTCATGTGGTCCAAGTTTAATGGATCTACATCTTTGCTAAAAGAAGTTATGGCTTGATAAATACTGCAAAGTTATTTAAACCATCCACCCACTGACATGATTTGGTAGAATTCTACACTTTCCTGGTTCCTGTTTGGGCCAGGATGTACCAAGAGAGCTTAAATTTGACACAGGCACATTTGAGGATGTTCTCCTTATGGGCTAGAGATTTCATGGACCTACAGCTCATCTTAAACACTAAAATTTCTGTTTTTGTTTGTGCACAATTCATATAAATAAGAATGTGGAATTTATTTGTGGCTTCATATATTACCATCACATGTACATGAAGAGACACAGTCACCTGTGATTGATAGAGGAGGTTCCAAGCTTTTTTCCATAGTAGAACCAACTTATTTCCTCCTTCTGTCTCTGAGATATTTGACCTCAAAATCATTCTACAATTTCATCTGGTCCAACTCATATGTTCATATAGTTAGCAATGTGGAACTTCTTTGTGGCTTCATATCTTACCATCACATGTACCAGTAGAGGTCAAATTTGGCACATACACCTCTGAGGATGTTCTTCTCATGTGGTCCAGGTTTCATGGATCTACATCTTTGCTAAAAGAAGTTATGGCTTGATAAATACTGCAAAGTTATTCAAACCATCCACCCACTGAGATGATTTGGTAGAATTCTGTACTTTCCTGGGTCCTGTTTGGTCCCCCTTGCACCAAGAGAGCTCAAATTTGGGACAGCCACACCTGAGGATGGACTGCCACTGTGCTAGAGGTTTCATGGACCTACACCTCATATTAAAGAAGTTATGGCTTGGTAAATTCGGCAAAGTGACACAGCCCACTGAAGTGAAGTGGTAGAATTCTATACTTTCCTGGGTCCTGTTTGGTCCCACTTGCACCAAGAGAGCTCAAATTTGGCACATAGACCCCTGAGGATGTTCCTCTCATGTGGTCCAAGTTTAATGGATCTACATCTTTGCTAAAAGAAGTTATGGCTTGATAAATACTGCAAAGTTATTTAAACCATCCACCCACTGAGATGATTTGGTAGAATTCTACACTTTCCTGGTTCCTGTTTGGGCCAGGATGTACCAAGAGAGCTCAAATTTGGCACAGCCACACCTGAGGATGGACTCCCCCTGTGCTAGAGGTTTCATGGACCTACACCTCATATTGAAGAAGTTATGGCTTGGTAAATACGGCAAAGTGACACAGCCCACTGAAGTGAAGTGGTAGAATTCTGTACTTTCCTGAGTCCTGTTTGGTCCCACTTGCACCAAGAGAGCTCAAATTTGGCACATACACCCCTGAGGATGTTCCTCTCATGTGGTCAGAAGTTATGGCTTGATAAATACTGCAAAGTTATTCAAACCATCCACCCACTGAGATAATTTGGTAGAATTCTACACTTTCCTGGTTCCTGTTTGGGCCAGGATGTACCAAGAGAGCTCAAATTTGACACAGGCACATTTGAGGATGTTCTCCTTATGGGCTAGAGATTTCATGGACCTACAGCTCATCTTAAACACTAAAATTTCTGTTTTTGTTTGTGCACAATTCATATAAATAAGAATGTGGAATTTCTTTGTGGCTGCATATATTACCATCACATGTACATGTAGAGACACAGTCACCTGTGATTGATAGAGGAGGTTCCAAGCTTTTTTCCATAGTAGAACCAACTTATTGCCTCCTTCTGTCTCTGAGATATTTGACCTCAAAATCATTCTACAATTTTCTGGTCCAACTCATATGTTCATATAGTTAGCAATGTGGAACTTCTTTGTGGCTTCATATCTTACCATCACATGTACCAGTAGAGGTCAAGTTTGGCACATACACCTCTGAGGATGTTCTTCTCATGTGGTCCAGGTTTCATGGATCTACATCTTTGCTAAAAGAAGTTATGGCTTGATAAATACTGCAAAGTTATTCAAACCATCCACCCACTGAGATGATTTGGTACAATTCTACACTTTCCTGGTTCTTGTTTGGGCCAGGATGTACCAAGAGAGCTCAAATTTGGCACAGCCACACCTGAGGATGGATTCCCCCTGTGCTAGAGGTTTCATGGACCTACACCTCATATTGAAGAAGTTATGGCTTGGTAAATACGGCAAAGTGACACAGCCCACTGAAGTGAAGTGGTAGAATTCTGTACTTTCCTGGGTCCTGTTTGGTCCCACTTGCACCAAGAGAGCTCAAATTTGGCACATAGACCCCTGAGGATGTTCCTCTCATGTGGTCCAAGTTTAATGGATCTACATCTTTGCTAAAAGAAGTTATGGCTTGATAAATACTGCAAAGTTATTTAAACCATCCACCCACTGTGATGATTTGGTAGAATTCTACATTTTCCTGGTTACTGTTTGGGCCAGGATGTACCAAGAGAGCTCAAATTTGGCACATACACCCCTGAGGATGTTCCTCTCATGTGGTCAGAAGTTATGGCTTGATAAATACTGCAAAGTTATTCAAACCATCCACCCACTGAGATGATTTGGTAGAATTCTACACTTTCCTGGTTCTTGTTTGGGCCAGGATGTACCAAGAGAGCTCAAATTTGACACAGGCACATTTGAGGATGTTCTCCTTATGGGCTAGAGATTTCATGGACCTACAGCTCATCTTAAACACTAAAATTTCTGTTTTTCTTTGTGCACAATTCATATAAATAAGAATGTGGAATTTCTTTGTGGCTTCATATATTACCATCACATGTACATGTAGAGACACAGACATCTGTGATTGATAGAGGAGGTTCCAAGCTTTTTTCCATAGTAGAACCAACTTATTGCCTCCTTCTGTCTCTGAGATATTTGACCTCAAAATCATTCTACAATTTTCTGGTCCAACTCATATGTTCATATAGTTAGCAATGTGGAACTTCTTTGTGGCTTCATATCTTACCATCACATGTACCAGTAGAGGTCAAGTTTGGCACATACACCTCTGAGGATGTTCTTCTCATGTGGTCCAGGTTTCATGGATCTACATCTTTGCTAAAAGAAGTTATGGCTTGATAAATACTGCAAAGTTATTCAAACCATCCACCCACTGAGATGATTTGGTACAATTCTATACTTTCCTGGTTCCTGTTTGGGCCAGGATGTACCAAGAGAGCTCAAATTTGACACAGGCACATTTGAGGATGTTCTCCTTATGGGCTAGAGATTTTATGGACCTACACCTCATATTAAAGAAGTTATGGCTTGGTAAATTCGGCAAAGTGACACAGCCCACTGAAGTGAAGTGGTAGAATTCTATACTTTCCTGGTTCCTGTTTCGTCCAGGATCTACCAAGAGAGCTCAAATTTGGCACAGCCACATGTGAGCATGGACTGCCACTGTCTTAGAGGTTTCATGGACCTACACCTCATATTGAAGAAGTTATGGCTTGGTAAATATGGCAAAGTGACACAGGCCACTGAAGTGAAGTGGTAGAATTCTATACTTTCCTGGGTCCTGTTTGGTCCTTCTTGCACCAAGAGAGCTCAAATTTGGGACATAGACCCCTGAGGATGTTCCTCTCATGTGGTCCAAGTTTAATGGATCTACATCTTTGCTAAAAGAAGTTATGGCTTGATAAATACTGCAAAGTTATTTAAACCATCCACCCACTGAGATGATTTGGTAGAATTCTACACTTTCCTGGTTCCTGTTTGGGCCAGGATGTACCAAGAGAGCTCAAATTTGGCACAGCCACACCTGAGGATGGACTCCCCCTGTGCTAGAGGTTTCATGGACCTACACCTCATATTAAAGAAGTTATGGCTTGGTAAATTCGGCAAAGTGACACAGCCCACTGAAGTGAAGTGGTAGAATTCTATACTTTCCTGGTTCCTGTTTCGTCCAGGATCTACCAAGAGAGCTCAAATTTGGCACAGCCACACCTGAGGATAGACTCCCCCTGTGCTAGAGGTTTCATGGACCTACACCTCATATTGAAGAAGTTATGGCTTGGTAAATATGGCAAAGTGACACAGCCCACTGAAGTGAAGTGGTAGAATTCTGTACTTTCCTGGGTCCTGTTTGGTCCCACTTGCACCAAGAGAGCTCAAATTTGGCACATAAACCCCTGAGGATGTTCCTCCTATGTGGTCCAAGTTTCATGGATTTACATTTTTGCTAAAAGAAGTTATGGCTTGATAAATAGTGCAAAGTTATTTAAACCATCCACCCACTGAGATGATTTGGTAGAATTCTACACTTTTCTGGTTCCTGTTTGGGCCAGGATGTACCAATAGAGCTCAAATTTGACACAGGCACATTTGAGGATGTTCTCCTTATGGGCTAGAGATTTCATGGACCTACACCTCATATTAAAGAAGTTATGGCTTGGTAAATACGGCAAAGTGACACAGCCCACTGAAGTGAAGTGGTAGAATTCTGTACTTTCCTGGGTCCTGTTTGGTCCCCCTTGCACCAAGAGAGCTCAAATTTGGCACATAGACCCCTGAGGATGTTCCTCTCATGTGGTCCAAGTTTAATGGATCTACATCTTTGCTAAAAGAAGTTATGGCTTGATAAATACTGCAAAGTTATTTAAACCATCCACCCACTGAGATGATTTGGTAGAATTCTACACTTTCCTGGTTCCTGTTTGGGCCAGGATGTACCAAGAGAGCTCAAATTTGGCACAGCCACACCTGAGGATGGACTCCCCCTGTGCTAGAGGTTTCATGGACCTACACCTCATATTGAAGAAGTTATGGCTTGGTAAATACGGCAAAGTGACACAGCCCACTGAAGTGAAGTGGTAGAATTCTGTACTTTCCTGGGTCCTGTTTGGTCCCACTTGCACCAAGAGAGCTCAAATTTGGCACATACACCCCTGAGGATGTTCCTCTCATGTGGTCAGAAGTTATGGCTTGATAAATACTGCAAAGTTATTCAAACCATCCACCCACTGAGATGATTTGGTAGAATTCTACACTTTCCTGGTTCCTGTTTGGGCCAGGATGTACCAAGAGAGCTCAAATTTGGCACATACACCCCTGAGGATGTTCCTCTCATGTGGTCAGAAGTTATGGCTTGATAAATACTGCAAAGTTATTCAAACCATCCACCCACTGAGATGATTTGGTAGAATTCTACACTTTCCTGGTTCTTGTTTGGGCCAGGATGTACCAAGAGAGCTCAAATTTGACACAGGCACATTTGAGGATGTTCTCCTTATGGGCTAGAGATTTCATGGACCTACAGCTCATCTTAAACACTAAAATTTCTCTTTTTCTTTGTGCACAATTCATATAAATAAGAATGTGGAATTTCTTTGTGGCTTCATATATTACCATCACATGTACATGTAGAGACACAGACATCTGTGATTGATAGAGGAGGTTCCAAGCTTTTTTCCATAGTAGAACCAACTTATTGCCTCCTTCTGTCTCTGAGATATTTGACCTCAAAATCATTCTACAATTTCATCTGGTCCAACTCATATGTTCATATAGTTAGCAATGTGGAACTTCTTTGTGGCTTCATATCTTACCATCACATGTACCAGTAGAGGTCAAATTTGGCACATACACCCCTGAGGATGTTCCTCTTATGTGGTCCAAGTTTCATGGATTTACATCTTTGCTAAAAGAAGTTATGGCTTGATAAATAGTGCAAAGTTATTTAAACCATCCACCCACTGAGATGATTTGGTAGAATTCTACACTTTCCTGGTTCCTGTTTGGGCCAGGGTGTACCAAGTGAGCTCAAATTTGGCAAAGCCACACCTGAGGATGGACTCCCCCTGTGCTAGAGGTTTCATGGACCTACACCCCATATTGAAGAAGGTATGGCCTGGTAAAGTGACGGCAAACTGACACAGCCCACTGAAGTGAAGTGGTAGAATTCTGTACTTTCCTGGGTCCTGTTTGGTCCCACTTGCACCAAGAGAGCTCAAATTTGGCACATACACCCCTGAGGATGTTCCTCTCATGTGGTCAGAAGTTATGCCTTGATAAATACTGCAAAGTTATTCAAACCATCCACCCACTGAGATGATTTGGTAGAATTCTACACTTTCCTGGTTCCTGTTTGGGCCAGGATGTACCAAGAGAGCTCAAATTTGACACAGGCACATTTGAGGATGTTCTCCTTATGGGCTAGAGATTTCATGGACCTACAGCTCATCTTAAACACTAAAATTTCTGTTTTTCTTTGTGCACAATTCATATAAATAAGAATGTGGAATTTCTTTGTGGCTTCATATATTACCATCACATGTACATGTAGAGACACAGTCACCTGTGATTGATAGAGGAGGTTCCAAGCTTTTTTCCATAGTAGAACCAACTTATTGCCTCCTTCTGTCTCTGAGATATTTGACCTCAAAATCATTCTACAATTTCATCTGGTCCAACTCATATGTTCATATAGTTAGCAATGTGGAACTTCTTTGTGGCTTCATATCTTACCATCACATGTACCAGTAGAGGTCAAATTTGGCACATACACCTCTGAGGATGTTCTTCTCATGTGGTCCAGGTTTCATGGATCTACATCTTTGCTAAAAGAAGTTATGGCTTGATAAATACTGCAAAGTTATTCAAACCATCCACCCACTGAGATGATTTGGTAGAATTCTACACTTTCCTGGTTCCTGTTTGGGCCAGGATGTACCAAGAGAGCTCAAATTTGGCACAGCCACACCTGAGGATGGACTCCCCCTGTGCTAGAGGTTTCATGGACCTACACCTCATATTAAAGAAGTTATGGCTTGGTAAAGTGACGGCAAAGTGACACAGCCCACTGAAGTGAAGTGGTAGAATTCTGTACTTTCCTGGGTCCTGTTTCGTCCAGGATCTACCAAGAGAGCTCAAATTTGGCACAGCCACATGTGAGGATGGACTGCCACTGTCTTAGAGGTTTCATGGACCTACACCTCATATTGAAGAAGTTATGGCTTGGTAAATACGGCAAAGTGACACAGGCCACTGAAGTGAAGTGGTAGAATTCTATACTTTCCTGGGTCCTGTTTGGTCCCACTTGCACCAAGAGAACTCAAATTTGGCACATACACCCCTGAGGATGTTCCTCTCATGTGGTCAGAAGTTATGGCTTGATAAATACTGCAAAGTTATTCAAACCATCCACCCACTGAGATGATTTGGTAGAATTCTACACTTTCCTGGTTCCTGTTTGGGCCAGGATGTACCAAGAGAGCTCAAATTTGACACAGGCACATTTGAGGATGTTCTCCTTATGGGCTAGAGATTTCATGGACCTACAGCTCATCTTAAACACTAAAATTTCTGTTTTTGTTTGTGCACAATTCATATAAATAAGAATGTGGAATTTCTTTGTGGCTTCATATATTACCATCACATGTACATGTAGAGACACAGTCACCTGTGATTGATAGAGGAGGTTCCAAGCTTTTTTCCATAGTAGAACCAACTTATTGCCTCCTTCTGTCTCTGAGATATTTGACCTCAAAATCATTCTACAATTTTCTGGTCCAACTCATATGTTCATATAGTTAGCAATGTGGAACTTCTTTGTGGCTTCATATCTTACCATCACATGTACCAGTAGAGGTCAAGTTTGGCACATACACCTCTGAGGATGTTCTTCTCATGTGGTCCAGGTTTCATGGATCTACATCTTTGCTAAAAGAAGTTATGGCTTGATAAATACTGCAAAGTTATTTAAACCATCCACCCACTGAGATGATTTGGTAGAATTCTACACTTTCCTGGTTCCTGTTTGGGCCAGGATGTACCAAGAGAGCTCAAATTTGGCACAGCCACACCTGAGGATGGACTCCCCCTGTGCTAGAGGTTTCATGGACCTACACCTCATATTGAAGAAGTTATGGCTTGGTAAATATGGCAAAGTGACACAGCCCACTGAAGTGAAGTAGTAGAATTCTATACTTTCCTGGTTCCTGTTTCGTTCAGGATCTACCAAGAGAGCTCAAATTTGGCACAGCCACACGTGAGGATGGACTGCCACTGTCTTAGACGTTTCATAGACCTACACCTCATATTGAAGAAGTTATGGCTAGGTAAATACGGCAAATACGGCACTGAAGTGAAGTGGTAGAATTCTATACTTTCCTGGGTTCTGTTTGGTCCCACTTGCACCAAGAGAACCCAAATTTGGCACATACACCCCTGAGGATGTCCCTCTTATGTGGTCAAAGTTTCATGGATTTACATCTTTGCTAAAAGAAGTTATGGCTTGATAAATAGTGCAAAGTTATTTAAACCATCCACCCACTGAGATGATTTGGTACAATTCTACACTTTCCTGGTTCCTGTTTGGGCCAGGATGTACCAAGAGAGCTCAAATTTGGCACATACACCCCTGAGGATGTTCCTCTCATGTGGTCAGAAGTTATGGCTTGATAAATACTGCAAAGTTATTCAAACCATCCACCCACTGAGATGATTTGGTAGAATTCTACACTTTCCTGGTTCCTGTTTGGGCCAGGATGTACCAAGAGAGCTCAAATTTGGCACAGCCACACCTGAGGATGGACTCCCCCTGTGCTAGAGGTTTCATGGACCTACACCTCATATTGAAGAAGTTATGGCTTGGTAAATACGGCAAAGTGACACAGCCCACTGAAGTGAAGTGGTAGAATTCTGTACTTTCCTGGGTCCTGTTTGGTCCCACTTGCACCAAGAGAGCTCAAATTTGGCACATACACCCCTGAGGATGTTCCTCTCATGTGGTCAGAAGTTATGGCTTGATAAATACTGCAAAGTTATTTAAACCATCCACCCACTGAGATGATTTGGTACAATTCTACACTTTCCTGGTTCCTGTTTGGGCCAGGATGTACCAAGAGAGCTCAAATTTGGCACATACACCCCTGAGGATGTTCCTCTCATGTGGTCAGAAGTTATGGCTTGATAAATACTGCAAAGTTATTCAAACCATCCACCCACTGAGATGATTTGGTAGAATTCTACACTTTCCTGGTTCCTGTTTGGGCCAGGATGTACCAAGAGAGCTCAAATTTGGCACAGCCACACCTGAGGATGGACTCCCCCTGTGCTAGAGGTTTCATGGACCTACACCTCATATTGAAGAAGTTATGGCTTGGTAAATACGGCAAAGTGACACAGCCCACTGAAGTGAAGTGGTAGAATTCTGTACTTTCCTGAGTCCTGTTTGGTCCCACTTGCACCAAGAGAGCTCAAATTTGGCACATACACCCCTGAGGATGTTCCACTCATGTGGTCAGAAGTTATGGCTTGATAAATACTGCAAAGTTATTCAAACCATCCACCCACTGAGATGATTTGGTAGAATTCTACACTTTCCTGGTTCCTGTTTGGGCCAGGATGTACCAAGAGAGCTCAAATTTGACACAGGCACATTTGAGGATGTTCTCCTTATGGGCTAGAGATTTCATGGACCTACAGCTCATCTTAAACACTAAAATTTCTGTTTTTGTTTGTGCACAATTCATATAAATAAGAATGTGGAATTTCTTTGTGGCTGCATATATTACCATCACATGTACATGTAGAGACACAGTCACCTGTGATTGATAGAGGAGGTTCCAAGCTTTTTTCCATAGTAGAACCAACTTATTGCCTCCTTCTGTCTCTGAGATATTTGACCTCAAAATCATTCTACAATTTTCTGGTCCAACTCATATGTTCATATAGTTAGCAATGTGGAACTTCTTTGTGGCTTCATATCTTACCATCACATGTACCAGTAGAGGTCAAGTTTGGCACATACACCTCTGAGGATGTTCTTCTCATGTGGTCCAGGTTTCATGGATCTACATCTTTGCTAAAAGAAGTTATGGCTTGATAAATACTGCAAAGTTATTCAAACCATCCACCCACTGAGATGATTTGGTACAATTCTATACTTTCCTGGTTCCTGTTTGGGCCAGGATGTACCAAGAGAGCTCAAATTTGACACAGGCACATTTGAGGATGTTCTCCTTATGGGCTAGAGATTTTATGGACCTACACCTCATATTAAAGAAGTTATGGCTTGGTAAATTCGGCAAAGTGACACAGCCCACTGAAGTGAAGTGGTAGAATTCTATACTTTCCTGGTTCCTGTTTCGTCCAGGATCTACCAAGAGAGCTCAAATTTGGCACAGCCACATGTGAGCATGGACTGCCACTGTCTTAGAGGTTTCATGGACCTACACCTCATATTGAAGAAGTTATGGCTTGGTAAATATGGCAAAGAGACACAGGCCACTGAAGTGAAGTGGTAGAATTCTATACTTTCCTGGGTCCTGTTTGGTCCTTCTTGCACCAAGAGAGCTCAAATTTGGGACATAGACCCCTGAGGATGTTCCTCTCATGTGGTCCAAGTTTAATGGATCTACATCTTTGCTAAAAGAAGTTATGGCTTGATAAATACTGCAAAGTTATTCAAACCATCCACCCACTGAGATGATTTGGTAGAATTCTACACTTTTCTGGTTCCTGTTTGGGCCAGGATGTACCAATAGAGCTCAAATTTGACACAGGCACATTTGAGGATGTTCTCCTTATGGGCTAGAGATTTCATGGACCTACACCTCATATTAAAGAAGTTATGGCTTGGTAAATACGGCAAAGTGACACAGCCCACTGAAGTGAAGTGGTAGAATTCTGTACTTTCCTGGGTCCTGTTTGGTCCCCCTTGCACCAAGAGAGCTCAAATTTGGGACATAGACCCCTGAGGATGTTCCTCTCATGTGGTCTTAGTTTAATGGATCTACATCTTTGCTAAAAGAAGTTATGGCTTGATAAATACTGCAAAGTTATTTAAACCATCCACCCACTGAGATGATTTGGTAGAATTCTACACTTTCCTGGTTCCTGTTTGGGCCAGGATGTACCAAGAGAGCTCAAATTTGACACAGGCACATTTGAGGATGTTCTCCTTATGGGCTAGAGATTTCATGGACCTACAGCTCATCTTAAACACTAAAATTTCTGTTTTTGTTTGTGCACAATTCATATAAATAAGAATGTGGAATTTCTTTGTGGCTTCATATATTACCATCACATGTACATGTAGAGACACAGTCACCTGTGATTGATAGAGGAGGTTCCAAGCTTTTTTCCATAGTAGAACCAACTTATTGCCTCCTTCTGTCTCTGAGATATTTGACCTCAAAATCATTCTACAATTTCATCTGGTCCAACTCATATGTTCATATAGTTAGCAATGTGGAACTTCTTTGTGGCTTCATATCTTACCATCACATGTACCAGTAGAGGTCAAATTTGGCACATACACCCCTGAGGATGTTCTTCTCATGTGGTCCAGGTTTCATGGATCTACATCTTTGCTAAAAGAAGTTATGGCTTGATAAATACTGCAAAGTTATTCAAACCATCCACCCACTGAGATGATTTGGTAGAATTCTACACTTTCCTGGTTCCTGTTTGGGCCAGGATGTACCAAGAGAGCTCAAATTTGGCACAGCCACACCTGAGGATGGACTGCCACTGTCTTACAGGTTTCATGGACCTACACCTCATATTGAAGAAGTTATGGCTTGGTAAATACGGCAAAGTGACACAGCCCACTGAAGTGAAGTGGTAGAATTCTGTACTTTCCTGGGTCCTGTTTGGTCCCACTTGCACCAAGAGAGCTCAAATTTGGCACATACACCCCTGAGGATGTTCCTCTCATGTGGTCAGAAGTTATGGCTTGATAAATACTGCAAAGTTATTCAAACCATCCACCCACTGAGATGATTTGGTAGAATTCTACACTTTCCTGGTTCTTGTTTGGGCAAGGATGTACCAAGAGAGCTCAAATTTGACACAGGCACATTTGAGGATGTTCTCCTTATGGGCTAGAGATTTCATGGACCTACAGCTCATCTTAAACACTAAAATTTCTGTTTTTGTTTGTGCACAATTCATATAAATAAGAATGTGGAATTTCTTTGTGGCTGCATATATTACCATCACATGTACATGTAGAGACACAGTCACCTGTGATTGATAGAGGAGGTTCCAAGCTTTTTTCCATAGTAGAACCAACTTATTGCCTCCTTCTGTCTCTGAGATATTTGACCTCAAAATCATTCTACAATTTTCTGGTCCAACTCATATGTTCATATAGTTAGCAATGTGGAACTTCTTTGTGGCTTCATATCTTACCATCACATGTACCAGTAGAGGTCAAATTTGGCACATACACCTCTGAGGATGTTCTTCTCATGTGGTCCAGGTTTCATGGATCTACATCTTTGCTAAAAGAAGTTATGGCTTGATAAATACTGCAAAGTTATTCAAACCATCCACCCACTGAGATGATTTGGTAGAATTCTACACTTTCCTGGTTCCTGTTTGGGCCAGGATGTACCAAGAGAGCTCAAATTTGGCACAGCCACACCTGAGGATGGACTCCCCCTGTGCTAGAGGTTTCATGGACCTACACCTCATATTGAAGAAGTTATGGCTTGGTAAAGTGACGGCAAACTGACACAGCCCACTGAAGTGAAGTGGTAGAATTCTGTACTTTCCTGGGTCCTGTTTGGTCCCACTTGCACCAAGAGAGCTCAAATTTGGCACATAGACCCCTGAGGATGTTCCTCTCATGTGGTCCAAGTTTAATGGATCTACATCTTTGCTAAAAGAAGTTATGGCTTGATAAATACTGCAAAGTTATTTAAACCATCCACCCACTGAGATGATTTGGTAGAATTCTACACTTTCCTGGTTCCTGTTTGGGCCAGGATGTACCAAGAGAGCTCAAATTTGGCACATACACCCCTGAGGATGTTCCTCTCATGTGGTCAGAAGTTATGGCTTGATAAATACTGCAAAGTTATTTAAACCATCCACCCACTGACATGATTTGGTAGAATTCTACACTTTCCTGGTTCCTGTTTGGGCCAGGATGTACCAAGAGAGCTTAAATTTGACACAGGCACATTTGAGGATGTTCTCCTTATGGGCTAGAGATTTCATGGACCTACAGCTCATCTTAAACACTAAAATTTCTGTTTTTGTTTGTGCACAATTCATATAAATAAGAATGTGGAATTTATTTGTGGCTTCATATATTACCATCACATGTACATGAAGAGACACAGTCACCTGTGATTGATAGAGGAGGTTCCAAGCTTTTTTCCATAGTAGAACCAACTTATTTCCTCCTTCTGTCTCTGAGATATTTGACCTCAAAATCATTCTACAATTTCATCTGGTCCAACTCATATGTTCATATAGTTAGCAATGTGGAACTTCTTTGTGGCTTCATATCTTACCATCACATGTACCAGTAGAGGTCAAATTTGGCACATACACCCCTGAGGATGTTCTTCTCATGTGGTCCAGGTTTCATGGATCTACATCTTTGCTAAAAGAAGTTATGGCTTGATAAATACTGCAAAGTTATTCAAACCATCCACCCACTGAGATGATTTGGTAGAATTCTGTACTTTCCTGGGTCCTGTTTGGTCCCCCTTGCACCAAGAGAGCTCAAATTTGGGACAGCCACACCTGAGGATGGACTGCCACTGTGCTAGAGGTTTCATGGACCTACACCTCATATTAAAGAAGTTATGGCTTGGTAAATTCGGCAAAGTGACACAGCCCACTGAAGTGAAGTGGTAGAATTCTATACTTTCCTGGGTCCTGTTTGGTCCCACTTGCACCAAGAGAGCTCAAATTTGGCACATACACCCCTGAGGATGTTCGTCTCATGTGGTCAGAAGTTATGGCTTGATAAATACTGCAAAGTTATTCAAACCATCCACCCACTGAGATGATTTGGTAGAATTCTACACTTTCCTGGTTCCTGTTTGGGCCAGGATGTACCAAGAGAGCTCAAATTTGACACAGGCACATTTGAGGATGTTCTCCTTATGGGCTAGAGATTTCATGGACCTACAGCTCATCTTAAACACTAAAATTTCTGTTTTTGTTTGTGCACAATTCATATAAATAAGAATGTGGAATTTCTTTGTGGCTGCATATATTACCATCACATGTACATGTAGAGACACAGTCACCTGTGATTGATAGAGGAGGTTCCAAGCTTTTTTCCATAGTAGAACCAACTTATTGCCTCCTTCTGTCTCTGAGATATTTGACCTCAAAATCATTCTACAATTTTCTGGTCCAACTCATATGTTCATATAGTTAGCAATGTGGAACTTCTTTGTGGCTTCATATCTTACCATCACATGTACCAGTAGAGGTCAAGTTTGGCACATACACCTCTGAGGATGTTCTTCTCATGTGGTCCAGGTTTCATGGATCTACATCTTTGCTAAAAGAAGTTATGGCTTGATAAATACTGCAAAGTTATTCAAACCATCCACCCACTGAGATGATTTGGTAGAATTCTGTACTTTCCTGGTTCCTGTTTGGGCCAGGGTGTACCAAGTGAGCTCAAATTTGGCAAAGCCACACCTGAGGATGGACTCCCCCTGTGCTAGAGGTTTCATGGACCTACACCCCATATTGAAGAAGGTATGGCTTGGTAAAGTGACGGCAAACTGACACAGCCCACTGAAGTGAAGTGGTAGAATTCTGTACTTTCCTGGGTCCTTTTTGGTCCCACTTGCACCAAGAGAGCTCAAATTTGGCACATACACCCCTGAGGATGTTCGTCTCATGTGGTCAGAAGTTATGGCTTGATAAATACTGCAAAGTTATTCAAACCATCCACCCACTGAGATGATTTGGTAGAATTCTACACTTTCCTGGTTCCTGTTTGGGCCAGGATGTACCAAGAGAGCTCAAATTTGACACAGGCACATTTGAGGATGTTCTCCTTATGGGCTAGAGATTTCATGGACCTACAGCTCATCTTAAACACTAAAATTTCTGTTTTTGTTTGTGCACAATTCATATAAATAAGAATGTGGAATTTCTTTGTGGCTTCATATATTACCATCACATGTACATGTAGAGACACAGTCACCTGTGATTGATAGAGGAGGTTCCAAGCTTTTTTCCATAGTAGAACCAACTTATTGCCTCCTTCTGTCTCTTAGATATTTGACCTCAAAATCATTCTACAATTTCATCTGGTCCAACTCATATGTTCATATAGTTAGCAATGTGGAACTTCTTTGTGGCTTCATATCTTACCATCACATGTACCAGTAGAGGTCAAATTTGGCACATACACCCCTGAGGATGTTCTTCTCATGTGGTCCAGGTTTCATGGATCTACATCTTTGCTAAAAGAAGTTATGGCTTGATAAATACTGCAAAGTTATTCAAACCATCCACCCACTGAGATGATTTGGTAGAATTCTACACTTTCCTGGTTCCTGTTTGGGCCAGGATGTACCAAGAGAGCTCAAGCCCACTGAAGTGAAGTGGTAGAATTCTGTACTTTCCTGGGTCCTGTTTGGTCCCACTTTCATCAAGAGAGCTCAAATTTGGCACATACACCCCTGAGGATGTTCCCCTCATGTAGTCCTGGTTTTATGGACCTACATTTTTGCCAAAAGAAGTTATGGCATGATAAATACTGCCAAGTTACTCAAACTATCTACCCACTGAAGTGATTTGGTAGAATTCTATACTTTCCTGGTTCCTGTTTGGGCCAGGTTGTACCAAGAGAGCTCAAATTTGGCACAGACACATGTGAGGACGTTCTCCTTATGTCCTTGAGGTTTTATGGACCTACACCACAGAATAAAGATGTTATGGCTTGGTAAATACGGCAAAGTGACAGCCCACTGAAGTGAAGTGGTGGAATTCTGTACTTTCCTGGGTCCTGTTTGGTATATTTGGTAAATTTTGCAGAATTCCAGATGTTTGTGTGGCACAATTCATATAGGTGATTATGTGGTATGTCTTTGTGGCTTCATATCTTACCATCACATGTACCTGAAGTGACTTCTTTTGGTGACTCAGTGGTTATCAAAGTTTAAAAAGTGCTTTCTATACTTCATGAGTAGGAATAAGACACACTTTTAACATTTGAACAAAACATGTTTCTTTATTTTTATGACACACATAATTGAAAAATAAAATATGCTGCTCTGGGTGCTCTATGATCTAACTGTTAAAATTAACTAAAGTGCCATCATAATTAAACCCATCAACTGGGGAGGAGTAAAATAACAAACCAAAGGGTCCCCTTAACTTTTTGCCTTCGTTCTGTCAGAAAAATTCAGTCCTCATCATGACCGTAGTTTTCTTGGGTGCTTGGTCTTCAGGTCACGACCTTCAAAACCTTAGTCTCCTGCACCAACTCCACTGTCTCTTTATGGTGGACCGAGTCACACATCAGGAGAAGGTTGGTCCTCAGGAGGTGTGTCCTGGACACACTGGGTTCAAGCATTCAGGTCAAGATATTGGGTATCAGTGATTGGAGTGTTTGGCACAAACACTCGGCCGAGACACAGAGTGTTGGACACTCTCAGGTGCTGGAGCTTTTGCCATGTCAGCCATCTGCTTGATGATGCTGACAGTGTGAGAGCCTGTTAGATCTCCCGGAGCCAGCTCTACAGGGGATGTTTTTGGCATGTTCTCGGGAGGTGTGTCCTTGACATACCTCCCGAGAACATACCAAAAGCGTTTGGGTCCAGATATTGGGTCTCAGTGACTGGAGTGTTTGGCACAAACACCGCCGTCATTTTTTCTGTCGGCAGAGACACGCACTCTCAGGTGCTGGAGCTTTTGCCACTCAGCCATCTGCTTGATGAGGCCAGCGGTGTGGGGGCCCGTTAGATCTCCTGGAGCCAGCTCGACAGGGGTGTGGCCACACTTTCTCTGGTCATCAGGGGCTGGTTTACAGGGATTCATTTGCCTGTCTTCTTAGCTGTGGTAGTGATCTGATGGCTTTGCTCAGTGAGGGGAGGCTGGTCACAGCCATGAACCTGCCGTTTCTGCCTCTTAAATTTCCTTAGTTTCAGGTTATCTTCAGTAGTATGTGGGGATAACTTGTCAAGGACCACCTGACACTCTAACAGGGTATAGCCGCACTCTTGCAGAAGTCCCTTTGAAGACCTGGATGTTTTGGATTTGCCAGACAAAAACAGCCTCTTTTTGCAAGCCCCAACTCCTAGGGGGGTTTCATCCTCTGAGGATGAAGCCTCACTAAGAGCCCTACGAAAACTCTTGGAACTTCTGTTCTGTGGGATTTCCTGCCTTTCACGCCTCTGACGCATGACTCTCAGCTCCCCTGAGGACAATGAGGAGCTTGACTCGGGATCATCGTTGTACACAACTTCCTGCTCATCTGAACTGGTCTCTGATGTTTGGCTGAGGTCGCTTTGTTCCTCATCATCGTCTTCTCTTTCTGCATCACATGTAGTAACAGCCCGCTCAAGGGCTTTGAGTCGCAGTTCCCTTGTCTTGTATCTCATCTCTTTGTCAGGCAAAGCCACATAAAACCTTTCCGCTGTGCTTGGATCATGGCACATGGCTTTTGCAACCTGCCTCCGCTCCTTCTCTGACAGGTGATGGTTGGCCTGGAAACACAGACAAAGAAAATTTAAAAATTTGTTTTATTAAATTGCATTTTAGCAACTAAGCTTAACCCACATTTAATCAAATCTTTATAATATTTAACATCCCTAACCTTGAAAATGTGTTCAACCAATTTGGTAAATGTAGAAAAAACAAGAAATGATATTTAAAATTCAAGCCAACACATTCACTATTCCAACATCCAAATTCAAATCTATGGCTAAAGAAGAAATTCCATATTCCTAATCTATGTCTGGATTCCTACCGCTACATTCCTGACCCATTGGCAAAATTCTACCTTCCAAATTTGAGTCATGTGATATTCATTTCTTACTTGAGTAGAAACGCTGCTGCGGATCTTGTTGAATGTGATGGTATCCTGCATTCCTGCATCCTTCCAAGCCAGACTAAGGATGGGCCCAGGCTTCGTGATCTGACCGCCAGAGATTGTGTGAAACACAAACTTGCTCCTCTCTCCTTCTTCGCAGCACTCTCCATTTGCCAATGCTTCAAGCCATGAAAACTCCTTGGCATTCAGGGTCAATGATGCTTGGCCAAATGTCCGGACTGTTTTGTGGTCATCCACCTTGAAAAGTAGACAGAATTATTCATATTTCAGTGCATGTTAATGCTGGGTACACACAACAGGATAATCAGGTATAATAATGTATGTCCCGATCAGAAGATCAGAAGAGAGATATTTTATATGATCTATCTTTTGTTATCATCAAGTGTGTGGTAGCTAAATTGGTGAAGGTTTGAAAAATCATGTAGTGCGTACCAGCCTTAACTAACTTGAATGAAACTGTGCACATTAATTGACCTGAATGAATCTCTGGACTTTTATTGATCTGAATCAATCACTCATGATTAGCAGCTGATGAAAAGTTCTGACAAAGGAAGGAATTAAATGACACATTCAAATCTTATCCCTTACACTTTTCCCATAAGAAATACTTACCAGAATTTGGAACTTGGTGTGATGATTCCATGACTCGAAGTCTCTGACATGTGTTTTCCTCATGTTGACTAGGACCACTGCTCGGTGTCCCGTCAGCGTACACAGATACCCCATTATGTAGCCCATCAACTTTGAATGTTTCTCGTGGGCATTCTCATATCGGAATTTGGCAGTAGCCAAATCTTCTACAAAATATCCAAAAATATACACAACAAAAAACATTTTAAAGAATGTAGGCTAGTTAAGAGATGGTTGTGATCATAAAGAATGGTGTCCACTCACCCAGAAGCTCAGTGATTCGCTCCATGGCAGTGATCATAAATCTGTGTTGGTCACCTGGACAAAGCTGTTCCTCTGTGAAAACAGGAAAAGACATCCGAATGTATGCAGAAAATGCTATTTGTTTTTCAAAAGAACACTGTACCAGACTGGAAAAAAGATAAAATATTTACTTGATTTTTTGCGCAGGACTTTCTGGCGATGAACCACCATTTTCTTGTGGGCGTCTGAAGCAATCTTCTTGAGCTCATATTGAATTTCTGAGAAGTCCTTCTGCTTCAGTTTACTAGCTTTAGAATAGGAGCACTCAGCATGCTTAAAAAACATGATAACGTTATTTATCATGTATTTTATAGTTGTTGGGGTGTAGGCCTTTGCAGTCAAGTATGTTGGCCAGCTATGGAAAAAGGAAAGAAGTTACTAGTAACAAATTGTCAATGGAGCTGAACTTGTATAGCACTTTTCTAGCCATCTGGTTACTTTTACACGGCAGGTCACTCCTACCTATTCATACCCTTTCACTCTAATCACTCCACATTCGGTTACATCCATAGCCATTTACATGCCACTGATGAAGCAAGGACATGGACATGACTGCAGGAGTGGAGATGGAACCCACAACCTTTTGATTGCAGGACAACTGACTCTACCTACTGAGCTGCAGTTGCCCACAGTGACCATGTCTTACCAGTTCACCACCATATTCTGCATTCCAACTTTCAGATTATCATCTATTTAAAACTTTGTCTTTGGAGTTCATAGAAAAGAACCTGGTTAACTCAGAAAACATTTTTCAATAGATATATGATAGAAAAATACTTACCCACGTAACTTGTCCATGCGTAGGAGGAATCTCAGGTCCTTGCTGACAGCACTGGGTGGGAGGCCCTCAGCCATGTAGAAACAAAATCGCATAGCATGACTAGAGGTCTGCTTGGCATTCTCCGTGTCTTTTATTCCTGTTCGTCCCCCAAGGCGATGCTTCATTAAATCCTGGCAAATTTTTTTCTGAAGTAAAAGAGTGTAAACAATATTAAATAAGGAAACTAATCAACTGTAAAACTGTAGTTAATGAGGAGAGGAATAATTACCAAATAAACGACCCCCCTTCATGTATTTGGCTGTATATTCCCCTTTCTGGGCAGATAGAGGTGGTTTTCGCGGAATGCTGCTTGGACACTCTGGTTGAGTGTTATTCATTTTCTCCAACATGTCCTCAAACCGATTCATCCTGAGAGTAAGCGCTTTAAGCTGCATGCCACAGCTGCAGCTGCATGTTGAGTCGATTGTCAAAGGTGAGATTTCGCTATTGTCGCTCAAGTGCCCCGGTAAGCTACATGAGGGAGCCCCAGGGTCAGGAGATGGATGGTCACTTTGGCCGCTCAAGTGACCCGGTAAGCTGCACGAGGAAGCCCCAGAGTCATGAGATGGATGGTCACTTTGGCCGCTCAACTGCCCCGGAAAGCTGCACGAGGGAGCCCCAGAGTCAGGAGATGGATGGTCACTTCGGCCGCCCAACTGCCCCGGAAAGCTGCACGAGGGAGCCCCAGAGCCAGGAGATGGATGGTCACTTCGGCCGGCCAACTGCCCCGGAAAGCTGCACGAGGGAGCCCCAGAGCCAGGAGATGGATGGTCACTTCGGCCGGCCAACTGCCCCGGTAAGCTGCACGAGGGAGCCCCAGAGCCAGGAGATGGATGGTCACTTCGGCCGCCCAACTGCCCCGGTAAGCTGCACGAGGGAGCCCCAGAGCCAGGAGATGGATGGTCACTTCGGCCGCCCAACTGCCCCGGTAAGCTGCACGAGGGAGCCCCAGAGCCAGGAGATGGATGGTCACTTCGGCCGCCCAACTGCCCCGGTAAGCTGCACGAGGGAGCCCCAGAGCCAGGAGATGGATGGTCACTTCGGCCGCCCAACTGCCCCGGTAAGCTGCACGAGGGAGCCCCAGAGCCAGGAGATGGATGGTCACTTCGGCCGCCCAACTGCCCCGGTAAGCTGCACGAGGGAGCCCCAGAGCCAGGAGATGGATGGTCACTTCGGCCGCTCAACTGCCCCGGAAAGCTGCACGAGGGAGCCCCAGAGCCAGGAGATGGATGGTCACTTCGGCCGCCCAACTGCCCCGGTAAGCTGCACGAGGGAGCCCCAGAGCCAGGAGATGGATGGTCACTTCGGCCGCCCAACTGCCCCGGTAAGCTGCACGAGGGAGCCCCAGAGCCAGGAGATGGATGGTCACTTCGGCCGCCCAACTGCCCCGGTAAGCTGCACGAGGGAGCCCCAGAGCCAGGAGATGGATGGTCACTTCGGCCGCCCAACTGCCCCGGTAAGCTGGACGAGGGAGCCCCAGAGCCAGGAGATGGATGGTCACTTCGGCCGCTCAACTGCCCCGGTAAGCTGCACGAGGGAGCCCCAGAGCCAGGAGATGGATGGTCACTTCGGCCGCCCAACTGCCCCGGAAAGCTGCACAAGGGAGCCCCAGAGTCAGGAGATGGATGGTCACTTCGGCCGCTCAATTGCCTCGGAAAGATGCACGAGGGAGCCCCAGAGTCACTCGATGACTCAAAGTGATCTGGCTTAGGGGTGGAATGGTGTTTGGGGTAGTCACTTGTAGACTGGCTTGAAGAAAAGCTGTGTCCTGTAACAGGGGTAGAAGGAAGGGGTCTACTATTGGATCGATGAACAACACTGGAGGATGAACTGTTGTGCATTTCATCATCCAGTAACCCGCAGGTCTGCTGATCCTGGAACCTGACTGCATCAGGCTTCTGTTCATTATCAGTAGTGTCTCCTGACAGTTGCAGTTCAAAATCCTGATGGCCAAATGCTGCAATGAATGTAAACATGTTTGAATTAAAGATTTGAACTGGGGTTCCAAATTTAAGAACGCATCCTTCCATGTTTGATTTTTACAGAAAAGCCATACAACAGAGGATGTAAGTTAAATGAGTGTATGGTCAGATGCTAAATTTAATAGATTATAACAATAGAAGTTTTCATTTCAGTGCATTTGTTACTCTAGAATCAAAAATAACATTAAAACAACGTATACATACCCATTTCATCGGGATTACCAAGGTCCAAATTGGACACCATGACCACCTCTGGATTACTTCTTCGAAGCTGAGCAAGCTCTTTAACAATAGAAGCTCTTTTTGCCTGTTTAATGAGCGGCTCTCGTTCCTATTAAAAAAAAAAAATATATATATATATATATATATATATATATTATTCCAACAATAGCTTACTTAAGACAGAGGAAAAATCAGTTTCACACTAGATCTTTTTTGTATTTAGGAAATATTATAAAAATAAGTTGCCTAGGGCGCGAGGCGCGAGGCGGGTATGGGGATACGTACAAACACCAGGATGTTAGTTAATGTGGTCCAGGAAAGGGAAGCTTGGGGTCCCCTGCTGGAGCTGTTGCATGGTTGAAGATGAGTGAGTGAAATAAATGTACTTACACCTGCTGAGGAAAGTCTATGTTGGTCCTGTAAGTGCTTATCCAGGCGAACAAGGGTGGTCTTCCTACACAATGGGCAGTCCAGGGGGTCTGGAGTTCTGCAGTAAAGAGAGAAAAATGAATCCAGTCATTAAAACAGATTATCAATGAATAAATATGACAAAATATTTTCTGAATCTTACCTCGCACTCCCATATTTAAGGAGAAGATGGAACTCATCTTTATTTTGAATGCTGTGTGAGACATTAAGGTGTTGTCTGAGGTTGACATAGCTGGAGAAACAGAGTCCACATAGTTTCGACTGTGGAAAGGTAAAAATAACACGCCAAATTAGAGATCTGTCTCCACAGCAAATTTTGTACAACATACAGCAAAGAACACTCTTGAGTTATACTCACCATTTTTCCAAACAGCTGAAGCTGTGTGCCATTATCTGTACATTCAGAGGGGTTTAAGGGAGAAGTCATGTCACAAAGTGAAAAAAGAGCAAACAGAGCAAGTAAAATATTTCTCAAGACATTCTGATGACAAGCCAACTCCATGCATATTCCTAAATTAATGTTTCAAGCACACAAGTGGTTGAAGATTGGAGATAAGTGATGAGTGAGTGAGAGATATTTTTTATTTATTTTTTTTATTTATATACATATTCTAATATAGAAACATAGATACAATTCTGGTGTCCATCCACATTTACATCTATACCATAATCTGCTATGTGCAGCACAAAAAGGTGATAAAAAGGGATACTTCAAACGTCTGAAAATGCATAAAGACGCTGAATAGCATGACAGAGTGATGTTAGACACTGATATAAGTGAAAATCTATCAGGTTTAAGCAGGTTCTATCAAGTAAAAAGACTAAATTGAGAGACATAACCTTTACTCACCTCCAGGTCGACTTGGCTTCTGCACTTCCTGCTTCCTGTGACACAGGAAGTCCAATTTTGAATCTACATGCATTATAGAATATATTGAAATGTGGAAGTGCAGAATAGAATACACCCCGAATTCATGTTTTTACTTCCTGTGACACAGGAAGTCAAAATTTTAATTAATTCAAAAAGAAAAAAGTAGGTTTTTATGTTAAAACTGAAATACTATAAATTATGGCATTATAGAATATATTGAAATACAAAAGTGCAGTATAGAATACACCCTGAATTTGTGTTTTTTCCTTCCTGTGACAAAGGAAGTCCAACTTTGAATCTACGTGTGATGTAAAAATGTGAAATATGAAAATATGAAC
Source organism: Pterois miles (assembly GCA_947000775.1). Classification (NCBI taxonomy): domain Eukaryota; kingdom Metazoa; phylum Chordata; class Actinopteri; order Perciformes; family Scorpaenidae; genus Pterois; species Pterois miles. The sequence continues at coordinate 39,818 of CAMQGK010000282.1, read as the reverse complement.
TTATAGTGAGTGCTGTTATTGGAAGGGAAAATAATATTCTATCATGTAGTACTAGTAAGTAGTACTACTTGCTGCAGTGCAGCTGAATTGGCAGAGAATTCGTTTTTCCGGAAAGGTATAAATAAAATGAGGGTTGGAGGCGGGGCCTTTGGGCATTACAATAACAAGATGATATGATCTAAAGATCCAGAGTTTTGGAAAGGGGTATAAAAAGGCCCTTCGATTTGGATTTTTTTTTTCTCAAATGAAACGTTCAAGTGGAGCAATGCATCTTTAAAAGTCTGAATTTTAATTTAAAGGAAGACTTTAAAGCCAGAGTTCATTTTTTTATTTTATTTGATAGAAATTTGGAATGTTTGTTTGGTTTGGTTCCACTTGCACCTAGAGAGCTCAGATTTTGCACAGACCTGAGGATATTCTCCTCCTGTGGTCCAGGTTTCATGGACCTACATCTTTGCCAAACAAAGTTATGGCTTGATAAATACTGCAATGTTATTCAAACCATCTACCCACTGAAGTGATTTGGTAGAATTCTATACTTTTCTGGTTCCTGTTTGGGCCAGGATTTACCAAGAGAGCTCAAATTTGGCACAGACACACATGTTGTTTTCCTTATGTGCTAGAGGTTTCATGGACCTACACCTCATATTGAAGAAGTTATGGCTTGGTAAATACGGCAAAGTGACACAACCCACTGAAGTGAAGTGGTAGAATTCTGTACTTTCCTGGGTCCTGTTTGGTCCAACTTGCACCAAGAGAGCTCAAATTTGGCACAGACACACCTGAGGATGTTCTCCTCATGTGGTCCAGGTTTCATGGACCTACATCTTTGGCAAAAGAAGTTATGGCTAGAATTCCAGATTTTTGTGTGGCACAATTCATATAGGTGAGAATGTGGAATGTCTTTGTGGCTTCATATCTTACCATCACATGTACCTGGAGTGACTTCTTTTGGTGACTCAGTGGTTATCAAAGTTTAAAAAGTGCTTTCTATACTTCATGAGTAGGAATAAGACACACGTTTAACATTTGAACAAAACGTATTTCTTTATTTTTATTACACACATAATTGAAAAATAAAATATGCTGCTCTGTGTGCTCTTTGATCTAACTGTTAAAATAAACTAAAATGCCAGCATAATTAAACCCATCAACTGGGAGGAGTAAAACAACAAACCAGAGGCTCGCCTCAACTTTCTTTGTGGTCTTACAAAAATTCAGTCCTCATCATGACCGTTGTTTTCCTGGGTTCTTGGTCTTCAGGTCACGACCTTCAAAACCTTTGTCTCCTGTACCAACTCCACTGTCTCTTTATGGTGGACTGAGTCACACATCAGGAGAAGGCTGGTCCTCAGGAGGTGTGTCCTGGACACACTGGGTTCCCTGGGTAAAAGCATTCGGGGCAAGATCTTGGGTCTCATTGATTGGAGTGTTTGGCACAAACACCGCCGTCATTTTTTCTGTCGGCAGGGACACAGACTGTTGGACACTCTCAGGTTCTGGATCCTTTCCCACATTAGCCATCTGCTTGATGAGGCCAGGGGTGGGGGGGGCTGTTAGATCTCCTGGAGCCAGCTCTACAGGGGATGCTTTTGGCATGTTCTCTGGAGGTGTGTCCTGGACACACTGGGTTCCCTGGGTAAAAGTATTCGGGTCAAAATCTTGGGTCTCAGTGACTGGAGTGTTTGGCACAAACACCGCCATCATTTTCTCTGTCGGCAGAGACACAGAGTGTTGGACACTCTCAGGTTCCGGATCCTTTCCCACATTAGCCATCTGCTTGATGAGGCCAGGGGTGTGGGGGCCCGTTAGATCTCCTGGAGCCAGCTCTACAGGGGATGTTTTTGGCATGTTCTCGGGAGGTGTGTCTTTGACACACTGGGTTCCCTGGGTAAAAGCATTCGGGTCAAGATATTGGGTCTCAGTGACTGGAGTGTTTGGCACAAACACCGCCATCATTTTTTCGGTCGGCAGAGACACAGAGGGTTGGACACTCTCAGGTGCTGGAGCTTTTGCCACGTCAGCCATCTGCTTGATGAGGCCAGCGGTGTGGGGGCCCGTTAGATCTCCTGGAGCCAGCTCTACAGGGGGGGTGGCCACACTTCCTCTGGTCATCAGGGGCTGGTTTACAGATGGGCATTTGCCTGTCGTCTCAGCTGTGGTAGTGATCTGATGGCTTTGCTCAGTGAGGGGAGGCTGGTCACAGCCATGATCCTGTCGTTTCTGCCTCTTAAATGTTGTTAGTGTCAGGTAATATTCAGTAGTACGTGGGGATAACTTTTCAAGGACCACCTGACACTTTGGCAGGGTATAGCCGCATTCTTGCAGAAGTCCTTTTGAGGATCTGGATGTTTTGGATTTGCCAGACAAAAACAGCCTCTTTTTGCAAGCCCCATCTCCTAGTGGGGTTTCATCCTCTGAGGATGAAGCCCCACAAGGAGCCCTACGAGAACTCTTGGAACTTCTGTTCTGTGGGATTTCCTGCCTTTCACGCCTCTGACGCATGACTCTCAGCTCCCCTGAGGACAATGAGGAGCTTGACTCAGGATCATCGTTGTACACAACTTCCTGCTCATCTGAACTGGTCTCTGATGTTTGGCTGAGGTTGCTTTGTTCCTCATCATCGTCTTCTCTTTCTGCATCACATGTAGTAACAGCCCGCTCAAGGGCTTTGAGTCGCAGTTCCCTTGTCTTGTATCCCATCTCTTTGTCAGGCAAAGCCACATAAAACCTTTCCGCTGTGCTTGGATCATGGCACATGGCTTTTGCAACCTGCCTCCGCTCCTTCTCTGACAGGTGATGGTTGGCCTGGAAACACAGACAAAGAAAATTTAAAAATTTGTTTTATTAAATTGCATTTTAGCAACTAAGCTTAACCCACATTTAATCAAATCTTTATAATATTTAACATCCCTAACCTTGAAAATGTGTTCAACCAATTTGGTAAATGTAGCTATATGCAAAAAACAAGAAATGATATTTAAAATTCAAGCCAACACATTCACTATTCCAACATCCAAATTCAAATCTATGGCTAAACAAGAAATTCCATATTCCTAATCTATGTCTGGATTCCTACCGCTACATTCCTAACCCGTTGGCAAAATTCTACCTTCCAAATTTGAGTCATGTGATATTCATTTCTTACTTGAGTAGAAACGCTGCTGCGGATCTTGTTGAATGTGATGGTATCCTGCATTCCTGCATCCTTCCAAGCCAGACTAAGGATGGGCCCAGGCTTCGTGATCTGACCGCCAGAGATTGTGTGAAACACAAACTTGCTCCTCTCTCCTTCTTCGCAGCACTCTCCATTTGCCAATGCTTCAAGCCATGAAAACTCCTTGGCATTCAGGGTCAATGATGCTTGGCCAAATGTCCGGACTGTTTTGTGGTCATCCACCTTGAAAAGTAGACAGAATTATTCATATTTCAGTGCATGTTAATGCTGGGTACACACAACAGGATAATCAGGTATAATAATGTATGTCCCGATCAGAAGATCAGAAGAGAGATATTTTGTATGATCTATCTTTTGTTATCATCAAGTGTGTGGTAGCTAAATTGGTGAAGGTTTTAAAAATCGTGTAATGTGTACCAGCCTTAACTAACTTGAATGAAACTGTGCACATTAATTGACCTGAATGAATCTCTGGACTTTTATTGATCTGAATCAATCACTCATGATTAGCAGCTGATGAAAAGTTCTGACAAAGGAAGGAATTAAATGACACATTCAAATCTTATCCCTCACACTTTTCCCATAAGAAATACTTACCAGAATTTGGAACTTGGTGTGATGATTCCATGACTCGAAGTCTCTGACATGTGTTTTCCTCATGTTGACTAGGACCACTGCTCGGTGTCCCGTCAGCGTACACAGATACCCCATTATGTAGCCCATCAACTTTGAATGTTTCTCGTGGTCATTCTCATTTAGGAATTTGGCAGTAGCCAAATCTTCTACAAAATAGCCAAAAATATACACAACAAAAAACATTTTAAAGAATGTAGGCTAGTTAAGAAATAGTTTTGATGATAAAGAATGGTGTCCACTCACCCAGAAGCTCAGTGATTCGCTCCATGGCAGTGATCAGAAATCTGTGTTGGTCACCTGGACGAAGCTGTTCCTCTGTGAAAACAGGAATAGTCATCCTAATGAGGCTCTAATTCCTAATTCATTTAGATGACAAAATGCATGCAGAAAATACTACTTGTTTTTGGAAAAAAACACAATACCAGACTGGAAAAAAGATCAAATATTTACTTGATTTTTTGCGCAGGACTTTCTGGCGATGAGCCACCATTTTCTTGTGGGCGTCTGAAGCAATCTTCTTGAGCTCATATTGAATATGAGAGAAGTCCTTCTGCTTGAGTTTACTAGCTTTAGAATAGGAGCACTCAGCATGCTTAAAAAACATGATAACGTTATTTATCATGTTTTTTATAGATGTTGGGGCGTAGCCCTTTGCAGTCAAGTATGTTGGCCAGCTATGGAAAAAGGAAAGAAGTTACTAGTGACAAATTGTGAATGGAGCTGAGCTTTTATAGCACTTTTCTAGCCATCTGGTTACTTTTACACGGCAGGTCACTCCTACCTATTCGTACCCTTTCACTCTAATCACTCCACATTCGGTTGCATCCATAGCCATTTACATGCCACTCACGAAGCAAGGACATGGACATTACTGCAGGAGCGGGGATGGAACCCACAACCTTCTGATTGCAGGACAACTGACTCCACCTACTGAGCTGCAGTTGCCCACAGTGACCACGTCTTACCAGTTCACCACAATATTCAATATTCTTCATTCCATCTTTCAGATTATCATCTATTTATATATATATATATATATATATATATATATATATATATATATATATGACAGAAAAATACTTACCCACGTAACTTGTCCATGCGTAGGAGGAATCTCAGGTCCTCGCTGACAGCACTGGGTGGGAGGCCCGCAGCCATGTAGAAACAGAATCGCATAGCATGACTAGAGGTCTGCTTGGCATTCTCCTTTTCTTTTATCCCTGTTCGTCCCCCAAGGCGATGCTTCATTAAATCCTGGCAAATTTTTTCTGAAGTCAAAGAGTGTAAACAATATTAAATAAGGAAACTAATCAACTGTAAAACTGTAGTTAATGAGGAGAGGAATATTTACCGAATAAACGACCCCCCTTCATGTATTTGGCTGTATATTCCCCTTTCTGGGCAGATAGAGGTGGTTTTTGCGGAATGCTGCTTGGGCACTCTGGTTGAGTGTTAATTATTTTCCCCAACATGTCTTCAAACCGATTCATCCTGAGAGTAAGCGCTTTAAGCTGCAAGCCACAGCTGCAGCTGCATGTTGAGTCCATTGTCAAAGGTGAGATTTCACTTCGGCCGCTCAACTGCCCCGGAAAGCTGCACGAGGGAGCCCCAGAGTCAGGAGATGGATGGTCACTTTGGCCACTCAAGTGCCCCGGTAAGCTACATGAGGGAGCCCCAGAGTCAGGAGATGGATGGTCGCTTCGGCCACTCAAGTGCCCCGGTAAGCTACATGAGGGAGCCCGAGAGTCACTGGATGACTCAAAGTGATCTGGCTGAGGCGTGAAATGGTGTTTGGGGTAGTCACTTGTAGACTGGTTTGAAGAAAAGCTGTGTCCTGTAACAGGGGTAGAAGGAAGGGGTCTACTATTGGATGGATGAACAACACTGGAGGATGAACTGCTGTGCATTTCATCATCCAGTAACCCGCGGGTCTGCTGATCCTGGAACCTGACTGCATCAGGCTCCTGTTCATTATCAGTAGTGTCTTCTGACAGTTGCAGTTCCAAATCCTGATGGCCAAATGCTGCAATGAATGTAAACATGTTTGAATTAAAGATTTGAACTGGGGTTCCAAATTTAAGAACGCATCCTTCCTTGTTTGATTTTTACAGAAAAGCCATACAACAGAGGATGTAAGTTAAATGAGTGTATGGTCAGATGGGACATTTAATAGAATATAACACTAGAAGTTTTCATTTCACTGCATTTGTTACTCTAGAATCACAAATAACATTAAAACAATGTATACATACCCATTTCATCGGGATTACCAAGGTCCAAATTGGACACCATGACCACCTCTGGATTACTTCTTCGAAGCTGAGCAAGCTCTTTAACAATAGTGGCTCTTTTTGCCTGTTTAATGAGCGGCTCTCGTTCCTATTAAAACAAAATTTTATTTTATTCCAACATTAGCTTACTTAAGACAGCGGAAAAATCAGTTTCACACTAGATCTTTTGTCTATTTAGGAAATGTTATCTAATTAAGTTGCCTAGGGCACGAGGAGGGTGTGGGGATACGCACAAACACCCAGATGTTAGTTAATGTGGTCCAGGAAAGGGAAGCTTGGGGTCCTCTGCTGGAGCTGTTGGATGGTTGAAGATGAGTGAGTGAAATAAATGTACTTACACCTGCTGAGGAAAGTCTATGTTGGTCCTGTAAGTGCTTATCCAGGCGAACAAGGCTGGTCTTACTACACAATGGGCAGTCCAGGGCGTCTGGAGTTCTGCAGTAAAGAGAGAAAAATGAATCCAGTCATTAAAACAGATTATCAGTGAATAAATATGACAAAATATTTTCTGAATCTTACCTCGCATTCCCATATTTAATGAGAAGCTGGAACTCATCTTTATTTTGAATGCTGTGTGAGACATTAAGGTGCTGTTTGAGGTTGACATAGCTGGAGAAACAGAGTCCACATAGTTTCGACTGTGGAAAGGTAAAAATAACACGCCAAATTAGAGATCTGTCTCCGCCACAAATTTTGTACAACAAACAGCAAAGAACACTCTTGAGTTATACTCACCATTTTTCCAAACAGCTGAAGCTGTGCACCATTATCTGTACATTCAGAGGGGTTTAAGGGAGAAGTCATGTCACAAAGTGAAAAAAGAGCAAACAGGTAAGTAAACAAAGCAAGTAAAGTATTTCTCAAGACATTCTGATGACAAGCCAACTCCATGCATATTCCTAAATTAATGTTTCAAGCACACAAGTGGTTGAAGATTGGAGATACGCGATGAGTGATGAGTGAATATTTGATACTAGGTTTTGGACTTACTGTTTAATACTTTGTCAACAGCTCAAGAAATCATTTTTATCATCCATATTTTACCGTTTGTGCATTTCTGCGCGATTCCTGCATCGGAGGTGGTCTTCTTGCGCAATGACAATTTTTTCACCTCGTCAGTCACGTGCTCAGTGAGGCTTATGCTACTCTTTCCCCCGTGTTGCCCAGGACGTCTCTCTCTCAGCCGGTACTTCAAGTGCACAGAGTCCTTTGTTTCCTCAGAGTGAGTCGTTTCCCCTCTTGGCTTGAAGTGACCCTGTCTGTTCCTCTCACATGTCACACATTCACACAGTTCATTTCCCTCCCCAAAAAAGCTATCACCATAGTAACATGTGATCTCGTCGCCAGGACAAATATGTTGAATCACCTCAACATAAACAATGTTCTTCTCACCAGCAGAATACCTGCAGTTTGGTTTGCATTCATGATTAATAAAAGTTGCAGGGCCCAGCCAGAGCTGATCACAGCCTTTCCGCAAGGAGTACATCAGGCTGAAGTCATTGACCCCTGCCCGTAGTACCGTGCTGTCATTAGGCCGCAAATCTGCCGAGCAGCCCACCAGGTCCCCTATACGCTGTCCGACAAACCAGTGCTTTGTTGACATGACTTTAGCTCCGTTTGTTTCTGAAGAGTATCTGTCACAAGACTCTATCCTGATACCACTGTCCAAAAGGAAGGCGCTAAGGTAGCGGTGCACATGCTGTGTTAACAATGCCTGACCACGACTCCCCAGGGAATGAAAATAGTCTGCAGCCAGACCGCTCTCTGTCAGGGCCTTGATCGTCACATCAAAGTTGTGTGTACGCTGAAAGCGCAGCAGCGTCTCTCGGAGAAAATCCTGACATCGGATCTCTGGGGTGGCACTGAGTTTCATTTTATGGGTGCAGAAGCCCAGTAAGGGATCCAGAACCAAACCAGTGGCCAGGTCATCGGAGTCACTCAGCTCAGTCACAGTCATACTGGTCCATCCAATTTCTCCAGCCATCACTGTGCTGGGAGTCAAATGACGATGACCAATTAGCTTTAAAATGTACTAATTATGTAGCTAGCCAAGAATAAGCACGTTCCATATTGTAATATACAAACATAGATACAATTCTGGTGTCCATCCACATTTATATCTATACCATAATCTGCTATGTGCAGCACAAAAAGGTGATAAAAAGAGATATTTCAAACGTCTGAAAATGCATAAAGACGCTGAATAGCACGACAGAGTGATGTTAGACACTGATATAAGTGAAAATCTATCAGGTTTAAGCAGGTTCTATGAAGTAAAAAGACTTAATTTAGAGACATAACCTTTACTCACCTTCAGGTAGACTTGGCCTCTGCACTTCCTGCTTCCTGTGATATAGGAAGTCAAAATTTTAATTTATTCAAAAAGGAAAAAAGTAGGTTTTTAAGTTAAAACTGAAATACTATAAATTATGGCATTATAGAATATATTGAAATACAAAAGTGCAATATAGAATACCCTGAATTCATGTTTTTTTTACTTCCTGTTACACAGGAAGTCCAATTTTGAATCTACATGCATTATAGAATATACTGAAATGTGGAAGTGCAGTATAGAATACACCCTGAATTCATGTTTTTTTGCTTCCTGTTACACAGGAAGTCCAATTTTGAATCTATATGCATTATAGAATATACTGAAATGTGGAAGTGCAGTATAGAATACACCCTGAATTCATGTTTTTTTACTTCCTGTGACACAGGAAGTCCAATTTTGAATCTACATGTGATGTAAAAATGTGAAATGTGCTGAGTGCTGTTATTGGAAGGGAAAATAATATTCTATCACGTAGTAGTACTACTTGCTGCAGTGCAGCTGAATTGGCAGTGAATTAGTTTTTCCGGGGAGGTATAAATAAAATAAAGGTTCGAGGGTGGGCTTTGGGCATTACAATAATAAGATGATATGATCCAAAGATCCAGAGTTTTGGAAATGGGTGGAAAAAGGCCCTTCGAGTTGGATTTTTTTTCTCTAATGAAGCGTTCTAGTGGAGTAAAAGTTCTTTAAAAGTCTAAATTTTAATTTAAATGAAGACTTTAAAGGCTGAGTTCATTTTTTATTTTATTTGATAGATATTTGGTCGTTATTTAATTGGCAGAGTTTTTCAGTGAAGCTAATTTTAAAGAAAGAAAGAAAAGAAAGATCTTCCTTTATTAGTCCCACAGTGGGGAAATTCAGTTTTACACTCTGTTGTTCACACAGTACATATACATGTCAATGAAGAGATGTCAGAGTGAAGGGGCTGCTCCTGACAAGTGCCCAGAGCAGTTGGGGTTTGGTTTGCCCAAGAAGTAAACTGGCACCTCTCCAGCAACCAGTTGGTCTTGATCCATGGGGGGTCTTGAACCCGTGACTTCCGCATCCTAACCCAAGTCCTTACAGACTGAGCTACTGCCGCCCTTTACAGTGAGCTTCTGTTTAAAGAATGTCATGAATATTATTGGATAAAAAATTTTTGATTTTTGAATTTTGAGAATAAAGCTCACTGAAATAAAAAAAAAGTGAAATATTGCAAAAACCAATCATTTTCTACATATCTTATGAGAGAAAAAGAAGGACGAAACATGCAACACGGGATGACAAAGCTTTACATCTTTTCAGCTTCTAGGGTTTTTACACGGGTGCATTCAGTAAAACATCAGAGAAAAAGAGGCAAATACAACATCTGGGCATTTTAAATTGGCCACAGAATAAGGCATCCCATGTAATTGTTAATGTTTTTGTTTTCTTATTTATCTTGCAGTGAGGGCTCTGCCAAGCTGCCAATCCAAGGCATAACAGAAGCATTTACTGGCCCATAGATGGTGACAAGGCCCGGGCAGCAGTGAGTCCGTCTGACAGACCAGTGGAAGACCTTTGTCTTCCATTTTTTCATTGCCACCACGGGACAGCGTGGTCACTGCCTCCGGAGGTGTCGCCTAAAGGATGTGTGCCGCCCCGGTTACGACGGACTGCCCAGGGGAATATGATATGCCCTTGTCACTAGCTCATGTATGGGAGAGAGGGGTCTCAGTAGACTCTGCCCCTGCAGGGAAGTACTGTTTGGACGGGACTCCAAATGTAACTACGTCCTCAATGACACAAACAAAATACGATAGAAGAAGTTCTATGTAAGAAGAGTCCTTGTCACTAGCTCATGTATGGAAGAAAGGGTCTCAGTACACCCCTGATGATGCCCTGTGTTTATGGTTTTCCCCCAACTGCTGCCAGAGAAGAAGGTTATTGTTTGGACGGGACTCCAAGTGTAACTACGTCCTCAATGACCCAAACAAAATACGAAGGAAGAAGTTCTATGTAAGAAGAGTCCTTGTCACTAGCTCATGTATGGGAGATAGGGGTCCCAGTAGACCCCTGATGATGCCCTATGTCCAGCCAGGTCCAACCAGGTACTGTGCATGCCCCACCTCCAGCAGAATCCAGAGGTTTTCCCCCAACTGCTGCCAGAGAAGAAAGTGCAGGTTGTCGTTATATATTAAAAGCAGGACAGTACTGTTTGGACGGGACTCAAAGTGTAACTACGTCCTCAACGACCCAAATGAAATCCGATCCGAGAAGTTCCATGTAAGGAGAGTGTAGTATCCTGTGACTAAATGGTGTCTCAGTACGCACATCTGTAATCCAGCCTGAATGCTGGTGGTCTTTATCCAGCTTTGTTTTTGTGTTCTTGGTGAATGTTCTCCGTTAGATTTTGTTTGAGCAGTTCCGCTCAGGTTGTGTTTTTTTATAATAAACAATAAATGGCTGCAAAAGTGCTGTTGTTGAGGCATAACTTACAATTACAGCTTTGGAAGTCAGCAGACAATTATTGAAGTTATTCTGTCACAGGTGGACCTGTTTTTGTAGTAAAATAAAATAAATGAGCTAAAAAAGATCCCAGACTTGCTGTCTGTATGGAGTCATGGCGATGGGATTAGCTTTCTGGAAACAAGCTTTTAATAGCAATAAAAAAGAGAAAATATATTGTCAGACACAAATTAAAAAGCAGTGAATGAACCTCGAGACTCTAGAAGGACTGGTCTTGGGCAGGAGGTGCTTTGAGGTGCGGGTCTGTGCATGTCCAGGCAGGGACAGCAAGACTGAAGAGGAAAATAGCACCAAAATGCCACAAAGCAAGCAAACAAGGGAATTGAACCTTATTTTTTTTATTTGGCCATATCCCTTCATAATTATGTTCTGAATTGTTCATTTACCCTCCCCTGTGGCCTGCTGGCTGCCCCCCATCACCAGTCAGCCCGCTGAGTGACAGGCAACCAGTGGGCCTTGTGTTATATTTTCATTTGGTTTGTATTGTTTTATGGTTATTTATTATTTTTGTCTTTTTTTCCACTTGAGTCCAGCCAGGTCCAACCAGGTACTGTGCATGCCCCACCTCCAGCAGAATCCAGAGGTTTTCCCCCAACTGCTGCCAGAGAAGAAAGTGCAGGTTGTCGTTACATATTAAAAGCAGGACAGTACTGTTTGGACGGGACTCAAAGTGTAACTACGTCCTCAATGACCCAAACAAAATACGAAGGAAGAAGTTCTATGTAAGAAGAGTCCTTGTCACTAGCTCATGTATGGGAGATAGGGGTCCCAGTAGACCCCTGATGATGCCCTATGTCCAGCCAGGTCCAACCAGGTACTGTGCATGCCCCACCTCCAGCAGAATCCAGAGGTTTTCCCCCAACTGCTGCCAGAGAAGAAAGTGCAGGTTGTCGTTATATATTAAAAGCAGGACAGTACTGTTTGGACGGGACTCAAAGTGTAACTACGTCCTCAACGACCCAAATGAAATCCGATCCGAGAAGTTCCATGTAAGGAGAGTGTAGTATCCTGTGACTAAATGGTGTCTCAGTACGCACATCTGTAATCCAGCCTGAATGCTGGTGGTCTTTATCCAGCTTTGTTTTTGTGTTCTTGGTGAATGTTCTCCGTTAGATTTTGTTCGAGCAGTTCCGCTCAGGTTGTGTTTTTTTATAATAAACAATAAATGGCTGCAAAAGTGCTGTTGTTGAGGCATAACTTACAATTACAGCTTTGGAAGTCAGCAGACAATTATTGAAGTTATTCTGTCACAGGTGGACCTGTTTTTGTAGTAAAATAAAATAAATGAGCTAAAAAAGATCCCAGACTTGCTGTCTGTATGGAGTCATGGCGATGGGATTAGCTTTCTGGAAACAAGCTTTTAATAGCAATAAAAAAGAGAAAATATATTGTCAGACACAAATTAAAAAGCAGTGAATGAACCTCGAGACTCTAGAAGGACTGGTCTTGGGCAGGAGGTGCTTTGAGGTGCGGGTCTGTGCATGTCCAGGCAGGGACAGCAAGACTGAAGAGGAAAATAGCACCAAAAATGCCACAAAGCAAGCAAACAAGGGAATTGAACCTTATTTTTTTTTATTTGGCCATATCCCTTCATAATTATGTTCTGAATTGTTCATTTACCCTCCCCTGTGGCCTGCTGGCTGCCCCCCATCACCAGTCAGCCCGCTGAGTGACAGGCAACCAGTGGGCCTTGTGTTATATTTTCATTTGGTTTGTATTGTTTTATGGTTATTTATTATTTTTGTCTTTTTTCACTTGAGTCCACTTTAAGTCTCCCTCCCCCTCTGGCCTGTAGGATCCTAACCCTGGCCCTGTAAAAAGGCCATCAATGTGTGGCAATATTCCAGGTGGGTAGGACTTTCCTGACATTGTGGAATCCCTGGGCATAGAGGACCTGTGGCGCTACTGTCTGCTACACTTTCTTTGCCATGTCTTCACTTTTGATAAAATGAATTGCCATGGAGCTTTAGATGAAGCAGTTGGAAATTATATAAGTGAGGCTGACGTAGATGCCTCCATCACCAGAATGAAGATGGAAGCATCACAAGAGGAGACAAAGTTTTTCTTCTCTTCTCTGCATGAAGACCCTCCTGACAGACTAGTAAAACAAGGCCTACTTAATAGGTACCAGGCAAAAAATACACCCAACAAGTGCTTTGCTAAGGTCCCAAACACTTTTAAAGGCAGCCACTTTAATTAAATTAGGAGATGAGGATGGCCTTGCCAACAAATGTCACTTAAATGTCCCTTTCAACATATGCATCTTCCCGTCTGGTGAAACTACACCTTTCTGATAATACCTGGCTCGATCCTCTACGACCAAAAATGAGCAATTTTCTCCATTTCACCTCCCTCTGTCATCAGCTCTTTGGGAGTACAAGTCTCCATAGGCCTGTTGAGCATGAAGCAATTTGGAGCTCGGACACAAAACAGATGTGGTAGGGCTCCTTGAGAGCTTTCAGGTCTTTCAACTGAACAAGTCTATTTGGCTCCGATACGACGAGCTAGTGACTTTGAACCTTCTTTGGCTGAAAACTGGGATCCCCAACATCGCCTGACATCATTTTGGGCCCTCTGGCCCCAAAGGAAGGGCCCCAAAAGTGATGGCAAAGCGCAGCTGCGTCTGTCTGAGAATATCCTATCGGATCTCAAGTTGGCATTGAGTGTCATTTAATGGGTACAGAAGCCCAGTAAGGGATCCAGAACCAAACCAGTGGCCAGGTCATTAGTTTCACTCAGCTCAGTCACAGTCATACTGGTCCATCCAATTTCTCCAGCATCACTGTGCTGGGAGTCATATGACGATGACCAATTAGCTTTAAAATGTACTAATTATGTAGCTAGCCAAGAATAAGCACGTTCCATATTGTAATATACAAACATAGATACAATTCTGGTGTCCGTCCACATTTATATCTATACCATAATCTGCTATGTGCAGCACAAAAAGGTGATAAAAACAGATATTTCAAACGTCTGAAAATGCATAAAGACGCTGAATAGCACGACAGAGTGATGTTAGACGCTATATAAGTGAAAATCTATCAGGTTTAAGCAGGTTCTATGAAGTAAAAAGACTTAATTTAGAGACATAACCTTTACTCACCTTCAGGTAGATTTGGCTTCTGCACTTCCTGCTTCCTGTGACACAGGAAGTCCAACTTTGAATCTACATGCATTATAGAATATATTGAAATGTGGAAGTGCAGTATGTAAGTGTAACAGGTCCTATTACACTTAAATTACAATTTTTAAATCATTAGCAAACCAATTTTTAGTGTGTTTGTATTCTAATCTATCAAAAACACAGAAAGTAGGTTTTTTATGTTAAAACTGAAATACTATCAAAGGATTGAATACTATCCACCACCTCTCTCTCTCTATCACTGAAATTTGATAATTTAAAGTTCAGATGGTTTTAATCATAGATACAATTCTGGTATCAGGACACATTAATATCAATACCGTGATCTGCTTCCTGCTTCCTGTGTAACAGGAAGTTGGTCACAGGTGACGGTAGAACAGAGCGTGACTTTGTCCGGAGAATCAGAGCGGCATGGTCAGTACAGCATTCGCTGTTCAGCACCATTGTGATAAAAAGAGAGCTGAGCCGAAAAGCAAAACTCTTGATCTACCCTCACCTTTGGTCATGACTGAAAGAAGGAGGTGGAATTTAACCCTTAAACCAGATATGACCTCAGGAGCTTGCTCATGTTTATGGATGGAATCCGCAGAGTCTTAAGAAACCTCAGTGACACAAGAACTTATGAAAAACAATTTAATATGAGCAGAGCAGCAAACAGAAAGAACAGTAGACAAAAAAAAGTAGCAAAAATGTAAAACGGACAGGAAACAAAGCCTTAAGTCTCCTCAGCTTCCTGATATTTGATCTTTTATTTCCTGAACAAAAGGCACGCAGCAAGGCAGAGCATAAAAACACCCAAAACAGCCATCACATACATGAATGCACAGATGACCAAAGGCTTGTTGAGACAGCGCCAGCACCTCTAGACAAAGAAAACACCAATGACTCAGTATTTTCATTTTCTTTGCTCTTTCTAACAATGTACTGGCAGTTATAGTGCATTTTAAAATACGTACCCTGATAGCTCGGCGCACCACTGTACGTCTGTCAGCCGGGTAGGGGGGAAAGGTTTCGTCATCACTTAGCTAAAATTGATTTAAAAGTTATTTATTTAAAGATTATATGTAATGACTCTAACATCCAGCAGTAATATTATACTATTTTACTGTGTACATTATTAAACACGTACCCTGAAATTTGTATATTCTTCAACAGGGTAGGGGGGAGGGGCTTCGTCGTCATCAGGTAGCTATAGTAGATTTAAAAGTTATATATTTAAAGATTATATTTAATGATTGGAACATCCAGCAATAGTATTATACTATTATACTATGTACAGTATTAAACACGTACCCTGATATCTAGGTTGTCCAGTGCATATTCATCAGGCAGGTAGGGGGGAAAGAGTTCTTCATCATCATCAGTTAGCTAAAGCAGATTTATAAGTTATATATTTAAAGATTATATGTAATGGCTGTAACATCCAGCAGTAGTATTATACTATTATACTATGTATAGTATTAAACACGTACGCTGATATCTGGGTCCTCCACCGTATATTCTGCAGCCTGGTAGGGGGGAGGGGGCTCTTCATCATCAGTTAGCTAAGGCAGATTTGTAAGTTATATATTTAAACATTATATGTAATGACTGGAACATCCAGCAGTAGTATTATACTATTATACTATGTACAGTATTAAACACGTACCCTGATATCTAGGTTGTCCAGTGCATATTCATCAGGCAGGTAGGGGGGACGGAGTTCTTCGTCATCATCAGTTAGCTAAGGCAGATTTATAAGTTATATATTTAAAGATTATATGTAATGATTGTAACATCCAGCAGTAGTATTATACGATTATACTATGTATAGTATTAATAAACACGTACGCTGATATCTGGGTCCTCCACTGTATATTCCTCAGCCTGGTAGGGGGGAGCGGGTTCTTCATCATCAGTTAGCTAAGGCAGATTTATAAGTTATATATTTAAAGATAATATGTCATGACTGTAACATCCAGCAGTAGTATTATACTATTATACTATGTATAGTATTAATAAACACGTACGCTGATATCTGGGTCTTCCACTGTATATTCCTCAGCCTGGTAGGGGGGAGCAGGTTCTTCATCATCAGTTAGCTAAGGCAGATTTATAAGTTATATATTTAAACATTATATGTAATGGCTGTAACATCCAGCAGTAGTATTATAATATTATACTATGTACAGTATTAAACACGTACCCTGATATCTAGGTCATCCAGTGCATATTCATCAGGCAGGTAGGGGGGAAAGAGTTCTTCGTCATCATCAGTTAGCTAAAGCAGATTTATAAGTTATATATTTAAAGATTATATGTAATGATTGTAACATGCAGCAGTAGTATTATAATATTATACTATGTACAGTATTAAACACGTACACTGATATCTGGGTCCTCCACCGTATATTCTGCAGCCTGGTAGGGGGGAGCGGGTTCTTCATTATCAGGTAGCTAAAATAGATTTAAAAGTTATGTATCTAAAGATTATATGTAATGACTGTAACATCCAGCAGTAGAATTATACTATTATACTATGTACAGTATTAAAACACATACCGTGATATCTATATATCCTTCAGCCCGGTAGAGGGGACGAGGTTCGTCATCATCAGTTAGCTATAACAGATTTATAAGTTATATAACTAAAGATTATATGTAATGACTGTAACATCCAGCAGTAGTATTATACTATTATACTATGTATTGTATTAAACACGTACGCTGATATCTGGGTCCTCCACTGTATATTCTTCAGCCTGGTTGGGGGGAGCGGGTTCTTCATCATCAGTTAACTAAGGCAGATTTAGCAGAAGGGATACTACAGATTACATTTAATGACCCTAAAATGCACAGGTAAGGAAGTTATAGTTACATTGTTATAGTGACAAAGATCGTTACAAACCAGAACTCCAACTCTCTCCTCCACTTCTGGTTGCATCTCTCCTTTTGGTATCTAAAAGGAGATTTGATGTTATACAACAGAATTATCTCATAAACAAAAGAAAAATACATGTATGGTTAAATGTTCAAAACTGCAAAAAACACTGATTAAAAAATGACATTGTGATGTTAAATGTGAAATATGACAAAAAAAACAATCATTTTCAACATATCTCATGAGAGAGAAGTCACTGAATCTCACCATGTGCTTGTTGTTGCTGTTGCACTATGGACTTCCTGTTAACCTTTGACACAGGAAGTCCAAGTTTTAATCTATATACATGCATTATAGAATATATTCAAATGTGGAAGTACAGTACCAAATTAACTCAGATTCATGTTTTTTTTTACTTCCTGTGACAAAGGAAGTCCACATCTAATATATTTGTTGTTATTTGGACTACCTCTTAATGACTATTGTTAATGTAACTTGTGTTCTATTACTCTTTAATTAAAATGATTAAATCATTAGCAAACCCATTCGTTGTGTTGCTAATGAATACAATGTTTGAATAGAGAAGGACGAAACATTCAACACAGGATGAAAAAGCTTTACAGACACACCTGAAGATGTTCCCCTAATGTGGTCCAGGTTTCATGGACCTACATCTTTGCCAAAAGAAGTTATGGCTTGATAAATACTGCAAAGTTATTCAAACCATCTACCCACTGAAGTGATTTGGTAGAATTCTATACTTTCCTGGGTCCTGTTTTGTCCCACTTGCACCAAAAGAGCTCGAATTTGGCACAGATACACCTGAGGATGTTTTCCTCATTTGGTCCAGGTTTCATGGACCTACATCTTTGCCAAAAGATGTTATGGCTTGATAAATACTGCAAAGTTATTCAAAACATCTACCCACTGAAGTGATTTGGTAGATTTCTATACTTTCCTGGTTCCTGTTTGGGCCAGGATGTACAAGGAGAGCTAAAATTTTGCACAGGCACATGTGAGGATGGTCACCTTCTGTGTTAGAGGTTTCATGGACCTACACCTCAGATTGAAGAAGTTATGGCTTGGTAAATACGGCAAAGTGACAGCCCACTGAAGTGCACTGGTTGAATTCTGTACTTTCCTGGGTCCTGTTTGGTCTCACTTGCACCAAGAGAGCTCAAATTTGGCACATACACACCTGAGGACGTTCTCATCATGTGGTTCAGGTTTCATGGACCTACATCTTTGCCAAAAGAAGTTATGGCTTGATTCTTGAATTTCATGTGGTCCAATTCATATAGGTAGCAATGTGGAATGTCTTTGTGGCTTCATATCTTACCATCACATGTACCTATAAAGACACAGTAACCTGTTATTGATAGAGGAGGTTCCAAGCTTTCTTCCATAGTAGAACCAACTTATTGCTTCCTTCTGTCTCTGAGATATTTGCCCTCAAAGTCATTCTAGAATTTCAACTTTTCCAACTCATATGGACAAGTATTTCAAATCATTTTTTGGCCGTATAACGTTCAAATAAATATACCTGTGGTGACATAGAAACATCATATTAGAGGAGGAGGCTCTCTGCTTTTCCTTTTACATTGGAATCAGCTTAATACCTCCCTCTGTTTCTGAGATATCAGAAAAATAATGTATTTTCCAAGTGTCAGTTCAGCACCTATTGTACATTTTGGGCTTAAATTTGAAAGAGACACACCTGAGGATGTTCCCCTAATGTGGTCCAGGTTTCATGGACCTACATCTTTTCCAAAAGAAGTTATGGCTTGATAAATACTGCAAAGTCATTCAAACCATCTACCCACTGAAGAGATTTGGTAGAATTCTATACTTTCCTGGTTCCTGTTTGGGCCAGGTTGTACCAAGAGAGCTCAAATTTGGCACAGGCACATGTGAGGATGTCCTCCTTAAGAGCTACAGGTTTCATGGACCTACACCTCAGATTAAAAAAGTTATGGCTTGGTAAATACGGCAAAGTGACAGCCCACTGAAGTGAAGTGGTGGAATTCTGTACTTTCTTGGGTCCTGTTTGGTCCCACTTGCACCAAGAGAGCTCAAATTTGGCAGATACATACCTGAGGATGTTCCCCTCATGTGAACCAGGTTTCATGGACCTACATCTTTGCCAAAAGATGTTATGGCTTGATAAATACTGCAATGTTATTCAAAATATCTACCCACTGAAGTGATTTGGTAGAATTCTATACTTTCCTGGTTCCTGTTTGGGCCAGGGTGTACCAAGAGAACTCAAATTTGGCACAGGCACATGTGAGGATGTCCTCCTTAAGAGCTACAGGTTTCATGGACCTACACCTCAGATTAAAAAAGTTATGGCTTGGTAAATACGGCAAAGTGACAGCCCACTGAAGTGAAGTGGTGGAATTCTGTACTTTCTTGGGTCCTGTTTGGTCCCACTTGCACCAAGAGAGCTCAAATTTGGCACAGAAACACCTGAGGGTGTTCTTCCCATGATGGCTAGGTTTCATGGACCTACATCTTTGCCAAAAGATGTTATGGCTTGATAAATACTGCAAAGTTATACAAAATATCTACCCACTGAAGTGATTTGGTAGAATTCTATACTTTCCTGGTTCCTGTTTGGGCCAGGGTGTACCAAGAGAACTCAAATTTGGCACAGGCACATGTGAGGATGTCCTCCTTAAGAGCTACAGGTTTCATGGACCTACACCTCATATTAAAGAAGTTACGGCTTGGTAAGTACGGCAAAGTGACACAGCCGACTGAAGTGCAATTGTGGAATTCTGTACTTTCCTTACTTTCCTGGGTCCCGTTTGGTCCCACTTGCACCAAGAGAGCTCAAATTTTGCACAGGCACATGTGACGATGGTCCCCTTCTGTGCTAGTGTTTTCAAGGACCTACACCTCAGATTAAAGAAGTTATGGCTTGGTTAATTCGGCAAAGTGACACAGCCCACTGAAGTGAAGTCGCAGAATTCTGTACTTTCCTGGGTCTTGTTTGGTCCCACTTGCACCAAGAGAGCTCAAATGTAGCACATACATACCTGAGGATGTTCCCCTCATGTGGACCAGGTTTCATGGACTTACATCTTTGCCAAAAGAAGTTATGGCTTGATAAATACTGCAAAGTTATTCAAACCATCTACCCACTGATGTGATTTGGTAGATTTCTATACTTTCCTGGTTCCTGTTTGTGCCAGGATGTACCAAGAGAGCTCAAATTTGGCACAGACCCATATCAGGATGTTCTCCTTTTGTGCTAGGGGTTTCGTGGATCTACAACTCAGATTAAAGAAGTTATGGCTTGGTAAATATGGCATAGTGACACAGCCCACTGAAATGAAGTGGTGGAATTCTGTACTTTCCTTACTTTCCTGGGTCCCGTTTGGTCCCACTTGCACCAAGAGAGCTCAAATTTTGCACAGGAACATGGGACAATGGACCCCTTCTGTGCTAGAGTTTTCAAGCACCTACACCTGAGATTAAAGAAGTTATGGCTTGGTAAATTCGGCAAAGTAACACAGCCCACTGAAGTGAAGTGGTGGAATTCTGTACTTTCCTGGGTCCTGTTTGGTCCCACTTGCACCAAAAGAGCTCAAATTTTGCCAAGACAAACATGAGGATGTTTTTGGCTATACTATGGGTTAGAGAATTCAAACCTTCTTTGACTGAACGCTGGGATCCCCAACATCACCTGACATCATTTTGGGCCCTTTGGCCCTAAGGGAAGGGCCCCAAAATTGATGGCAAAATCATGGGGGACGCCTGCTTAAATCTAGACTGGCATTTGGATGTTGAGCAGACAGAAATTTGGAGGGAACTTAGCCCCCCATAACTTTGGAACCATCCAACTTAGAAGTAAAACTAGGGCACCGTTGCCTTCTACAGACTGAGGGCTACACGATGATGCAAGAGTTTTATTTCTATGACCCTCCGTTCAGGAGTTGGCTCCAGAAGAGCGCCACCTGTTGGGGAAAGACATATGTGGTGTAGCTCCACCAGAGCTTTCCATCAATGTGGGTCCCGTGTGTCTGAGTGCTTCCTTTGCTGAGATACAGCACTTAACGAGGTGAGAATTTGAGAACTTTAACGCCACCTATCTCCTCGCAGCAGCGGGCTAGAGCTCTGCTTTTAAGACGGCTGTGTCCGGTGCAAGCACACCTTTCCGATGATGCCTGGCTCAATGCTCTACGGCCAAAAATGAGCAATTTTCTCCATTTCACCTCCCTCTGCCATCAGCTCTTAGGGAGTACAAGTCTCTATAGGCCTGTTGAGCCTGAATCAATTTGGAGCTCGGACACAAAACGATGAACTACCGACCTGATTCTCACATATGCGGTAGGGCTCCTTGAGAGCTTTCAGGAACAGTTGGGCCCATGTTCATCGCCCCTTGCGTTCCCGAGTTATGGCCCTTTACGTTTGAGAGGTCAAAAGGTCAACGGGCGAATTTCACCGAAAACTGGACGAGTCTTTTTGGCTCCCATTTGGCCATACTATGGTCTAGAGACTTCAAACCTTCTTTGACTGAAAGCTGGGATCCCCAACATCACTTGACATCATTTTGGGCCCTTTGGCCCTAAGGGAAGGGCCCCAAAATTGATGGCAAAATCATGGGGGACGCCTGCTTAAATCTAGACTGGCATTTGGATGTTGAGCAGACAGAAATTTGGAGGGAACTTAGCCCCCCATAACTTTGGAACCATTCAACTTAGAAGTAAAACTAGGGCACCGTTGCCTTCTACAGACTGAGGGCTACACGATGATGCAAGAGTTTTGTTTCTATGACCCTCCGTTCAGGAGTTGGCTCCAGAAGAGCGCCACCTGTTGGGGAAAGACATATGTGGTGGAGCTCCACCAGAGCTTTCCATCAATGTGGGTCCCGTGTGTCTGAGTGCTTCCTTTGCTGAAATACAGCACTTAACGAGGTGAAAATTTGAGAACTTTAACGCCACCTAGCTCCTCGCAGCAGCGGGCTAGAGCTCTGCTTTTAAGACGGCTGTGTCCGGTGCAAGCACACCTTTCCGATGATGCCTGGCTCAATGCTCTACGGCCAAAAATGAGCAATTTTCTCCATTTCACCTCCCTCTGCCATCAGCTCTTAGGGGGTACAAGTCTCTATAGGCCTGTTGAGCCTGAATCAATTTGGAGCTCGGACACAAAACGATGAACTACCGACCTGATTCTCACGTATGCGGTAGGGCTCCTTGAGAGCTTTCAGGAACAGTTGGGCCCATGTTCATCGCCCCTTGCGTTCCAGAGTTATGGCCCTTTATGTTTGAGAGGTCAAAAGGTCACCGGGCAAATTTCACCGAAAACTGGACGAGTCTTTTTGGCTTCCATTTGGCCATACTATGGTCTAGAGACTTCAAACTTTCTTTGACTGAAAGCTGGGATCCCCAACATCACCTGACATCATTTTGGGCCCTTTGGCCCTAAGGGAAGGGCCCCGAAATTGATGGCAAAATCATGGGGGACGCCTGCTTAAATCTAGACTGGCATTTGGATGTTGAGCAGACAGAAATTTGGAGGGAACTTAGCCCCCCATAACTTTGGAACCATCCAACTTAGAAGTAAAACTAGGGCACCGTTGCCTTCTACAGACTGAGGGCTACACGATGATGCAAGAGTTTTATTTCTATGACCCTCCGTTCAGGAGTTGGCTCCAGAAGAGCGCCACCTGTTGGGGAAAGACATATGTGGTGTAGCTCCACCAGAGCTTTCCATCAATGTGGGTCCCGTGTGTCTGAGTGCTTCCTTTGCTGAGATACAGCACTTAACGAGGTGAGAATTTGAGAACTTTAACGCCACCTATCTCCTCGCAGCAGCGGGCTAGAGCTCTGCTTTTAAGACGGCTGTGTCCGGTGCAAGCACACCTTTCCGATGATGCCTGGCTCAATGCTCTACGGCCAAAAATGAGCAATTTTCTACATTTCACCTCCCTCTGCCATCAGCTCTTAGGGAGTACAAGTCTCTATAGGCCTGTTGAGCCTGAATCAATTTGGAGCTCGGACACAAAACGATGAACTACCGACCTGATTCTCACATATGCGGTAGGGCTCCTTGAGAGCTTTCAGGAACAGTTGGGCCCATGTTCATCGCCCCTTGCGTTCCCGAGTTATGGCCCTTTACGTTTGAGAGGTCAAAAGGTCAACGGGCGAATTTCACCGAAAACTGGACGAGTCTTTTTGGCTCCCATTTGGCCATACTATGGTCTAGAGACTTCAAACCTTCTTTGACTGAAAGCTGGGATCCCCTACATCACTTGACATCATTTTGGGCCCTTTGGCCCTAAGGGAAGGGCCCCAAAATTGATGGCAAAATCATGGGGGACGCCTGCTTAAATCTAGACTGGCATTTGGATGTTGAGCAGACAGAAATTTGGAGGGAACTTAGCCCCCCATAACTTTGGAACCATTCAACTTAGAAGTAAAACTAGGGCACCGTTGCCTTCTACAGACTGAGGGCTACACGATGATGCAAGAGTTTTGTTTCTATGACCCTCCGTTCAGGAGTTGGCTCCAGAAGAGCGCCACCTGTTGGGGAAAGACATATGTGGTGTAGCTCCACCAGAGCTTTCCATCAATGTGGGTCCCGTGTGTCTGAGTGCTTCCTTTGCTGAGATACAGCACTTAACGAGGTGAAAATTTGAGAACTTTAACGCCACCTAACTCCTCGCAGCAGCGGGCTAGAGCTCTGCTTTTAAGACGGCTGTGTCCGGTGCAAGCACACCTTTCCGATGATGCCTGGCTCAATGCTCTACGGCCAAAAATGAGCAATTTTCTCCATTTCACTTCCCTCTGCCATCAGCTCTTAGGGGGTACAAGTCTCTATAGGCCTGTTGAGCCTGAATCAATTTGGAGCTCGGACACAAAACGATGAACTACCGACCTGATTCTCACATATGCGGTAGGGCTCCTTGAGAGCTTTCAGGAACAGTTGGGCCCATGTTCATCGCCCCTTGCGTTCCCGAGTTATGGCCCTTTACGTTTAAGAGGTCAAAAGGTCACCGGGCGAATTTCACAGAAAACTGGACGAGTCTTTTTGGCTCCCATTTGGCCATACTATGGTCTAGAGACTTCAAACCTTCTTTGACTGAAAGCTGGGATCCCCAACATCACCTGACATCATTTTGGGCCCTTTGGCCCTAAGGGAAGGGCCCCAGAATTGATGGCAAAATCATGGGGGACGCCTACTTAAATCTAGACTTGAATTTGGATGTTGAGCAGACAGAAATTTGGAGGGAACTTAGCCCCCCATAACTTTGGAACCATCCAACTTAGAAGTAAAACTAGGGCACCGTTGCCTTCTCCAGACTGAGGGCTACACGATGATGCAAGAGTTTTGTTTCTATGACCCTCCGTTCAGGATTTGGCTCCAGAAGAGTGCCACCTGTTGGGGAAAGACATATGTGGTGGAGCTCCACCAGAGCTTTCCATCAATGTGGGTCCCGTGTGTCTGAGTGCTTCCTTTGCTGAGATACAGCACTTAACGAGGTGAAAATTTGAGAACTTTAACGCCACCTAGCTCCTGGCAGCAGCAGGCTAGAGCTCTGCTTTTAAGACGGCTGTGTTCGGTGTAAGCACACCTTTCCGATGATGCCTGGCTCAATCCTCTACGGCCAAAAATGAGCAATTTTTTTCATTTCACCTCCCTCTGCCATCAGCTCTTAGGGGGTACAAGTCTCTATAGGCCTATTGAGCCTGAATCAATTTGGAGCTCGGACACAAAACGATGAACTACCGACCTGCTTCTCACATATGCGGTAGGGCTCCTTGAGAGCTTTCAGGAACAGTTGGGCCCATGTTCATCGCCCCTTGCGTTCCCGAGTTATGGCCCTTTACGTTTGAGAGGTCAAAAGGTCACCGGGCGAATTTCACCGAAAACTGGACGAGTCTTTTTGGCTCCCATTTGGCCATACTATGGTCTAGAGACTTCAAACCTTCTTTGACTGAAAGCAGGGATCCCCAACATCACCTGACATCATTTTGGGCCCTTTGGCCCTAAGGGAAGGGCCCCAAAATTGATGGCAAAATCATGGGGGACGCCTGCTTAAATCTAGACTGGC
This sequence comes from Pterois miles, assembly GCA_947000775.1. Classification (NCBI taxonomy): domain Eukaryota; kingdom Metazoa; phylum Chordata; class Actinopteri; order Perciformes; family Scorpaenidae; genus Pterois; species Pterois miles. The sequence continues at coordinate 14,824 of CAMQGK010000282.1, read as the reverse complement.
ATTTGGATGTTGAGCAGACAGAAATTTGGATAAGCATAGACAGAAATTTGGAGGGAACTTAGCCCCCCATAACTTTGGAACCATCCAACTTAGAAGTAAAACTAGGGCACCGTTGCCTTCTCCAGACTGAGGGCTACACGATGATGCAAGAGTTTTGTTTCTATGATCCTCCGTTCAGGATTTGGCTCCAGAAGAGTGCCACCTGTTGGGGAAAGACATATGTGGTGGAGCTCCACCAGAGCTTTCCATCAATGTGGGTCCCGTGTGTCTGAGTGCTTCCTTTGCTGAGATACAGCACTTAACGAGGTGAAAATTTGAGAACTTTAACACCACCTAGCTCCTCGCAGCAGCGGGCTAGAGCTCTGCTTTTAAGACGGCTGTGTCCGGTGCAAGCACACCTTTCCGATGATGCCTGGCTCATTCCTCCACGACCAAAAATGAGCAATTTTCTCCATTTCACCTCCCTCTGCCATCAGCTCTTAGGAGGTACAAGTCTCTATAGGCCTGTTGAGCCTGAATCAATATGGAGCTCGGACACAAAACGATGAACTACAGACCTGATTCTCACATATGCGGTAGGGCTCCTTGAGAGCTTTCAGGAACAGTTGGGCCCATCTTCATCGCCCCTTGCGTTCCCGAGTTATGGCCCTTTACGTTTGAGAGGTCAAAAGGTCACCGGGCGAATTTCACCGAAAACTGGACGATTCTTTTTGGCTCCCATTTGACCATACTATGGGCTAGAGACTTCAAACCTTCTTTGACTGAAAGCTGGGATCCCCAACATCACCTGACATCATTTTGGGCCCTTTGGCCCCAAGGGAAGGGCCCCAAAATTGATGGCAAAATCACGGGGGACGCCTGCTTAAATCTAGACTTGAATTTGGAAGTTGAGCAAACATAAATTTGGAGGGAACTTTGGCCCCCATAACTTTGGAACCATCCAACTTAGAAGTACAACTATTTCACCGTTGCCTTCTACAGACTGAGGACTACATGATGACGCAAGAGTTTTGTATCTATGACCTTCCGTTCAGGAGTTGGCTCCAGAAGAGCGCCACCTGTTGGGGAAAGACATATGTGGTGGAGCTCCACCAGAGCTTTCCATCAATGTGGGTCCCGTGTGTCTGAGTGCTTCCTTTGCTGAAATACAGCACTTAACGAGGTGAAAATTTGAGAACTTTAACGCCACCTAGCTCCTCGCAGCAGTGGGCTACAGCTCTACTTTTATGACGGCTCTGTCCGGTGCAAGCACACCTTTCCAATGATGCCTGGCTCATTCCTCCACGACCAAAAATGAGCAATTTTCTCCATTTCACCTCCCTCTGCCATCAGCTCTTAGGAGGTACAAGTCTCTATAGGCCTGTTGAGCCTGAATCAATATGGAGCTCGGACACAAAACGATGAACTACAGACCTGATTCTCACATATGCGGTAGGGCTCCTTGAGAGCTTTCAGGAACAGTTGGGCCCATCTTCATCGCCCCTTGCGTTCCCGAGTTATGGCCCTTTACGTTTGAGAGGTCAAAAGGTCACCGGGCGAATTTCACCGAAAACTGGACGATTCTTTTTGGCTCCCATTTGACCATACTATGGGCTAGAGACTTCAAACCTTCTTTGACTGAAAGCTGGGATCCCCAACATCACCTGACATCATTTTGGGCCCTTTGGCCCCAAGGGAAGGGCCCCAAAATTGATGGCAAAATCACGGGGGACGCCTGCTTAAATCTAGACTTGAATTTGGAAGTTGAGCAAACATAAATTTGGAGGGAACTTTGGCCCCCATAACTTTGGAACCATCCAACTTAGAAGTACAACTATTTCACCGTTGCCTTCTACAGACTGAGGACTACATGATGACGCAAGAGTTTTGTATCTATGACCTTCCGTTCAGGAGTTGGCTCCAGAAGAGCGCCACCTGTTGGGGAAAGACATATGTGGTGGAGCTCCACCAGAGCTTTCCATCAATGTGGGTCCCGTGTGTCTGAGTGCTTCCTTTGCTGAAATACAGCACTTAACGAGGTGAAAATTTGAGAACTTTAACGCCACCTAGCTCCTCGCAGCAGTGGGCTACAGCTCTACTTTTATGACGGCTCTGTCCGGTGCAAGCACACCTTTCCAATGATGCCTGGCTCATTCCTCCACGACCAAAAATGAGCAATTTTCTCCATTTCACCTCCCTCTGCCATCAGCTCTTAGGAGGTACAAGTCTCTATAGGCCTGTTGAGCCTGAATCAATATGGAGCTCGGACACAAAACGATGAACTACAGACCTGATTCTCACATATGCGGTAGGGCTCCTTGAGAGCTTTCAGGAACAGTTGGGCCCATCTTCATCGCCCCTTGCGTTCCCGAGTTATGGCCCTTTACGTTTGAGAGGTCAAAAGGTCACCGGGCGAATTTCACCGAAAACTGGACGAGTCTTTTTGGCTCCCATTTGGCCATACTATGGTCTAGAGACTTCAAACCTTCTTTGACTGAAAGCAGGGATCCCCAACATCACCTGACATCATTTTGGGCCCTTTGGCCCCAAAAGAAGGGCCCCAAAATTGATGGCAAAATCATGGGGGACGCCTGCTTAAATCTAGACTGGCATTTGGATGTTGAGCAGACAGAAATTTGGATAAGCATAGACAGAAATTTGGAGGGAATTTAGCCCCCCATAACTTTGGAACCATCCAACTTAGAAGTAAAACTAGGGCACCGTTGCCTTCTCCAGACTGAGGGCTACACGATGATGCAAGAGTTTTGTTTCTATGACCCTCCGTTCAGGATTTGGCTCCAGAAGAGTGCCACCTGTTGGGGAAAGACATATGTGGTGGAGCTTCACCAGAGCTTTCCATCAATGTGGGTCCCGTGTGTCTGAGTGCTTCCTTTGCTGAGATACAGCAATTAACGAGGTGAAAATTTGAGAACTTTAACGCCACCTAGCTCCTGGCAGCAGCAGGCTAGAGCTCTGCTTTTAAGACGGCTGTGTCCGGTGTAAGCACACCTTTCCGATGATGCCTGGCTCATTCCTCTACGGCCAAAAATGAGCAATTTTCTTCATTTCACCTCCCTCTGCCATCAGCTCTTAGGGGGTACAAGTCTCTATAGGCCTGTTGAGCCTGAATCAATTTGGAGCTCGGACACAAAACGATGAACTACCGACCTGATTCTCACATATGCGGTAGGGCTCCTTGAGAGCTTTCAGGAACAGTTGGGCCCATGTTCATCGCCCCTTGCGTTCCCGAGTTATGGCCCTTTACGTTTGAGAGGTCAAAAGGTCACCGGGCGAATTTCACCGAAAACTGGACGAGTCTTTTTGGCTCCCATTTGGCCATACTATGGTCTAGAGACTTCAAACCTTCTTTGACTGAAAGCTGGGATCCCCAACATCACCTGACATCATTTTGGGCCCTTTGGCCCTAAGGGAAGGGCCCCAAAATTGATGGCAAAATCATGGGGGACGCCTGCTTAAATCTAGACTTGAATTTGGAAGTTGAGCAGACATAAATTTGGAGGGAACTTAGGCCCACATAACTTTGGAACCATCCAACTTAGAAGTAAAACTAGGGCACCGTTGCCTTCTACAGACTGAGGGCTACACGATGATGAAAGAGTTTTGTTTCTATGACCGTCCATTCAGGAGTTGGATCCAGAAGAGCGCCACCTGTTGGGGAAAGACATATGTGGTGGAGCTCCACCAGAGCTTTCCATCAATGTGGGTCCCGTGTGTCTGAGTGCTTCCTTTGCTGAGATACAGCACTTAACGAGGTGAAAATTTGAGAACTTTAACGCCACCTAGCTCCTCGCAGCAGCGGGCTAGAGCTCTGCTTTTAAGACGGCTGTGTCCGGTGCAAGCACACCTTTCCGATGATGCCTGGCTCATTCCTCCACGACCAAAAATGAGCAATTTTCTCCATTTCACCTCCCTCTGCCATCAGCTCTTAGGAGGTACAAGTCTCTATAGGCCTGTTGAGCCTGAATCAATATGGAGCTCGGACACAAAACGATGAACTACAGACCTGATTCTCACATATGCGGTAGGGCTCCTTGAGAGCTTTCAGGAACAGTTGGGCCCATCTTCATCGCCCCTTGCGTTCCCGAGTTATGGCCCTTTACGTTTGAGAGGTCAAAAGGTCACCGGGCGAATTTCACCGAAAACTGGACGAGTCTTTTTCGCTCCCATTTGGCCATACTATGGGCTAGAGACTTCAAACCTTCTTTGACTGAAAGCTGGGATCCCCAACATCACCTGACATCATTTTGGGCCCTTTGGCCCCAAGGGAAGGGCCCCAAAATTTATGCCAAAATCACGGCGGACACCTGCTTAAATCTAGACTTGAATTTGGAAGTTGAGCAAACATAAATTTGGAGGGAACTTTGGCCCCCATAACTTTGGAACCATCCAACTTAGAAGTACAACTATTTCACCGTTGCCTTCTACAGACTGAGGACTACATGATGACGCAAGAGTTTTGTATCTATGACCTTCCGTTCAGGAGTTGGCTCCAGAAGAGCGCCACCTGTTGGGGAAAGACATATGTGGTGGAGCTCCACCAGAGCTTTCCATCAATGTGGGTCCCGTGTGTCTGAGTGCTTCCTTTGCTGAAATACAGCACTTAACGAGGTGAAAATTTGAGAACTTTAACGCCACCTAGCTCCTCGCAGCAGTGGGCCACAGCTCTACTTTTATGACGGCTCTGTCCGGTGCAAGCACACCTTTCCGATGATGCCTGGCTCATTCCTCCACGACCAAAAATGAGCAATTTTCTCCATTTCACCTCCCTCTGCCATCAGCTCTTAGGAGGTACAAGTCTCTATAGGCCTGTTGAGCCTGAATCAATATGGAGCTCGGACACAAAACGATGAACTACAGACCTGATTCTCACATATGCGGTAGGGCTCCTTGAGAGCTTTCAGGAACAGTTGGGCCCATCTTCATCGCCCCTTGCGTTCCCGAGTTATGGCCCTTTACGTTTGAGAGGTCAAAAGGTCACGGGGCGAATTTCACCGAAAACTGGACGAGTCTTTTTGGCTCCCATTTGACCATGCTATGGGCTAGAGACTTCAAACCTTCTTTGACTGAAAGCTGGGATCCCCAACATCACCTGACATCATTTTGGGCCCTTTGGCCCCAAGGGAAGGGCCCCAAAATTGATGGCAAAATCACGGGGGACGCCTGCTTAAATCTAGACTTGAATTTGGAAGTTGAGCAGACATAAATTTGGAGGGAACTTTGGCCCCTATAACTTTGGAACCATCCAACTTAGAAGTACAACTATTTCACCGTTGCCTTCTACAGACTGAGGACTACATGATGACGCAAGAGTTTTGTATCTATGACCTTCCGTTCAGGAGTTGGCTCCAGAAGAGGGCCACCTGTTGGGGAAAGACATATGTGATTGAGCTCCACCAGAGCTTTCCATCAAAGTGGGTCCCGTGTGTCTGAGTGCTTCCTTTGCTGAGATACAGCACTTAACGAGGTGAAAATCTGAGAACTTTAGCGGCACCTAGCTCCTCGCAGCAGCGGGCTAGAGCTCTGGCTTCAACACGCCCGGCTCCGGTGCAACCAGGCCTTTCCGACGATGCCCGGCTCGAGCCTCTACGGCCAAAAATGAGCAATTTTCTCCTTTTCACCTCCCACTGGCATCAACACGTAGAAGGTACAAGTCTGCATGGGCCTGTCGAGCATGAAGCAAGTTAGAGCTCGGGCAGAAAAAAATGAGCTACAGATCTTATTCTCACATATGTGATAGAGCTCTATTAGAGCTTTCAAATGATGTTTGAATCACATCCCTGGCTTCTTCCTTTATAGAGATATAGCTCTTCAAAAGGTGGAAAATCTAAACATGTGGCGCCCCCTAGCGCTGTACAGGAAGGGGCTGGGGCTTTGGTTCAAGGACTCCCTGACTCAGCTCATTGTGCCCTTTCCGTCGATGTCTTGCTTTTGGCTCTGTGACCATTTTTTAAAAAGCTATGTTTTTGCCCATCCCACACCCTGTGACCAGCTCAATGAGTCAATTTCAGCAAAAAGGAGAAAAAGGAGATGCCGGGCTGCAGCTCAACTTCGCGCACGGAGGTTGAAATAGGAATATAAAACTACAATCTGCCATAGTGCAGTGTGTCGCTCTGGTGTAGTGGTTAGCATCGCTGCCTTTCAAGCAGTAGACCTGGGTTCGATTCCCGGTCAGAGCATCTCTTTATGCTTCTTACTTTTCCGTTTTTTTTCTGTTTTTATCATGTTAAACGTGCAAAAAATTGTACGTATCATGTACAGTATATTTATTCTCTCCACAATGTACAACATTGATACTCATCTAGGCACTGTTGATGAGAATAGTACTTTTTTCTTCCTAGTAGTACTTCTCAAGTTTTAATTCTTAATTTTTAACACCTGCAGATGGTAAATTAGATTGAAATCTTGAATGACTTTGGGCCCCCATAACTTTGTGACCCTTTGACCCTAACCCTAACACCACACACCCCCACAACAGCCTGTTCTCCCTCCTCCCCTCGGGTAGGAGATACAGGACCCCCAGGACTAAAACCAGTAGACTAAGGAACAGTTTCTCTCCTCAGGCCATAAGACTGCTAAACAGTTAAACTGTAAAGCAGTCTCTCACATTCAGAAGTGCAATAACACCTCAAATGCAATAAACAGTATAACACAACCTATGCAAAATGTGCAATAAAAAATAAAAAAAATAAAAAAGTAAATACTGTAAATACTGTCAAATACTGTGGACCTGTACAAAGTGTAAATACACTTTTTTGGTTGTTGTTATTATTACTATTATTACTATTATTATTATCATTATTATTATTATTATTATTATTATTATTATTTTCTCTTCTTCTACTTTGCAATGTTTACGACCGTGTGCGGGGACCCCACGAGCAGACCCATTGTTTACACCAGGGATCAGCTGATGGCGGTCCGCAACACAACGCTGCTACACTCAGAGGAGAGACCTGACGTTCCCTCAGAGATAAAGAGGAGAAAAGGGAGATGCCGGGTTGCAGCTCAACATCGCGCACGGAGGATGAAATACAAATATAAGACCAAAACCTGGTTCAATGCATTAAGGTGCTGGTGGTCTAGTGGTTAGCATCGCTGCCTCTCATGCGGTTGACCCAGGTTCGAATCCCAGTGAGTGCCTTATGCTTCTTACTTTTCCGGTTGGAAAAACCCAGGATTTGGCGCCCCCTAGCTCTGCACAGGAAGGGGCCGGAGCTTCGGTTCAAGGACAGTCTGTCTCAGCTCACTGTGCTCTTTCCGGCGATGTCTTTGTTTTGTCTCTACGACCCTCCGTTCAGGAGTTGGCTCCAGAAGAGCGCCACCT